>OY755246.1:85785961-86266414 GCA_963576725.1 Azorinus chamasolen
TGATATTCTAAAAAGTGTCATAGTAACCAAACGGTGAGCTCTGATTGGTCGAAATTTAGATATTGTTTGATGTAGTTGAGTATTGTTTGATTTTGCTGAAAATTAATTGTTTGATTTTGCTGAAAATTAATTGGTATTTAGGGATAATTTAGTACTCTAAATTAGTAACTCCAAACAGAGTAAAAATGTTTTGCAATTTCTCCTACAGTGTTAATCATATGTTTACACGTTAACTTCAAGTGAGCATTTTAAGAGTTCAGCGTAAAACTACTGTAGCTACATTCTGTAATATCTATAAGGATTAGCAAAAGTACCCTCCCATGTAAGTCTATAAAATAATGTTTTCTTTCACTTTTCCAAATTCACAATCACAGTTTCATACAGTTGGGATCCTGAACAGATGCCAATTAAGTTATACAAAAATACAATTCAGAAACTTATACATATATTACTTCGCATTATAGTTTACTTAAGGTAGTGAAACAATTTCTGACGTTTGGTTGGAATATTAATTTCATGACTATGTAATATGTAACAAATTAAGTGTCACTGGTAGGTTACTGACTTTACTCTGAAGTGAAATTGTTATTATTATATAGTTAGATCTAGTTTTATTATTATTATTATTATTATTATTATTATTATTATTATCACAACCATTAGATATAATATTTTATCATATTATAATTTATTATTATTCTATAATTATAATCATTGTTATTAGATCTAATTATTGTTATTATTACTACAGTAATGTTATTATTTAATCTATTATTATTATAATTTATTATCATTATTATTATTATTACATCTACTATCATTGTTCTATTTTCTTTCTTTCTTTTTTATTATTATCAGATATATTATTATAAATAATAATAATAGATTCTAATACTGTTACTGATACATTTATATATCCCTGCAATGGTTATTATCATTATTCTTCTCATTATTATTATTATTAATATTATTATTTTATGATTATTATTATTATTATTATTATTATTATTATTATTATTATTATTATTATTATTATTATTATTATTGTTATTATTATTATTATTATTATTATTGTTATTGTTATTGTTATTGTTATTATTATTATTATTATTATTATTATTATTATTGTTATTGTTACTATTATTATTATTATTATTATTATTATTATTATTATCATCATCATCATCATCATTATAAAATGCCCCCGATGACGATACTATCAATAACAAATACTTTTCCTACTGTCACGAGCTTTTTAGATTTTGAAGCAGACGAACATTTTTTTGTAAACAACAATTTCAAAGAATGCTAAAACATGGACAACAACTGCCAGGTCCGCAGAAACAAAATGTCCGCAAAAAGCCCCGCGTGCAGAATCTAAAAACACCCCTTCTCCATTACGATTTGTCACCTTGGTTACAATTCCTAGATAGTATTGCCTTCTATTATAATGGCGGAATTAGCTGAAAGTTTGCGAAGAACGTTTATTGCTGGGTCGGAGGAGGACTTTGACATAATTTGCGACTTTTGTATTAGTGATGGAAGAAGACTGGAGGCCATTGTTTATTGCGGAGAATGTAAAGAAAATTTGTGTAGCAAGTGCAGAAAAAATCACAAAAAGACATCTGCTACAAAAACACACGTTCTTCAAGAAATTATGTCATTTTGTGAATTTTGTAAATCAGAGGGAAAGAAAGTGGAGGCCATTGTGTATTGTGTAGAATGTAAAGAAATTTTGTGTCATAAGTGTGGAAAAAATCATAAAAAGACATCCGCTACAAAACAACATGTTTTAGAAAACATGGCGAGAAGATCAACAAGTCAAAGTAAAACAGAAAATGTCAGAGTGAAATATGTCAGAGTGAAACATGTGGAAGACATCAACGTGAAAACATCAACAGATAGTGAGGACTGTTGGATTAATGGCGTTGTTGTCATGAAAGATGGAAGACTGGCAGTGACTGATGGAGACAACAAATGTGTTAAGATTATAGACAAGACAGATGAAAAAAAATCACAGAAAGTCACATTAACATCATGGCCGATAGACATTACAATGGTTGATGAGGACCAGCTGGCAGTAACGCTGTATGGTGACAAGCGTATCCAGTTCCTGTCTGTGTCACCAACTTTATCAGCGCGTCACACTATAACTGTACCAGGCTGGTATTACGGCCTCACTTATAATAAAGGAAAGTTCTTCCTGGCCTGTGATTATCCTGTTAAATCAGTTCACATCTGTGATGTGGATGGAAACTTATTACAACAAATTGATTCAGACAACACAGGAAATAAATTATTTAAATGTCCTTCAGGAATAACATTGAATGAAGATAAAAATGTCGTCTATGTGACTGATTTTAATAGCAACAAAATTGTGTGTTTGAATAGTGACGGTGGTGTGATGGTGACGTATACCAATGACATGTTACAGGGGCCACGGGGAATAACCGTGGACCAACATGGACATCTATACATATGTAGTCATGCTAATGATCGTGTTATCCAGTTGTCGTCCAGTGGGCAGCTGGGAAATGTTTGTATAGAACAGAAGGATGGGATCCTGAGTCCCAGGGCCATAACATACAACACTGGACAACTGTATGTTAGTAGTGGGAGTGACAAACCTGAATACAGTAATAACATTAAAGTGTACAAACTGGAATAGAGAACAAACATGGAGGTAAGTAAACATTTGTTAATATGTAAATCTTTTCTCTATGAATATTTATGTCATAAATAATGACCACATGAATATTAATAAGCTGAATTTTATAATAGCATATGAACCATTTACTTCATGAATATTTAGGCAAGAAATAATGACATAATTATTAATGCACTGAATTCATGTATGAACAAGATAATTTTTATCGTGACAAATAACTGTTGAATCATATATATATTATTTCAAAAGCAAACAGAGCAGACCCTATAGGAGCCGTCTAATCTTGGTCTTCTCTGTTTGCAAAGGTGTAAAAGTTGTATTTATGGCTTAAAGCAAATAAGGTGTGACATTTTGTAAAAAAATAATTTTTCTTAAAACTTATTTTCTCTCACTGCATTATATTGTAAAACCATCAAAATTAATACAAATCGATAGATTTGAAGAAATGTGTGGACGTTTTTTAGAAAATGTTCTTTAGTTTAAATTACCCATTTAGCTGCAAAATATTTTTTAACAGACATGGTTAATTTCAGTAGCATGCAATAGTACTGTAACAGTAATATGATACTTAACTAACATATTCATAATTATACCACCCACAACGAAGTTTGGAGGGGGGGTATACTGGAATCAGGTTGTCCGTCTGTCCGTCCGTCCGGCCGGCCGTGGACACAATTTTGTCCGGCCTTCTTCTTCTACAGTTTTGCTTCAATTTTGTTGAAAGTTCATATATAGCCATATGACTATATAAACCTGTGCACCGCAAATTTCCATTATGATCAGACCACTACTTCAGGAGTTATCTCCCCTTTTTAGTCCCCTACCAATGTTTTCCGGTTTTCTGGACTTTTTATGGAAGTGACTCGAGATATCAACTCTATATTTAGTACAAAGCTAAATCTTGATAGGTTACGGCTTATATTACAATCTCAGCCAGGTTGAATAATTATTTCCAGAGTTATTGCCCTTAAAATTTAATTTTTATCTTCAAATTTGGGATTTTCCAGACTTTTTTCGGAAGTGGTTGCAGATATTAACTTTATATTTGGCATAAAGCTAACTCTAGATGAATTACAGCTTAATTCCCAATCTCAGTCTGGTTGAATAATTTTTGACAGAGTTATGGCCCTTGAACTTTATTATTTTGTCAAATTTTCAATTTTCCGGTCTTTCTTTGGAAGTGGTTAGAGAATTAACTTCATATTTGACATAGAGCTAAATCTAGATGAGGTACAGCTTACATTCAAATATGAGTCTGGTTGAATAATTTTTTTCAGAGTTATTGTCCTTGAACTTAATGTTTTTCTGAAAAGGTACCTAGCTTTAGAACTTTGGATTTGACAAAAACCTCATGAAAGGGTCTTGTTTCTCTGAATTATTCTTCATTTTTATTACATAAATTAGGTTGGGGCATGTATTGTTTTTAAATCTCTTCATTTTTCTGTATGTGCATATGTTCAGATTGATGATATATAAGTGTTCTGACAAACAGACATATGGGGGGTATTTGTTAGCCTTTGGCTTACAGTTCTAGTTACACAAGGTCTAAGTAGACAAGTTTGTTTATTTTACATGGAGCAAAATAGCAAATCGATGATTTTTTCTGATGTTATTCGATCAAGAACATTGGCAGAAAAATATCAATATTGACACAAAGAATTTCTAATTTTAACATCAGAGACCATTTAGACTGCCAAATCATATTTTAGCAAATAAAACAATACACTGTTAAGTGATATGCCAAATTTGATATCTTTTACATTTACTTCTAAAAAGATATTAACATCAAAAGCAAGCTGTTAAACCTATCCATTAGGGTTGGGTCATAAAATGTCCATGTCATGTTGTGAAGAGCAAGTTGTTATTTGTACCTAAATATCCTCAGAAAGTATTTATATGATTAAGGGAAGCTTTTTTTATAAATATAACGATGAACAATTACTGTGTTGGACTTAATCAAGACTCATTATATGGCTTGTTTGTCTAGAGAGAGGCTTAAATGTTGGAAACTTGATTTTCCTAAAGGCTTAAAACATCATTCCTAATATTTTACACCCTATTCCATGATACAGGTGAATGAGGGAAGAGTAAAAATGTATAATGATATAAACTTATTTGCATTTTCCAATAAAACAAGCTGACACATGTTTAACCTCAAAACCGTTAGGGTTAGGACACTTCTAAGGCTCATATAAAATTGTTGATGTTCTTCAACTACATACAAAAACACTACTATTTGGTTAAATTTAGTTGGCTATTCTTAATTTCTGACGAAATTCAATGCCCCAGGATGGGTTATTATTACTGTTCAGACACTTGTACTTTCATTACTTGTATTTTTTCCTCATCATAATTATATCTCATAAAAAATTACTTCAGCACAAGTACATTTCCTCACATACATTATTAACAAATATTGCAATGATAATGTAGTTTGATTTCCAATATTATTTTGAAACACCAGCCATTAAATATATTTCTGTATTTGTTAGAATCTCGTTTGCTACATTTTTCAAAGTAAATGTTTGTTGCATATATATATCTCTTCAAAACTTTAGGTGTAGAAAATGATTAGATTAATTTACAAAGAGTTTGGATCCAGAATGAGATCAAATGCAGTATATAATTTTCAATATCAAGAGTCCAACCTATGGTATTTGGGTACCTTAAGGTCCCATTTACTGCATAAACATGTCTTTGAAAAAATTGTAGACCCAGATTAAACGTTTGTTGTAGGAACCTTTCATCATGGTCTCTTCTGTTTGCTTTTACAACTCCAGTTTCTGTAATGGTTGATTATGCTATTATAAAAATTAAATAATTGTTTATTATGTCTCCTCCCTTATTTATATGTGGGAACAGAGCTCTAGAAATCCGGAAAATCGCCGGTCTGGACTGATTTTTGAATTCTCAGACCGGTTTGTATTCCAGAATTTGAAAAAAAATCGGTCCGGAAATTTCAAGCAGACAATACGTATCTAATTAGAATCATCGGTCTATTGGCTAAATGTAGTTTGCATTTCGTAAGTGCCCCATCATAAATGTGTCAAATAAGGGATTAAATAAATGCCTGGGGCGATCAAGGATTACTGGTCCAGTCGGTCTTCTCGCAGCTAGCCACTCAACCGTGTAATATTGATAAGATGTGTTAGGCTGCACTTTCATCCATTTCTTATGCCTCAAACAGTTCTATTTGTTTATGCCGTAATTGGCATTGATGTCGTAATTACCTATACCTTGTACCTGGCAAACAAGCGGTCCGTAGTAACTTAATGAAATGCCGCCTAAACGTGTTTGTTTAATTACTGTAATTTCTGTATTTAAAATGAAGCATTTATAGTAATCCAAACAAATGCACCTTTTATAAGGACGGAAAGTTCACAAAAAATTACATCTATTCACGAGTTAATTAGTTTTTCAAAAGTGATAATTGATTTTACTCAATTTAAGATTGCCTATATAAGCAAGAACACTTTCTACATACTTCGCCGTTCAATTTTTGAAATGGCTCAACGCAGTATTCTTGCGATGTTCAAAAAGTCTAATGACTGTTTTGACAAAAAACGGCCTGGGGAACTGGTTCAATCTGACTCTAACAGTCGGCCTGGCAAACCGACTGAAAGTGAGTCAACATGTCGGAGTGGTGACCCGACAACATTAAATGATGACAGAAGTCAAACAATGTCAAATGACCGGCTTGGCAACCCGGCTTTTGACGTAAACCGGTTTGGGGAACTGGTTCAATCTGGATCTAACTGTCGGCTTGGCAAACCAACAGAAGTATCATCCAGAAGTCCGAGTGGTGACCCGACATTACCTAGTCATGATTTATCTGAACATGACACTATAGCAGTCGGCCTGGCAAACCGATAGATGCATTTTCTGCACTGAAAAGTCAGAATGCACAAACACTGAATACGAGGAAAAGGAAACTTAGCTGGGAAAGTTCCTCAAAAGCAAAAAGCAAAATGGCAAAGAATGATGAATGTGGCTCTAGTAAAGACAAATCATTCCAAAATAGCTGGCAAGGCAAGTTTAAGTGGCTCAAGTATGAGAATGGGGCAATGTACTGCACACTGTGGCTACTACATAAGAACAAATCAAAGTTCTCAACTGGCTCGGCAAACTTTCGTGTGTCAACATTGCGTGAGCACGAAGCTACTAGTGGGCATTTAAAATCATTAAAGCTGGTCTCAGATATTCAGTCGAAGCAGATACCATCAGTATCAGACGGCATTTCCAAGGAGTCTGATAAAATAGAGACAGCCGTTTCAGGGCTTTTTTTCCTTCTTTAATAGAGGCTGATCTTCGGTGACTTCCCAATTGTGAAAAGCCTATTTTTTTCCCAATTTCGGTGAAAGAATTTCCCAAAAGTACGATGCAGAAATTCCCAATATGTTGCCCCCGGTCCAAACAATAAGTCTGCCAATGTCAAAGAAAAACAAAAAAACAAGACACAAAATTAAACTCGGGCCATCGGACCTTCGTCCATTCAAAGGGAAATAACCCACACTCGTCTTCGGGAAGACATAGCAATCACGGTCACTAAACGCTTTAATCCAACGTAATTTTATTTGTGCAAGCATCTATACTAAGATGACTCAGCACTCTATTTATGACCGAGATGCTGCGAATTTATCAACCCGATTTGATTTGTTGAATCGAGAACTAAATCCAGTAATTTTGCACGATTTATTAAACTGCCTGGATATTTTACGCGGTCACCATTTCAGATTAAATTGTTTGAAATGCTTCATGATAGCTTTCGGTACACGCTTAAAATTTATGAACAATAATTAAATCGTTTTCTAAACGAATACTGTAGAACTTATTCTTACGGTTATCTGAATTAATATTTGGAAAACAAGCACTCCCTAAACAAACTTTAAAAAAGTCGAAAAACGGAAAGTATTATATAAAATCCGTTAAAAGGACTGCAGAAGATAAAAAACAGCGCAGCCTTTTCACCGTTGGTGTCAAAAGCAAACGGTGATACTAAACAGAGTCTGGTAGAGTCCGGTAGAGTCCGGTAGAGTCTGGGGGCTTTTTAAGGCAATTAGGTGCATTGTCATGATTATAATGCTGATAAATACCATTATTTAGTATGTTTGCAGTTGTAACAGTCAATATCCTTAACAAAATAGCCTATAATAGCTTGAAAACACCGGCAAATATTATCTCGGTGACACGGTAATGGCCGACGTAAGTCGGGTAGTGTCTGGTCAAGTATTGGAAGCTTTATTAATATTAGAATACCCTGAATTTTATCAGAAAACATTCTGCTTATATTAATAAGTGATTATTATTTCGCTTTTTTCTGGCTGCAGTCTGGCGAAATGTCGGAGGGTAGTGTAGTCTGGAGATGAAAACGGAAAACCCTTTTCGGGCTACAGAAACAGTCATTTTAGGGCTAAACACTGCATGTATGTGCAAGATATTCGCATATGCACACAACAAGACTAAATAAAATCTGTCATATAAAACATATCAAGTGCATACTGCTTTTGAATTTATGATGAAATCACTTATTAATGTATGTAGAATGTTTTCTGATAAAATGCAGGGTATTCTTATACTAATAGGGCTTCTAATACTTGACCAGACTCTATCTGACGTAGGTCGGCCATTACCGTGTCACCGGGTAACATTTACCGGGTGTTTTCAAGCTATTATACGCTCATTTTTAAATGGATATTAATTACTATAGCTGCAAACATACCAAATAATGTTATTTAACAGCATTATAATCTTGAAAATGCACTTAATCTTCTTAAAAAGCTTCCAGACTCTACCGGACTCTTCCAGACTCTACCGGACTCTACCAGACTCTGTTTAGTAGCACCCAAAGGACAAAGTCGGATTCATTTTCCTCCTTGACAGCACAAGCGTCTGCTGAAGTGCAAGGTCAGTCAGATCTCCCAGTGTCAGAAGACCAGACAGTTGCCCTTATAAATAAATGATGTTAACATTTAGTGATTAGAAGTGTCCTTTAAAGGCAGTCCGAAAGGAATGTTGACCCATTAACCCCATGCTGTATTTTGGGTGATGTCTCTCTCAGTCTGGCATCCAATACACAAACTGATAAGGCAGACTACTATCACTGAGGCTCAAGGTATAATTGCATAACTTTATCTCTTATAATGGCTATTGACCCTGACTGCAGGAGCACTCCAGGGAATCAAAAATGGGGGTCACTAATGAAGGAGCTTTGAAATGCCTTTAAAGACATTTTATATCAGTCCTGTTTAACCTGTCTTTACATTTTTGCTTATAATACTTGAAAGTCAGTCTACATTTTTTCCCAATTTGGTTGAAAATCGCGCTTGAATTTCCCAAATTGAAAGGCTAAGGCCCCTTCCCAATTTTGGGAAAAAAAGTCCTGCGTTTGTAGGCTTATAAGAACTGCCTACACAGTTGCAAAGACACATCTGCCTATTACAAAGTATGCAAGTCTCTGTAGCTTACAGTTATGTAATGACACAAAGCTTACAAGAAGTCTGTATCAAGATTCAGCTGCTTGTTCTGAGTTTATTAGCCTTAATATTTCAAGGCATCTTGTGAATTTCGAAACACGTATGAAATGGCAGAAAAATATCAGGAATTTGAAATCAGACGCTCACACAGGGATGCGAGACTGCCTTTGGCTGCGTCTGAATTTGCGTCTATCATAATAGACAGCTTGAAATGTCGATTCCCAAAGCTTGATATCTGGGACGCTCTGTCTATTTTTCACCCAGATACATTCCCAACGACTTTGACAGCCAAAGCTAAGTTTGGTTCACAAAAACTGACTGTTCTGTTAGAGCATTATGGTGAGAAATGGGGAAGTAACACCCCCCACCCCGATAAACCCCGAAGATGCAAGAAGAGAGTGGGCATTGTTCAAAAACCACATGTTTGCAAAATGCCAGGGGTCAGAAACAGAGGAACAAATGACTCTTTCCTCATTAGCTGAAGAAATGCTTTCTTCCAAACAGATCAGAAGGGAATTCCCAAATATGGTCAAGCTTATGGGAATCAGCAGAGTTTTGCCCGTCAAGTCTGTAGAATGTGAACGAGGGTTTTCCAAACAAAACGTCATAAAGACCAGACTTAGGTGCAGTCTTACAATAGACAATTTGGAGAATTTGATGAGAATTTCCATAAATGGCCCCAAACTGCAAATATTTGACCCAAAGCCTATATATCGCATACATGTGGCGTTCTAGAGGCAATGGCGGAGCTGGCCGTCATGTCTTCAAAAACACATCGAAGCATGTCAAAATTTTGGAACAGAACTGAGTGCAATTTATACTGGCTGGAAACATAATGTTCTGTATTTTATGTGTATATTGTTATTAATAAATAAAATTCCCCTGTCGAAGACGGATGTGCTGGGCCTCGTCGTGTCACAGGGGCGAAACACTATCTTTCACAAAGCTTTCAATATTGTAGTGGCTAGCTGCAGCACAACGCAATAAATATAAAACAAAGTTCTTGGTCTTTATTTATTTCATGTAATATAAAAAACTAAGACACAACAAAAAACAGGAAGTAACTGGAATGCACTGCGTTGCTTGGATACAATTTCATAACACTTCAGAACTCGACCCAGAGTTACCGTTCTTAGCTCGAATGGTTGGATCCTGGGAAGAGACAAAACTCATCTTTCTGATGAAATATATATACTTCATGGATAAAACAATTATTTATGACAATATTCTATAGCAATCACGTAATGTTTTTAAATTGGAATCAGATGTACTTGCTTCCCTTTACCACGCGTGTAAAATGTCTGTTTGTCTGCCGGACCGGTTGGGATTTGAAAATTTCTAGAGCCCTGTGTGGGAAACATATTGGTTTTGTGACAGTTGTCTGTCTGTCTGACTGTCTGTCTGTCTGTCCGTCACACTTTTTTGTCCAGACGATAACTTGTCTTCTATCTATAGGCCTATATGCCTGATTGTTGGTTGAAACTTCATACATGGAAAGAGCACAATTCTGGTTTCACTAATATTGGAGTTATTGCACCTCACTCCCTATCGACTGTGTTACAATGAGGGGTGCGCCTGCGCGAGAAGACATGTTACGGTTTAGTAAAGAGAATGTTAAGGCGTCTGCCCAATGTGTTAATTAAGGCGCCTGCCCATATATTCAGCACCCCGGGCGAGATGGAGCAATAAAAAACGCATTATCAGGCAATAAGTAAGATTTGTTTCAAGTTTTAAATACGTGTTAGTCTTATTACTGGCATTTGATTTATCGGAGGAGTTTTTTGTTTGATTTTCTTCTGATTTCATCGTTTTTATAGAGGATAATGTGAATTGTTAGGACTATTGCAAAATAAATGGCATAGTCTTTTGAATATCAGTTTCAAACACCAATGTTATGTACAAGCATAATCCAAAACTAATTATAGACCAATTTCGAAACAAATTTCTCTCTTTTGACTGATTATAAGGCAAATAGGATGCATTTTTCAAAACGGCATTGTTACGGCTTGTGCCAGAGGGTGTTACGGTTCATGCTCTACATCCAAACTTACAGTTACGGTTTCTAATCGAAAACAATGAGTGATTTTGAGAGTATGGAATCAATGTTTTAGGCCTGATAGAAGACTCAAACTACACTAGTTTATGTCGTAGATATTGAGTGTGGTTAAAAAATACTGAAAGTTGTATTAAACGCAATTATGGAACATGTATCCCATTCTTAATACCAACACTCGATATGCCAGATTTTAACAGCTATTGTAGAAATTAAATCTGACTAAACCTTTGATGAACTCAGTGTATAGAAAAATCAGACTGGTCCTAGAGGCGCCCTCTGATCAGGGTCTGCAATATTTGTCATTCAAAATCCACTAGCAATGCAGACCCAGATGAGAAGGTTCCATTAGGAGTTCACTGACCAAGGTCTGTATCGTTTGTCATTCAGAATCCCCTAGCACTGCGGACCCAGATGAGAAGGCTCCTCTAGGGGCTCTCTGAACACGGTCTGTATTGTTTGTTCTTCAAAATCCCCTAGCAGTGCAGAAGCAGATGAGAAGGTTCGTCTAGGAGCTCTCTGACCAGGATCTGCATTGTTTGTCATTCAAAATCTCCTAGCAAACCTTTCAAACTGAATAGATTCTATTAATTAACCCGTTCCCTGTTTTATATTCAGTCTAATTTTCAATACCTACTGAATATTCGTGGAAAAAATAGTTATATTGAAATATAGAAGGCCATTGTGGCCTTGTAGCCATTTTAGAAACTAAAGAAATATATTTATCAAATTCCAATAGCAAAGTTAGAGCAGACCCTGGGCTGGGTCTACTCTGTTTGCAAATGCGTGAAAAGATGTTTATATATGACGGAAAGGGTTAAACAAGATTGGCTATTCCATTCCAAAACATCCGCATTGAACATGTTAACCCTTTTCCTGATAATGACACATTTGGTGCTTCTGTATACATAGTGGATCCAGATCAGAGGCTGAAATGTCACATATTGATTCGTATTTGTTTACAATAGCAAATATTTGTACTTTTAATACAATAACTTAAATAAGTCATACATGAATATTCATCCGGTAAAAGGTTATAAACAGTTACAACATGGTTCTATAATAAAATATAATTTTCTTAATAATAAGTACGACTGGCCAATTTTCCATTGCAAAATTGATATTTGCGTCAGCTAATCTTTTTCCTGATATAAAGTATATAAACGCCAGACCCAGATCTGAAGACTTCTGTAGAAGACGTCTGATCAGGATCTGCTCTATTTGCTTATGGTATAATTGTCTTCCCTGTCTGCCTGTGCGCTTCTTCTCAAAACGGCTGGGCAGATTTAAATAAAATGTCACAACATGAGTGTAGTTGTGCATGTCGCAAGGATGATCTGGTTCGATTGTTTTTCATAGTTATGTCCCCTTCAATTTGTTTTAGAAAAACACCAGCAGTAAAAACATCAGTTAGTAATTGTAATTACCATGTAATCGACGTCTTGCATAGATCCAAAGATATGTACCCAGGGAGCCAGTGGGGTCTACAGTGCACCCCGGTAGTCGGAGGGGTGGGGGTAGCACGGTAGACCCCATTGTCTCCCTGAGTAATGACAGAATTTAAGAATCTATCTCTCGAGTATTATCTGTAGATGTACAGTAAACCAGCTCTAAACCGGTTTTTTAGCTCACCTGAGCCAAAGGCTCAGGATGAGCTATTGTGACCGCTATTTGTCCGTCGTCCGGTGTCCGGCGTCCGGTGTCCGGCGTCCGGCGTCCGTCCGGCGTCCGGCGTCCGTCCACATTTTCAAACAACATCTCCTCTGAAACTGCTGACCCGATTTTAACCAAATTTTGTCAGAAGCATCAGTGGCTAGGGGGAACGAAACGTTGTTCACATTATGACCCCCGGGCCAAAAATGGCCCCGCCCAAGGGCTTATCAGTTTTTCATAGGAAAATTTTAAAAAATCTTCTTCTATAAAACTGTAAGGCCTAGACCTTTGATATTTAGTATGTAGCATGATCTTATGGTCCTCTACAAAAATTGTTCAAATTATGACCCCCGGGCCAAAAATGGCTCCGCCCCGGGGCTTATCAGTTTTTCATAGGAAATTTTTTAAAAATCTTCTTCTCTAAAACTGTAAGGCCTAGACCTTTGATATTTGGTATGTTGCATGATCTAATGGTCCTCTACAAAATTTGTTCAAATTATGACCCCTGGGCCAAAAATGGCCCCGCCCATGGGCTTATCAGTTTTTCATAGGAAAATCTTTAAAAATCTTCTTCTCTGAAACCGTAAGGCCTAGATCTTTGATATTTAGTATGTAGCATGATCTTATGGTCCTCTACAAAAATTGTTCAAATTATGACCCCCGGGCCAAAAATGGCCCCGCCCCGGGGCTTATCAGTTTTTCATAGGAATTTTTTTAAAAATCTTCTTCTCTGAAACTGTAAGGCCTAGACCTTTGATATTTGGTATGTTGCATGATCTAATGGTCCTCTACAAAATTTGTTCAAATTATGACCCCTGGGCCAAAAATGGCCCCGCCCATGGGCTTATCAGTTTTTCATATGAAAATCTTTAAAAATCTTCTTCTCTGAAACCGTAAGGCCTAGATCTTTGATATTTAGTATGTAGCATGATCTTATGGTCCTCTACAAAAATTGTTCAAATTATGACCCCCGGGCCAAAAATGGCCCCGCCCCGGGGCTTATCAGTTTTTCATAGGAATTTTTTTAAAAATCTTCTTCTCTGAAACTGTAAGGCCTAGACCTTTGATATTTAGTATGTAGCATGAACTTATGGTCCTCTACAAAAATCGTTCAAATTATGACCCCCAGGCCAAATATGGCCCCGCCCATTGGCTTATCAGTTTTTCTTAGGAAAATCTTTAAAAAAATTCTTCTCTGAAACTGTAAGGCCTAGACCTTTCATATTTGGCATGTAGCATGATCTTATGGTCCTCTACAAAGATTGTTCAAATTATGACCCCCTGACCAAAAATGGCCCCGCCCAAGGGCTTATCAGTTTTTCATAGGAAAATCTTTAAAAACCTTCTTCTCTGAAACTGTAAGGCCTACACGTTTGATATTTGGCATGTAGCATGATCTAATGGTCCTCTACAAAGATTGTTCAAATAATGACCCCCGGGCCAAAAATGGCCCCGCCCAATGGCTTATCAGTTTTTCATAGGAAAATCTTTAAAAATCTTCTTCTCTGAAACTGTAAGGCCTAGACCTTTGATATTTGGCATGTAGCATGATCTAATGGTCCTCTACTAAAATTGTTCAAATAATGACCCCCGGGCCAAAAATGGCCCCGCCCAAGGGCTTATCAGTTTTTCATAGGAAACTCTTTAACATTCTTCTTCTCTGAAACTGTAAGGCCTAGACCTTTGATAGTTGGTATGTAGCATGATCTAATGGTCCTCTACAAATATTGTTCAAATTATGACCACGGGCAAAACATGGCCCCGCCCAAGGGCTTATCAGTTTTTCATATGAAAATCTTTAAAAATCTTCTTCTCTGAAACTGTAAGGCCTAGACCTTTGATATTTGGCATGTAGCTTTGGCTTGTGGTCCTCTGCCAAGATTGTTCAACTTACAACCATGACCTCTGGGGGAAACGTGGCCCTGGCTTATCAGTTTTCATGGGAAAACTATATCATTTTTCTCTGAAACCATAAGGCTTAGACCTAATTAATGGCACACTGCTTTGCCTTGTGGTTCTCTACCAAGGTTGTACAAATGATGGCCCCATCCCTAGGGTATCTCAGGTGAGCGCTTCAGGGCCTCATGGCCCTCTTTTTTTTGGTAGAGAAGAATTTAGATACTTTTAGGCAGATGACTGCTTAATGCAGGGTGAAGGTCATGCAGAAAGCTCCTAGAGGAGCTTTCTGCATGCCTTTCACCCTGCATTAAGCTGCCATCTGTCTCCAAGACCGATATTTATGCTACATTTAACGTGTAGTTTAGAGAGGTTTTACTGCATACCTAACACGTCGATTATGTTAGAATAAAGTCAAAATTAAATGCCGTAAGGCATTCTGGCAGAGTCTGTAACGCTTTAAATAAGAGACCGTAACTTGCGTCAATTGATTGGGAAGAAGCCGTAACATGTACACGGATGTGATAGTATGGATAAACTCGTGAAAAGCAATTTAAAACCTGCAAATTAAGTGTACATGCGGTTGCTATATGCTGAATAAGGCATTACCGGTGCATATCGTTTAAAGATTTTTCACCTTTAGTGAAACGAAATGTAAAACAGAGCAAAATCTAAATGTTTTGAACAAGTTATTACTTTTAAAACCCCTTTTTTCGAACACTAATAATTGCTTTTAACTCGATTTCCTGCAGACGTAAGATGTGTAATTTGACACGATACACGATATTGCTTAAGTATTGAATAAAGGAACCAAAACTTAGGAAAATAAACAGCTTACTGAACGTTAAATGAATCTTCCCTCTCGCATATTTGCAAAAAAATAGGCAGGCGCCGTAACAGTATCGAGCGGATACATCAACATGTCTTCTCACAGGCGCACCCCTCATTGTAACATAGTCGACAGGGAGTGCACCTTGTTACCAAAAAAGTGTGAAAAAAATGTACAAGTTGTACATTTTTTTCACACATTAACACATATATGGCTCATGCCATTGGATTGAAACGTCATGCATGGAGAGAGCATGATGAGAGGAAGTGTCATGCACACAGGTCCATAGCTCTGGATTCATTTATAAGTTGAATTTATCGTCGCTTTTACTTTTTTGCATACTTTTTTGTCCAGACAATAACTCCTATATGGCTCATGTCATTGGATTGAAACTTCAAACATGGAAAGAGCATGATGAGAGGAAGTCTCATGCACAAGGTCAATAACTCTGGCTTCACTTGTATTGGAGTTATTGCCCCTTGTACATTTTTTTCACACTTTCTTGTCCAGACAATAACTCATATATGGCTCATGCCATTGGATTGAAACTTCATACGTGGAAAGAGCATGGTGATAGAAAGTGTCATGTACAAGGGCCATAACTCTGGTTTCAATACTTTTGGAGTTATTGCCCTTTGTTACATTTTTTGTTCAGATAAATAACTCCTGTTCTATTGATCCTAGTGGACTGACATTTCATAAATGGAAAGTCAAAGAGCATGATGAAAGGAAAATTGTCATGCACATGGGCCATAACTCTGGTATCAATATTTTTTGGGTTTATTTGGTTATCATTTTTGAAAGCACATAATGAGGGAAAGTATAAATCATCAAATCCATTAATTACTATGGTAGCAACATTTTGAGTTATTTCCCCTTACATATTGTTTTGAGTTGTTTGTCTGTCTGTCTGTCTATCTTCCCTTAGTAAAAAGGAAGGCAGTTAACTTGCAGTGTTTTAACGGTGTTTTTCAGAACCAGTAAAACACAGTTTTTTAGCAGTTTGTTCTAACCAGTTTTTGACAGTGAAAGTGCAGTGAAATCTGCCAAAATAGGTAAATGAGCTAGCAGTTGTATGAGATCATAAAGAACTACAAAATAACTGGCTTACTAGTTATGAACCATTTAAATGACATCATGAAACTGGAAGAAAAACTGTCCACACTTTTTAGCTCACCAGAGCACTTTGTGCTCAGGGTGAGCTTTTGTGATCACCCGTCATCCGTCTGCGTGTGTCGTCCGACTCGTTCGTCGTCAACAATTTGAACCTTTAAAAATCTTCTTGTCTGAATCTACAGGGTTCTCATCTTTCATCTTTGGCACATAGTATCATCTTTAGGTCCTCTACAAAAGTTATATAAATTATGCCCCTGGGTTCAAAATTGGCCTGCCCCAGGGGTGCCTTGTTTTCAATAGAAACATATAGTAAAACTTTAAAATCTTCTCCTCTTAAACCAGAAGGTTCTCAGCTTTCATATTTGGCACATAGCATCATGTTCAGGTCCTCTACAAAAGTTATATAAATTATGGCCCCGCCCCATGGTTGGGCAGTTTTCAATAGAAACAAATAGTGAAATCTTTGAAAATCTTCTTCTCTGAAACTGGAAGTCTCTCAGCTTTCATATTTGGCACAGAGCATCATGTTCAGGTCCACTACAAAAGTTATATAAATTATGACCCTTGGGTCAAAATTGGCCCCGGCCCAGGGGTGGGCAGTTTTCAATAGAAACAAATAGTGAAATCTTTGAAAATCTTCTTCTCTGAAACTGGATGGCTCTCAGCTTTCATATTTGGCACAGAGCATCATGTTCAGGTCCTCTACAAAAGTTATATAAATTATGGCCCCAGGGTCAAAATTGGCCCCGCCCCAGGGGTGGGCAGTTTTCAATAGAAACAAATATATATAGTGAAATCTTTGAAAATCTTCTTCTCTGAAACTGGAAGGTTCTCAGCTTTCATATTTGGCACAGAGCATCATGTTCAGGTCCTCTACAAAAGTGATATAAATTATGGCCTTGGGGTCAAAATTGGCCCCGCCCCAGGGGTGGGCAGTTTTCAATAGAAACAAATACATGTAGTGAAAACTTTGAAAACATTCTCCTCTGAAACTTGAATGTTTTCAGCTTTCATATTTGGCACATAGCATCATGTTCAGGTCCTCTACAAAATGTATATAAATTATGGCCCCAGGGTCAAAATTGGCCCCGCCCCAGGGGTGGGCAGTTTTCAATAGAAACAAATAGTGAAATCATTGAATATCTTCTTCTCTGAAACTGGAAGGTTCTCAGCTTTCATATTTGGCATGTAGCATCATGTTCCGGTCTTTTAAAAAAGTGATATAAATTATGGCCCTGGAGTAAAGATTGGCCCGCCCCAGGGGTAGCCAGTTTTCAATAGAAACATATAGTGAAAACTTTGAAAATCTACTCGTCAGAAACAGGAAGGTTCTCAGCTTTAATATTTGGCACATAGCATCATGTTTAGGTCCTCTACAAAAGTTATATAAATTGTGCCTCTTAGGTCAAAATTAGCCCTGCCCCAGGGCAAGCTAGTTTTATATAGAAACATATAGTGAAAACTTTGAAAATCTTCTCCTCTGATTGTCTGGTGAGCGCTTCAGGGCCATTCTGACCCTCTTGTTTCATAACATACCGGTACTGGAAGAAAAACTGCAAAATAACTCAGGCCATTATTTTTAAGCAGTAAAAATAACATAATTGAATACTGGAAGAAAACTGCTGAAAATGCCAGTATTTTTAGCTGGTGGGGTGGGGGGGGGGAAAATAAAATTCCATCAAAAGTTTTTTAACATATTATATACTGTCATGGACAAACATAACATACTGCTGAATGAAAATTATTATTTATGTTGAAGTTTTCAAAAGTTTCACTCTTAATTTTTAAGAACAAGTTATTACTAGGCATTAATCTCATTTATAATACTAATAGATGGCATATACACAGTAGATCCTGTTAAGACAACTCTCTTACAATTCCTCTAAACTAGATTTATACTATTTGTACAGAATACAGTCATGTACTCTTTTTCAACACAGATGTTATAAATACTACAAAATTGTACAAAATACATGCTCTCTTGTAGTCTTGTTTTTAGCCATTTGAATTGATATTTACACCAAGCAAAATTAATTTAATATTCTGAAAGGGGGTGATCCCCGAGAGCAAATATTACAACACAAAAAGAGAAAATTGCAGGCTCAGTTTTATTGAGTCTGTTCATGAACAGTAATTGAAAATGCAACACTGCTCACGCCCCCTAGCACTGGCTTAAGCAGTATTCAATTTTCAGAACAAGAAGTACTGAAATTCATGATCTCGAAGGATCAGAAGGTATAACAACTTTACAAATCAAAAGGTCCAGAGTGCTGTCTAGCTAAAGCTGCTTTTTGAAAAGTTGCTCTGTCCCAAAACTATCCCTACAAGCTTATGCAAGTCTATGGTCTTTTCAAAAGATGGTGACAAGTTTTTGCAACTTCATTTTTCTGTATGACTTCTCAGCTTTGTGTGTCAGGATTGTTGACCTAGAGTAGGCACAGCTGCATCCTCAGTCCTGAAATAGCAAATGTTACTGATAACATAAAAACTTAATCAAAATAATAATCCCGGTAAATCTAATTCTTCCTCCTTGTTTATGTTTTATACACTTGAGTTCAACAACCTATAATGAAAGATTTATCCTCTTTGTGTTTTTAGCTCACCTGGCACAAAGTGCCAGGGTAAGCTATTGTGATCGCCCTTTGTCCGTCGTCGTGGTCGTCCGTCGTCAACTTTTTCTTAAAATGACATCTCCTCCTCAACTACTAGCTGGAATTTTATTAAACTTGGCAGAAATGTTTCTTGGGTCAACCTCTTTCAAAGTTATTCAAAGAAACTTTAAAGATCTTCTTGTCTGAAACCGAAAAGCTTAGAGCTGTGATATTTGGTATGTAGCATCATCTGGTGAACCTTTACTAAGATTGTTCAAATTATGCCCCTGGTCTCAAACACGGCCACAGCCTGGGCCTCATATGTTTTACATAGGATAATATAGTAAACACTTTAAAAAATTGTCTTGTCTCAAACCTGAAAGGCTCAGAGCTGTGATATTTGGTATGAAGCATAATCTGGTGAACCTTTACTAAGATTGTTCAAATTATGCCCCAGGGATCATAATTGTCCTCACCCCTGGGGTCACAAATTTTACTGAAAACTTTAAAAATCCTCTTTTCAAAACCTGTAAGACCTATGGCTACCAAATTTGGTATGCAGAATCATCTAGTGGACCTCTACAAAGATTGTTCAATTTTGCCCCTGGAGTCAAAATTGGCCCAACCCGGGGATCACAAGTTTTACATAGGATTATATCATAAAGTAAAAACTTTAAAGATCTTGTCTGAAACCGAAAAGCTTAGAGCTGTGATATTTGGTATGTAACATCATTCAGTGAACCTTTACCAGGATTGTTCAAATTATGCCCCTGGGATCAAACACGGCCACGGTACCGCTTCATAGTTTTTACATGTCCAATTTATCAATTAATTTTCATAAATCTGGATATTTAACTTTTTACATCATATTACACTTCTATGCCTTTGCATTAATGGAGTAGACCAAGATCAAGACGACTCCTGTAAGAGACATCTACAGTGAAGCTCACTTATAGCGAATTCGGATATAACGAAATACCGGATAATACAAATGAAACAAATCTCCGATTTTTAGCTCACCAGAGCACAAAGTACTCAAGGTGAGCTTTTGTGATACCCCTGTGTCTGGCGTCCGTCGTCCGTCTGTCCGTCTGTCTGTCCGTCCGTCTGTCTGTCCGTCAACAATTTCAAACGACTTCTTCTCTGAAACCGACTGCCCAATTGTAACCAAACTTGGTCAGATACAAACTGTGGGTGGTTGCTTCAAAAGTTGTTAAAAGATAGTGGGCGGGGCCATCGGTCTTGTTGCCATGGCAACCGGACACAATATCTAGAAAAATCTTCTTCTCCAGAATGACTTGTTGGATTTGAATATAGTTTTCACCAAAATGTTTCTCAGTTGATAGACTTTAAAAGTGGTTAAAAGAATTTTGATCCGGCCAAAAACATGGCCGCCAGAGGGCTTGGTCAATATTTCCATATATGGTAATATGGAATTTTCATAGGAAAATCTTTAAAAATCTTCTTCTCTGAAACTGTAAAGCCTAGACCTTTGATATTTGGTATGTAGCATGATCTTATGGTACTCTACAAATACTGTTCAAATTATGACCCCTGGGCCAAAAATGGCCCCGCCCAAGGGCTTATCAGTTTTTCATAGGAAAAACTTCTAAAATCTTCTTCTCTGAAACTGTAAGGCTTAAAACCTTTGATATTAGGTATGTAGCATGATCTTATGGTCCTCTACAAATATTGTTCAAATTATGACCCCAGGGCCAAAAATGGCCCCGCCCAGGGGCTTATCAGTTTTTCATAGGAAAATCTTTAAAAATCTTCTTCTCTGAAACTGTAAGGCCTAGACCCTTGATATTTGGTATGTAGCATGATCTTATGGTCCTCTACAAATATTGTTCAAATTATGACCCCTGGGCCAAAAATGGCCCCGCCCAAGGGCTTATCAGTTTTTCATAGGAAAATCTTGAAAAATCTTCTTCTCTGAAACTGTAAGGCCTAGACCTTTGGTATTTGGTATGTAGCATGATTTATGGTCCTCTACAAATATTGTTCAAATTTTGACCCCCGGGCCAAAAATGGCCCCGCCCAAGGGCTTATCAGTTTTTCATAGGAAAATCTTTGAAAATCTTCTTCTCTGAAACTGTAAGGCCTAGACCCTTGATATTTAATATGTAGCATGATCTTATGGTCCTCTACAAATAGTGTTCAAATTATGACCCCCGGGCCAAAAATGGCCCCGCCCAAGGGCTTATCAGTTTTTCATAGCAAAATCTTTAAAAAATCTTCTTCTCTGAAACTGTAAGGCCTAGACCTTTGATATTTGGTATGTAGCATGAACTTATGGGCCTCGACAAATATTGTTCAAATTATGACCCCCGGGCCAAAAATGGCCCCGCCCAAGGGCTTATCAGTTTTTCATAGGAAAATCTTTACAAATCTACTGAAACTGTAAGGCCTAGACCATTGATATTTGGTATGACTAACATGATCTACTGGTCCTCTATAAATATGTATCTGTGGCTTGTGGTCCTCTGCCAAGAATGTTTAACTTACGACCCTGACTACTGGGCGAAACTTGGCCCTGCCTCAGGGCTTATCAGTTTTTTCGATGGGAAAAATATGAAATATTATTTTTCTCTGAAATCATAAGGCTTAGACCTTTAATTAATGGCATACTGCTTTGCCTTGTTGTTCTCTACCAAGGTTGTCCACATGATTTCTTGTGGTCAAAAAAGGCCCTGCCCCTGGGGTTATCTCAGGTGAGCGCTTCAGGGCCTTATGGCCCTCTTGTTTCCTTCGTTCTTTCTATTTACGTCTGCCTGCTTAATACAAAATCGGTTATAATGAAAAACTGGCTAAGACAAAGTATTTCCTTGTCCCAAGAACGAAATTTCTATGAAAAATAGTTCAGTTATTACAAACTAAATTGAATGTCGAAGTTTGAAGATTTTTCGCACACCCTAAAGCAAACACCTTCACCGACTATCCCCCCGGGCATCAAACAAGTTAATGAACATAATTGGCCACACTACATGGAAACTCCACCAAAACACCGATAGACAGCATGACACACACATACACACACACAAACCACACACCCAAATGCACACTCACACACGAGATAAACACAGAAAACATCAACAGACACACAAGAACTAGAGACAAACACCACACATGAACAATATCACAAGCACAAAGACGTAAGGCAAACAAAAGGAAGGGTGACAAAGAGAGTACCGCCTTGGCACGGTCAGCTGCAAAATCACCACTGGGTGTTTAAACCGGTTTACGGGCGTCCTAACCTCACACTTCTCTCAAAGTCACCCTATTTTTACAAATAGTGTCAATAAAGGTATCCCCGCCGATAGATTTTACATATGTGCCAATCTTTGTTAATGGTCAGGTTGAATACTGCGCATAAATATATGTTGTGGGCACCATGCAGGGCATAAACATGCTGCTGAAGCCGAATGAAGAAGGGACGAATATGATGTAAGAATGGTATCCCGCTTTATTTAGGAAGTTCAATATTTAAATGATTGAAACCAGTTACAATCGTAATTGACTAGTAACCGTGCATCTCATTGGATGATTTTTCTCATTTCCTATCATATATTTTGATTTTGGCCAATAGAAATGTTTGTCAGAGTATATGCTGTAACTTCATACTGAGCATTGAAGCAGCCGCAGATAACTATTCTAATATATTTGTCGGATAATCAGCACCGACATAAGCAAAATTTGAACACTGCCACTTGGCTGAACACTGATGAATCATATGTCGTGATACATTATCAAGCACATGTCATAGATTTATTAAATTGATTGAAAGGTACACAAACCACCATGAATAAATAAATAAATACAAAATGAAGAAAATATTCCAAAAATGGAATTTATTTATAATACATAGATACTAAATTTAACCCTTTGCCTGTTCTGTATTTAGGCCAAATTTCAATACCTACTAAATATTCATTAACAAAACAGTTATGATGACATATGGAAGGTGGGACATTGTAGATATTTTGTAAAGTAAAGAAACAGATCTATCTAACTCTATTAGCAAACAGAGCAAACTCTGATCAGACGGCTCCTCAAGGAGCCATCTGATCTGGGTCTAATCTGTTTGCAAATGCGTGAAAACAAATTTATATATGAGGGAAAGGGTTAATAGCAAATGGTCAACTGATTTCACCAATAATATTATTTATTACTGATGTGAATTTGTTTTCCCTTTACATTTCATAAGAGAAATGCTATGAAATTACCAAACACATGACATAGCCAACTGTATGCATGCAGACTTTAGTCAGCAGCTAAATTATACTGTGGCATCTGATTAGGATCAGAATTTGCACGACTTTGGTACACTATAACGAAATTTGCTATAACCAAACATTTATAACAAATATCGTTCTTAGCGAAAAAAATTTAAGGTCCTCGGGAATTCATTATAAGTGTCTTAGTGAGCTTCACAGTAGTGTAATTGCGACCTTCTCTATTTGCTTTTGGAATAATTTCATATATTTTCGACCTAGGCCAGAATTTCTTGTGTTCATAATTATGCGATAATGAAAAATAATCTAGTAGTTAATAATCATGACAAGATACAAGAAATTTTATTTTACGTTGATTCCATATAACAATAAACATTAGCTGTAACAGCTATTTTCTGACAAACATAAGTATAATTCAAACAAGAGTATAAAGGCTGTAAAAGAAGGGGTTGACACCGGACTGGTGTTAGTGGGTGTGAGTAGTGTTGCACTTTTAATTACTACTATGAATACAGGGGTCTGGTCAGGACCGCTTCATGGGGGTCTATAATTATGTATTATATAATAGCTATGAAATTATCAAACACATGACAATTAAACCGAGTCTACACTTATGATTAAATTCAATGTTGAACTGCATGTATTGGTAATGAAATAAGGAACAGGCCTTACTTTTTTATCCAATCTCTACAAAATCGTCCGGAAGCGAGGACGCTTGAGAGTTATCTTTCTTACTACAGTAGTTATGATTGACACTTAGGACGAATGAACGGTAAGGTGTCATTTTACTAAATAACGTTCATTCAACGCGGCATTGTTCCACAGTTTGAATAATTATCTGACATCAGTGTTTGTTTACCCACAAAACAATCGTGTATCGTGATCACCTGGCGTACTTTGCCAGGGTCGGATCAAAAGGTCCAATTCACACCTCGAACTCAATCAGACTGAGAGGTGCGACTTCGATACAAACACCGATAATTACATGCAAACAAACACTTTGGGGACGGAAAATGACTTCGACTTAACGAAAATGTGATCAGTTCGAATTCGTCTTAAAAACTTAAATTTATCTAGAATATATAGGAAGAAAAGTTGGGACTTTACAAAAACTTCGTGTCAACGAGAAATTCGTGTCAAGCGAGTTCGCCATAACGAGAGTGGACTGTATTTGTTATTTTGGCTTTTGCAAACAGTATCGACCAATATCAGTGGTCACCATCAGAAGCTCTATGATCAGGGTCTTTCCTGTTTGCCATTCAGAAACATGTCTCATCGAAATTTCCTGGCAATACTGAATTGACCATACTGTTAAATACGGATGGGTTGTTCATTACAAATTTCAACTTTTGAATTTGAAGCATTAAATATCTCTACTCCTGGCCTAGCTAGTTACTGCTGATCAATAAGGAGTGAAATATACACCAAATAGGTTTGTATAGACACTTTACAATTGATAAGAGATATGGATTTACATTGTATCAAGAAAAGTAAACCTGTCCGATTATTGATCATGTGCACCAACTAACAAAGAGCAAGTCATAAAATTCTTTTGAGTTATTTTGTAACGCTCCAAACTTTAGAAATATTATACCAGACCAAGGTTTAGGCGTATTGAAACTCATAAGATAGTCATGGGCAACAGTGTACACTGTTTACATAAAGGAGACATTCACTATACATGTTTTACAGTTATAGCACAGATCATGCAATCTTGCAAAGTTTCATGTGACATTCGGTATATGCATTTCAAAATGTCTCTTTGATCAATATATTAACCGTTTTATTTTAATAGCCCTCCAAATAGTGTAGACCCATATCAGCTACAACATTTGAATAGCCCTCCAAATAGTGTAGACCCTGATCAGCTACAACATTTGAATATCCTCCAAATAGTGTAGACCCAGATCAGCTACAACATTTGAATATCCTCCAAATAGTGTAGACCCTGATCAGCTACAACATTTGAATATCCTCCAAATAGTGTAGACCCAGATCAGCTACAACATTTGAATAGCCCTCCAAATAGTGTAGACCCTGATCAGCTACAACATATGAATATCCTCCAAATAGTGTAGACCCAGATCAGCTACAACATTTGAATATCCTCCAAATAGTGTAGACCCTGATCAGCTACAACATTTGAATATCCTCCAAATAGTGTAGACCCAGATCAGCTACAACATTTGAATAGATCTCCTAATAATGTAGACCCAGATCAGCCACAATTTTGAAAAGCCGTCAAAATAGTGTAGACCTAGATCAGCCACAACATTTGAATAGCCCTCCAAATAGTGTGGACCCAGATCAGGTACATTTGAATAGCCCTCCAAATAGTGTGGACCAAGATCAGGTACAATTGAATAGCCCTCCAAATAGTGTGGACCCAGATCAGCTACAACATTCGAATAGCCCTACAAATAGTGTAGATCCAGATCAGCTACAACATTAGAA
Organism: Azorinus chamasolen; assembly: GCA_963576725.1. NCBI lineage: Eukaryota > Metazoa > Mollusca > Bivalvia > Cardiida > Solecurtidae > Azorinus > Azorinus chamasolen. The sequence continues at coordinate 85,811,930 of OY755246.1, forward strand.
TAGCCATCCAAATAGCGTAGACCCAGATCAGCTACAACATTTGAATAGCCCTCTAAATAGTGTAGACCCAGATCAGCTACAACATTCGCATAGCCCTCCAAATAGTGTAGATCCAGATCAGCTACAACATTAGACTGGCCCTCCAAATAGTGTAGACCCAGATCAGCTACAACATTTGAATATCCCTCCAAATAGTGTAGACCCAGATCAGCTACATTTGAATAGCCCTCCAAATAGTGTAGACCCAGACCAGCTACAACATTCGAATAGCCCTCCAAATAGTGTAGACCCAGATCAGGTACATTTGAATAGCCCTCCAAATAGTGTAGACCCAGATCAGCTACAACATTAGAGTAGCACTTTAAATAGTGTAGACCCAGATCAGGTACATTTGAATAGCCCTCCAAATAGTGTAGACCCAGATCAGCTACAACATTAGAGTAGCACTTTAAATAGTGTAGACCCAGATCAGGTACATTTGAATAGCCCTCCAAATAGTGTAGACCCAGATCAGCTACAACATTAGAGTAGCACTTTAAATAGTGTAGACCCAGATCAGCTACATGTACAGCAGTTGAAAATGCCCTCTGATTTTGGTCTTACTTGTTTGACAAGCTGACAACTTTTAGAATTGTTTATAGTATGCATGCTATATTGGGCTTAACAGTATAGATTGACAGTGTAGACCCAGATCTGACAGTGTAGACCCAGATCTACTTCTGCATTTAAATGTGCCATAAAAATTTTGATTTAGGTATTCACTGTATGACAAACTGACACCCTTAATCTGCTGAATGATTTAATCAGCTCCTCCCTAAATATGAATATTAATTAAAACAACAAATATAGCTTGATCTGGCTGGTCATGTGATTACTGGTAACTTCAAGATAACTGAAGATAAACACCTACGATCACTTCTTAATAAAGGTCCAAAATAGAGAATACCATCCTTGATAGATTTTTAATCTGTCGAGGTCAGATTGTTGAGGCTTTACAAAATTTTAGCATTAAAATAATGGTGTCATAGAGATTACATGCTGAGTCTAATGCTCTTTCAAATTGGAAAAAAAGATATAATTGACAAATGCATTTCATTTTATAGCTCACATGAACACCTTCTTTCACTTAAACCTAGAATTTCCTTTAGACATCTTAAAAAGAGTTTACAGAATTTCCATTCAAAATACGTCTTTGTTCCTGCTGATAAGGCATTGAATAATGTCATTATTATTTGACGATTACATTATATCGTCGTCTTGAAGCAGGAAATTATTAATACCAATTCTGAAAATGGGTGATCCTCCGAAAGCAAAAGTAGAAATGCATAAAGAGAAAATTGCAGACTCAGATTTATTGAGTCTGTTCATGAGTATAAGTAATTAAAAGTGCTAGACTACTCACGTCCCCTAGCACCGGCTTCAGCAGTATTCAATTTTCAAAACTAATAACAACAAATCTAATGATCCCGAAAGACCAGAAAATATAATAACACTGAAAATGAAGTATGGGGCGACTTTTAGCCGCCACTTAAGTACTTAAGACATGATGTTGTGAAGTACATATATTCTGAAAATGGGTGATCCTTCGATAGCAAAGTAGAAATGCAAATAGAGAAAATTGCAGACTTGGTTTTATTGAGTCATACATTTCAGTAAATGAAAAGACTAAAGAAAAGACCATCGTTTCAGACCATGTCAAAAAGTGTGAGCAACTTCGAGCTGATATTAAAATTACGCAACATAAACTTCCCACAATGTATTGGTTATTGAAAAAACCATATAAAGCATGTTTCATTGCAAATTCTAGCTCTTGTACAACTACTAAATTGTCTATACTTTTAACTTCTTATTTAACTAAGATAAAAGAACGTAAAATTATATTGTGACAAGACATGAAAATTCTGGAATAAATCTCTTTTCTCGATCTAGACCTTGAAATTGACAATTGAATTATTTCTTCTAAAATTTATAACAAAAGAAATGATTTTGATTTTAATATTGTAAATTTCCCTCACCTTGTTAAAGGGGTTTATATATCTCCACTTATTCGTTTCGCTAGAGCTTGTTCCTCTTTTGACGATTTAAACAGTCGAAATCTCATTTTTACTGAAAAGCTGCTTAAGCAAGGATATAGATATCATAAACTAAAAAAATCTTTCTCAAAATTTTATTATCGAAATCTCTCATTTATTGACAAGTACAAATGTAATCTTAAGGCGCTCCTGCAAAACGGTATTTCACATCCTGAATTTTATGGCGGTGTGATTTACAAACTTCGTAAAATTATTGGACATACCAATTTTCTTACTTTGTTCACTAAATACATTTAAAATTCATTAAAGAAAGGATACGATCTTGTGGTACTACAACATACTGCATGTCTGGTTGTCAACACTTTTACAGTTGCCAATCATGCTGGTCTCTTTGCATGTACGCCGGCAAGAAAGGTTTAGTACTCTATGATGGCGACCTCTTAAATACGGAAACGGAAGGACGTCAGATATTTTTTATATTATAATTTTTCTACAGTTACTATTGTAACCTGTTTTGAGCTATGCTCAGCTGAGAGTACTTGAAAGTCACTGGATCAGCTGAGCCGATGAATATATATTAACTCAAACAACACTATATAAAATATTTCCTCGGGGTCTACTTTGACATATGATTGATGAACTTAATGACGGGCGAATGTTTACAAATCCCAGTGTTTATAATTAAAAATGATTAGAAAATGATTGCCTTAACAATAATCAAGTATTATCAACAACTAATTACAGTTACAAACTAAAAGTGGATGTGCTTCTGTTCTTTATATGCTCGTCTATCATGAGACTACTGGCTTCATCCAGCCAGCTTCAACTATATATATATTTTTCCACTAGCTCAGTGTATCGCTGAGCAGCCTGGCTCGACCAGCCAACATCAGCTGAGCATTCACTTTCTATTACCTCTACTAACAGATGAGATCCCGGGATTCTACTGTAATTAAGCCAGAACACACCAGCATCAGCAATAGTGAAACGTTCATATAATGCCTGTATTTATATGCTACTGTTCAAGCCTGGGATATACTAATATTGAACTAGTCAACCGTTCGCTTCTCTGCCCAGACCCTACTCTGATAACAGAATACAGAACACTATTAAAGGCTTTATATAATGCCTGCTGTTAGTCGAAGTGGACTGTATGGCTCCTTGCACAGTATGAGCCAACAATTTGCGGAGCACCTGCCTTTGATACGTTTTAAATTTCATGTGAAATGAAAATTAAATGAGCCCAAAGAAGAGAATCATCATCGTCTCTCTATGGAAACCAACAGTGTTCGAGCATTTATTCCGTCAAAACAAATCAATAAAATAGTGGTTTAACGTTTTTTTCCTACGTAAAATTGTACAATGTACATATATGTAAGCTGATGAATTAGAATGTATACAGAATTATAAAGGAATCATCATAATTTCGAACCTATTTCTCTGTTTGCAAACTTTTTTGTTTTTCCTGTTCTTACTTTTGCTATGGATAACACAATTACCTCAACTCAACCCCCATTCTGTTTGCAGCTCACTCATTGGTTACACTTAGTGTTTTCGTTATACATGCACTTTACCACTGTATTTGCCATCGCAGTTGTTGTAGATTAATCGGAGAGGGGATACATTTATTTACACTGTTTATTTTTTAGGGTGGGGATGGAATAAGTGTGAGGTTGGGAGCCCGTAAACCGGTTTAACCCCCCCTAGTGACTTTTGTCCCTGACCGTTCCAAGGCAGTACTTCTATCATCCCCCTATTGTATGTTTGTTTTGTCTTTGTGCGTCTCTTGATGTTTTTATAGTTATGTACATTTGCTGTTTCCTTGTGTTGCTGTTCGGGCGACTGTTGGTTATGTATGAGGTGTTTCCTGCATGACTCATTTTTGTACTTTTTGTTTATAAAGAAATGTAATTAATATTAAAGATGTTTTTATATTTGTTACATGAATATTAATTGAGTAAAGAAGCAACTGTTTCCTTCATATAACTGGAGTTTCACGCCTTTGCAAACATGGTAGACTCAGATCAGATGGCTCCAGTAGGAGCCGTCTGTCCTCTGCTCTGTTTTCTAATGGAGTTTGATAGATATATTATTTTAGTTTCTAAAATGGCAACAATGTTCCATCCCTTCACTGTAAAACAATACATGTAGATCTATATTATTTCATAAGCAAACACAGCATATCTTGATCAGATAGTTTCTGTGGAGCAGTCTGGTCTGGGTCTAATGTGTTTGCCACGGCATGAAAGGTGTATTGTGGTAAAGAGTTCAGAGATGTTTAGAGGTTTTAGGCCACACTTAAGATTGTCCATGGTATATGGTTCATTTGTTTGTAATTATTTGAAAATCTAATTTCAGGGCTTTGAAAGGCAGTTTCAACCAATCAAGAGATGTGACTACGAAAGAGGACAATGGATACAATGAAGATAAACATTCTTATTTTGCCATTGATCTTCACCAAACAAACTTAACGAAATGGTGTGAGATTATAACATCTTGGCTAAGTTTGATAACCAGCCGAAAGACTCCAGATGCATGGGTGTATTTTGTGTACCTTACTTCATATAACCATTTGATCAAGGTCTGATATGCTTGCTTATGAAATAATATAGATTTGATTCTGCAGTTCCAATCATGACCAAACATTCCTGTGTCCATGTGTCATAAAAAACCTTATTAATAATCATGATGTAAAGTGTTAAGACATATATACTGTGATTTCTTGTATAAACACAGAGTATCTTTTCAATAAATAATGTACATATTTCACTAGGGGTGAAACGGTACACTAATTCCACAGTTCAGTTTGGTACACGGTATATGAGCCATGGTTCGGTACATTTTCGGTACACAAATTTTTATCTTGTAAACAAAATTTTGAAGCTTACCTGCAAAAAACCTTTTGAATTACCTTGTTTTGACGAGAATCAGTAACTGCCACAGCTAGCAGTGATGATGATTAATCTCTTAAAATTATAAATAGTCAAGTATTTAAGTAAAAAACACTTAAAACAATGTAATACTGAACACCATGTCATAGACTATAATTATATTGATTTATAGTACTTAAAATACAAATCACCTTCTATGGAAAATATCACTATCCAATAATCTCTTCAACTTTGGAACTTTAAAATAACCAACAATGTGCTAGAAACAAGTAAACAAAGTATTGCAAACAGTGTAGATATGATTAGAAGTGATTTGATTAGAAGTTTTCTCATCTTGGACTGCACTGTTTGCCTATAAATATCATACAAGTTTAAACAGTATGACATGTAGAATGATAATTGAAACTGAGCCTCACTATAAGATTTCCAACCAAAGTGCATCGCAAACAGTGTAAACCCTGAGCAGCTGTCACATTCAAATGTCACAAAACCGCTTATCTTGGTCCACGCAGTTTTCAATGGACTATGGTTGAAAATAAAAGAGCTGAGTTTAAGTCTATTATATAATAATACCCAGCACAGTAAGGATTAATAACAATAACTCACTTGTCTATCATCAGTAATTTCTACAACAGTCAGTTTGCGATCAACATGCTTTATACGGCACATACGCGAAACAACGCTTACATGACATGTTGCCATTCTGCTCTCAGACTGGCCTTCCCGAAAGCCAAAAGACTTCCAAACTTTCCACCAGTAGCTTGTTGGTGCATCTTTCAATTTGGGAACATTTTCAAACTGTTCCCAAACTGAAATATGCACTTTTGTTTCGCTCCGGAGAAGTCATGTATGTAAACTATGAGTAATGTACTTAACGCGTAATCTAATTATACCCCCACAAACAGAGTTTGAGGGGGGTATACTGGAATCAGCCTGTCGGTCGGTCGGGTGGTCGGTCCGGCGGTCGGTCTGTCTGCAAAATCTTGTACGGCGAACTCCTCCTTCAGTTTCAACCCGATTCACTTGACACTTGTCATGATTGTTAATCAGGAGTAGTAGATGTGCAAGACACAAATTTCAGGTCTCTGTGACCTTGACCTTGACCTTTGGCCTTGAAAATGGTCTTGAAATTGGCTGGCAAAAGCTTGTACTTTGAACTCCTCCTTCACATTCAACCTGATTCACTTGATACTTTGCATAAATGTTACTCAGGAGTAGTAGATGTGCAAGACACAAATTTCAGGTCTCTGTGACCTTGACCTTGATGTTTGGCCTTGAAATTGGTCTTGAAATTGGCAGGCGAAATCTTGTACGGCGAACTCCTCCTTCACTTTAAACCTGATTCACTTGATACTTGGCATAAATGTTACTCAGGAGTAGTAGATGTGCAAGACACAAATTTCAGGTCTCTGTGACCTTGACCTTGACCTTTGGCCTTGAAATTGGTCTTGAAATTGGCAGACAAAATCTTATACTTTGAACTCCTCCTTCAATTTCAATCTGATTCACTTGATACTTGGCATAAATGTTACTCTGGAGTAGTAGATGTGCAAGACACAAAATTCAGGTCTCTGTGACCTTGACCTTGACCTTTGGTCTTGAAATTGGTCTTGAAATTGGCAGGCAAAATCTTGTACTTTGAACTCCTCCTTCAATTTCAACCTGATTCACTTGATACTTGGCATAAATGTTACTCAGGAGTAGTAGATGTGTAAGACACAAATTTCAGGTCTCTGTGACCTTGACCTTGACGTTTGGCCTTGAAATTGGTATTGAAATTGGCAGGCGAAATCTTGTACGGCGAACTCCTCCTTCACTTTCAACCTGATTCACTTGATACTTGGCATAAATGTTATTCAGGAGCAGTAGATGTGTAAGACACAAATTTCAGGTCTCTGTGACCTTGACCTTGAGGTTTGGCCTTGAAATTGGTATTGAAATTGGCAGGCATAATCTTGTACTTTGAACTCCTCCTTCACTTTCAACCTGATTCACTTGATACTTGGCATAAGTGTTACTCAGGAGCAGTAGATGTGCAAGACACAAATTTCAGGTCTCTGTGACCTTGACCTTGACCTTGACCTTTGGCCTTTAAATTGGTCTTGAAATTTGCAGACAAAATCTTGTACTTTGAACTCCTCCTTCACTTTCAACCTGATTCACTTGATACTTGGCATAAATGTTACTCAGGAGTAGTAGATGTGCAAGACACAAATTTCAGGTCTCTGTGACCTTGACCTTGACCGTTGGTCTTGAAATTGGTCTTGAAATTGGCAGGCAAAATCTTGTACTTTGAACTCGTCCTTAACTTTCAACCTGATTCACTTGATACTTGGCGTAAATGTTACTCAGGAGTAGTAGATGTGCAAGACGCAAATTAAAAATCTCTGTGGCCTTGACCTTTGGCCTTGAAATTGGTCTTAAAATTGGCAGGCAAAATCTTGTACTTTGAACTCCTCCTTCACTTTCAACCTGATTTACTTGATACTTGGCATAAATGTTACTCAGAAGTAGTATATGTGCAAGACAGAAATTTCAGGTCTCTGTGACCTTGACCTTGATCTTTGGCCTTGAAATTGGCAGGCAAAATCTTGTACTTTGAACTCCTCCTTCAATTTCAACCTGATTCACTTGATACTTGGCATAAATTACAGAATTTTCTCTATTTGAACTTTGAGTATTTTTGTTCCTGTTACATGTTCAAAACTTGGATTTGCAGTCAAGGCTGCCGTGTGGGGGTATTCATCACCTTTAGTGATAGTTCTAGTTGGATATTATTTATAGAGTGAACCGATCAGAGAACGATTTTATATTATTACAGCAGATTTGTCCCTAGACATTACGAAATGTTCGGTACGTACCGTAAAGTGGAAATAAATACCGAAAACCGAATCGTAAGTGAAAAAAACGCGGTACATGTGTACCGTAAGATACCTTTCACCCTTATATTTCACCATGGAAAATTTGTAATGGGACATTTGAAAACGGTGTAGATCTAGACTATTTATTATATTAACCCTAATCCTTGAAAAGAAAAAAATAATGTCTGCTCAAACTGTGATGTTAAGTAAGTTTAATTGGTGATTTGTTAAACATTTTTAGGAACTACTGACTGACAGATTCCATCCTGATCTGGATCCAGGCTGTTTGCAAATGACAGTTAGACCTTGATCAGCAGGATAAGGGTTGAAAGAGAATGGCAGATCAGGATATACACTGTGCTGATATACACAATGTACTGATATACACTGTTTATACTGATATACACTGTTTGTACTGATAACATACAATGATTTATACTGCTGATGATTGAACAGCAGTGTACTCTAAACCAGATGATACATTCCATTGGTAATAGTATATACATGGGCATGTAGTTTGATCACTTATAAGTATGAAATATAAATTTTCTAAAATATTTTGAGAAACTGTTGACTTAGCGATAGTTGTGATTTCTTAAATATTTTTGAGGAACTGCTGACTGAGTGTCAAACAGATTCAATCCTGATCTGGATCCAAGTTGTTTGCAAATGACAGTTAGGCCTTGGTCGGCAGGATAAGGGTTAAAGAGAATGGCAGAGCAGGATATACACTGTTTGTACTGATAGCATACACTGAACAGCAGTGAACACTAAACCAGATGATACCCTCCATTGAGTATAGATGTACATTTGTATATCAGTCTTTGAAGTTAACTTTTTTTCCTGGTTACGTACTTGCCACCTGATCTGAAAGTTGGTGGCAAAATCCTCTTATACCTAGTGGCAAAATAGGAAAATAGAAAGCAATGTATGGAAATTTGCAAAAAGCAAGAAAAACAAACAGTGGTCTGATAATTCTTTAAGTATTTTTCTGATTGTTTTGATTTCCGACCAATTATTTCTGGTGGCAAGGTTTTGCCGCTGACTTTCAGATCAAGTGGCAAGTTGGACATTTCTGGTGGCAAAACTGCCACTTGCCACTGTTAATGTCAAACCTTGTATAATATAATTATAGATTTCTTGTATTTACATATACTAATATACAGTAAAACCTCTCTATAACGACCACTAAATGGTGTTAATTATTTGGTATTTTGGGCAGGTGGTTGCTTAAAGCAAGGTGAAAGTAAAACAGAATGCTCCTATAGGAGCGTTCTGTTTTACTTTCACCTTGCTTAAAGCATCCGTCTGTCTTTAACACAAAATAATGTAATTTAGTGGTCGTTATAGAGGTTTTACTGTACACTGTTTGTAATGAGACTTTTAGTTCTGATATACACTGTTTGTACTGATATACAGATATACACTATTGATATACAATGTATTGATATACACTGTACTGATATAAACTGTTTGTACTGATATACACTGTTTGTACTGATATACAGATATACACTATTGATATACACTGTTTTGTAATGATATTAACTGTACTGATATACACCGTTTGTAATGATATACACTGTTTGTACTGATGATATTAGTTACACGTTTATTTGGCAGGGTGTACGGGTTGGTATGACTGGGTTAGATCCCGTATTTCCTGAGGCATTAGCCGAAGGAAATACGTGGTCTAACCCGTCATACCAGCCCGTACACCCTGCCAAATTACCGTGTAACAAATTTATTACCAGTCAGAGATCCTGTTTACCTAATTAAGAAATGAACAACTCTTATTTTGCTGACATTAGATCTCTAATTGCATGATGACATGACAAAGAAAACATGACGTCATCACATGGCAAATATGACGTCGTCTCAGAGCAATTTCGAAAGAGGAATTGAAACTTCACTTGACAAACATTAATGGTAACACATTGTACTGATAAGTTGATAGTGTTAAATTGAGGAACGTATGAGGTACAGTTTTTTACGTTTATTATCGATTATTTGGTCGTAATCCATCCAGAATTTTTGTAGAAAGGACGATATGAAATTTCGAATCGACGCTAAAAATAAAAACAGAACGAATGATGTCACACGTCAAATTTGAAAATTTCTGTATTCTCCATGGAAGCCGCTGAATACTGTACTGTACACCCCGGCAGTTTTTGGCAAACTGACCAATCAAATTCCAAGGATTTACTCTGACTGGTAATAAACAGATATACACTGTGCTAATATACACTGTGCTGATATACACTGTACTGATATACACTGTTTGTACTGATAGCATACATTGACTTATACTGCTGATGATTGAAATGCAGTGTACACTAAGTCAGATGATGCATTCCATTGAGTATAGATGATGATCAGCAGGATAAGGGTTAAAAGAGAATGTCAGATCAGGATATACACTGTAGTATAGATGTATATACATGTACATGTAGTTTGATTTCTTTTTATTACAAAGATTATGTTTTGAATACATATTGTATTGCTGGCATCATAGGAAAATGTCCCCTCCTCCAAGCGGTAGTGAAGGATGAGGGGCATTATTGGAGTAAAGCCGGAGGCCGAGCATGTACACACTAGCATGTCATCTTGACTCAAACTCGAGTATCGCTGTTTAAAAACGAATTCATCCGTCACGTGACACTCCCTGAAATAGCAACGGAAGTGGAACCCCGCTTCATAATTTAACGCAGTAGGTCTGTTGTTGGCCAAACCAAGGGAGGGAACAAAGTAAAACAATGAAAACAAGGGAGGGTGTGTACATGCTCGGCCTCCGGCTTTACTCCAATAATGCCCCTCATCCTTCACTACCGCTTGGAGGAGGGGACATTATTTTCCGTAAAGCCTCTCGGCCTTTACATGTACACACTAGCATCTTTAAAACCCAACAACAGAACTATAACACTAGAACCAAAGATAAACAAAACAATAAAATAACAGTTTCTACCATCTATTACTCACGGTTCCTATGACCGGAAAAGCTGTATTCAATAACTAACTAAACACTGCATCTGAAAAAGATTTACCATTCATAGGTATTCTATTATAGAACTTATGAAAGTTCTTGTCCGACTTCCAGTCGGCAGTACGTAGAATATTACTTAAAGAACAACCCTTACTAAAGGCGGCTGAGACAGAGGCACCTCTATAACTGTGTGCTTTAAATATAGTTGTGTCAATCCCAGAAAGCTCTAACACACCTCTCAGCCACCTAGCTATTGTACTAGTAGTAACTTCCCTAAAAGTCACATAAGATATAAGTAACTGACGAGATTTCCTGATCTCTTTTGTCACCGAAATATAATGTAACAAAGTATGCATCACACATAAAGACTCATCAGAGAAGTGCTCAAGGCACAAAGAATAAGACTGTCCTCTCTTTGATGTCTTTAACAATTTTGAAAACATAAAAACAACCCTAGTTTCTTCCTTAACCATGTTGTCCAACATAAGAGATTGCAATGTCTGTGCTCTAGGAGCTGCTGCTAAGGCAATTAAAGCTGTCACCTTCAAAGTCAACAGTTTCAAAGACAACTTACTTAACGGAACCAGAGAAGACAAATACTTCAATACGATACTAACATCCCAGGTTAACAAATACTTGGGCTTTGGTGGAGTTCTAACAAAGATTCCTTTCATAAAACGTGGAATAAAAAAGCACTGACCACACCATTTATTTCCAAAAAATGGTAATGTTTGAAGCAACATAGCTTTATGCAAATTGATGACAGAGTAGGACTTGTTTTTATCCAATAAAAACCCTAAGTAGTTCAATACTATTGCTTCAGACGAATAAATGGGACTTTTACCCCAGAAATTACACCAAGAATACCACCTTCTCCAAGCAAATCCATATTGTTTCCTTGTTCCCTTTGACCAGGAGTTGACGACTGTATCAATAACTGTCTTTGAAACTCTTGAGTGACTGAGCGCCTTCCTGATACACATACTGCGATGATCTTCAGTTTCCTGTACAAAGGATGTTGAGTATTGTTGTGTGGCAGAGTCAACAGGTCTCTGTGCCTTGGAAGCCTGACAGGAAAAGATACAATTCTCTCTAATAATACAGGAAACCATGATTGAGCTCTCCAGAATGGAATTATCAAAATAGCTCTCTCCACATCATCTTGCACAATTTTGCTCAAAACTTTAGCAACAAGGTTAAATGGTGGAAAAATATACGGCAAAAAAGATCTCCATGACAATGAAAAAGCGTCCACGTGAAAGGCACCAGGCTCAGGAAACCAGGAAATAAACCTGGAAACTCTTTTGTTCAACCTTGAAGCAAATAGATCAATGTCAGGCCAAAAGAACTGTTTACACAGGCGCTGAAAAATCTCATTTTTCAACATCCACTCTGTGGAATCTGAGAAATTCCTGGAATAAAAATCTGCCTTAATATTACAGTTTCCAGGTATATGTATTGCCGAAACAAACATATTTCTATGAATGCACCACTGCCAAATCTCACTTGCTAAGTTATCCATTAAAATGGAGGTCATTCCCCCCATATCATTAACATACTTAATTGCAGAGGTATTGTCTGACTGGACTTGCACATGAATATCTGACCTATCCGAGTAAAAAGACTGTAACCCGTAGAAAATTGCCAGAAGTTCAAGATAATTAATATGGTATTGAGCTTCCTCAATATTCCATCTTCCTCCAGCACGTTCTTCTGAGCCTACTTCGTAAGACCCCCAGCCATCTAAGCTTGCATCTGATCTGAAAATTACATCCAACTCTTTTGGTTTGATTCTTTTGCCATTTTTGGTATGAATATTATCTTTCCACCACTGAAGCTCTATTCTACATTCTTTTGATATAAAGACCGTGTTATCAAAACAGACTTCCTTCCCTAAACCTGCCAACTTGTTTCTTTCCATATGCCTGTAATACAGAGGCGCTTCCAAGACTGCATAAAATGCATGTATCACTAGACCAATAAATGAGGCCAATACCCTGACAACTATAACTTCTGACTCAAGCAAAATCTTTGCAAGCTTAAAAATCTTTTCTACTTTTTCATCTGTAAGAAAAACTTTAAACTGAACAGAGTCCAAGACAAAGCCAAAAAATACTATACGTTGTGTTGGGACCAAAACAGATTTCTTTTTATTAATAGTAAATCCAAGAGACACCAACGTCTCTAATACGGCAACTGTATTGTTTTGACAAACATTCTTAACCTGCTGCATATTTAACGAATCATCAAGATAATAGGAGCATCTCATCCCTTTTTGCCTAAACATGGCATAGACAGGCCTTAATACCTTTGTAAAAACATAGGGAGCAGAGGTTAAACCAAAAGGTAATGCAACAAACATATATAAACTTCCATTCCAAGAGAACTTTAGAAACTTTTGAAAATCTTTGTGAATGGGTATACTAAAATATGCATCAGTCATATCAATACTTGTCATGTAATCTCCTTGTTGAATAATATCCAGAACAACCTTGAAAGTCTCTTGTTTAAAATGATTATAATGTACAAACTCGTTAAGGTATCTCAAATTAATGACAGGTCTAAATTTTCCATTAGGTTTCGGAACAATAAAAATTGTTGAAACAAATTGATCTGGTTCTGGATTAGAAGGGACAATAGCACCCTTCTGCAGTAACTCTTTAACCTCATTATTCACAATTTCCCATTGATCTTGGTTGAAAGGGATTTCATTGGGGATCTTTTCTTGAAAAGGATGTTTGTCAAAGTCAATACAGTAACCACTTACTGCCTGCAAAACCCATGCTTCATTTGTAACTTCCTTCCATTCTTGCATACAAAATCTAGTTTTGCCAACTGCACCTACCTGCTCATGAGCGCCTATTCGTTTGGGGAAGTCACAGTGGAGGTGGCACCTCTCCTACCTCTGCCTCTGTATGAAGCCTGTCTACCAACTTGATAGCCCCGCTGGTAACCATATGAAGAAGACTGGTTGTAATAGGGTTGGTATCTATTTGACTGAACTGGAAAACCTCTGCGAGGCATTCTCCCATAATTACCATAACCTCTACCCCTTGTAGGATATCTCTGTGATTCCTTGCCAATGTAACTCATAGCCTCACAATTTTTAATCTCCTTTGCCAAATCATCCCCAAATAACTTTTCACTAATAGGTGTGTTGACATTACACAAATTAAAGTATTTCTTTTTTAAGTTTGGACGTATCATGTACCTTCTACGAAGGGACAACTGGAGCTGGACTTGTCCAAGGAAAGTCAAGGCATCTGACAATAAAGTTTTTGCCTCCAAGTTTGAATTTATCTGAGGTTTAAGAATCTCCGATAGCCTGATAATAGGCACAATACTGGATGCAACCAAAGTTTGAATATCCTGAAACCCTCTATCTTGACCTTGGGTCCTCTTGTCAAGGATTTTCCAAATCTCTTTATTGACTGAAGGAGGAGAAATCTTAGAACAATTCTCCGGAATCTTATATTTCCCCACATCTTTATCAATGTCACATTGCTCAACACAGGCTGTGTTTATCAAGTTTGCCAAAGAATCATTGACAGCTTTACCTTTTTCTGGGGCTTTAAGCCTAGGAAGGTCCCACTCTTTATCCTCTGGGCCTGAACCCTCAGAATCATTGAACAAAGCATCCACCATTTTCCTAGACACATTCTGTCTGACATGAGCTTTGCCTCTGTTGGCCAAACCAGAAGATACATCCTCTTCTGAAACCTCAACATGAATGTTAGGAAGATTTTCTAATGCTCCTAAAGGCGACTGATAATAATCTGCCTCTTCAGACTCGTAATCTGGCACCACGTGACCAGGAAACGTTTGGTTACTTATTCCTAAAGCTTGCCTCAACGAGGACAAGTCATTTTGTGACAGTTTTTGAATGTCAAACACAGGAGCTGAAGGACTAGTCTGTTTCTTCTTCGGCTTCTCTTTCTTTTTACTTTTACTCTTTTCCTTCTGTTTTTTACTATTGGCGACAGTAACAACACTGCTGAGCCGCGGAATAGTGAAAGAACGAACTGCGTCCGTCCTTGTACCAGAAATTTCCTCACTATTTGCACTGTTCAAATCCTGAACACAAGGCTTTTTCCCTTGGGCTTCGCCCTCATAATCACTGAAGCCTGAAAATTCGGCGGACGAATCCGCAGACAAGACAGCATCTTCGACGTTGTCCACAACAGTTTCTGCCGCCGTACGCTTAAACCGGCTCATAGTATCCAGTAAAACGACTTACTCTCGTATAAACAAGCGTAAGAAAAGAAAAAATAATCCAGAACAAATTACAAACACTGGAAAAATAAAAGTTCAAACAGCGAAGTACTCGAAATAGCACTTTCTTCATGCCACGCCAAGAAAATTATGAAGCGGGGTTCCACTTCCGTTGCTATTTCAGGGAGTGTCACGTGACGGATGAATTCGTTTTTAAACAGCGATACTCGAGTTTGAGTCAAGATGACATGCTAGTGTGTACATGTAAAGGCCGAGAGGCTTTACGGAAAATAATAGTATTTGTGTATTTGCAACAGTCTAAACCCATATCAGCTTCCTTATTTAAATGTATTATCTGATTTTGACTTTTGTACTTGTAGTGTGTCAAACTACTGTGACTGCTGCTGATGAAAAACAGTGTAGATCCAAATCAGAAACTACATTCTAATAAGGCAGTTGATATTAGTGCACAGTATCTGCTAATAACTTACAACTTAGTTGATATTAGTGCACAGTATCTGCTAATAACTTACAACTTAGTTGATATTAGTGCACAGTATCTGCTAATATCTTACAACTTAGTTGATATTAGTGCACAGTATCTGCTAATAACTTACAACTTAGTTGATATTAGTGCACAGTATCTGCTAATAACTTACAACTTAGTTGATATTAGTGCACAGTATCTGCTAATAACTTACAACTTAGTTGATATTAGTGCACAATATCTGTTAATATCTTACAACTTTGCAAATAGTGTAGATCCAGATAAGATGGTACCGATAGAAGCAATCTGATCAGAGTCTGCTCTGTTGGCTTATGATATAATATACAGTGTAGGCAGTGGATTCATGTCCTCGAGGAGCCGTATGCAGGGATCATAGCGACTCCTACTTTTCCTACTTTTTCCTACTTTTTCCTACCTTTTTAAAGTGCTCCTACTTTTTCCAAAATAAGCTCCTAATATTCCTACTTTTTCACTTGAACTGGAGCAAAAAAAAGAAAGAAAAAAACAACAACCTTAATTTTATTTGTAGACAGTGCATTCATGTCCTCGAGGTTGATATGTGACTCGTGTGTGCCCTCAAAGAGCCTTCCAATTCAGCACCCAGTGGTCTAAGAGTTAGATAAATTGAAACCTATCATAGGTTTTGAGGTACAGCTTTGTGTTCCCAAGTTCCTACTTTATCGGTTTAATTCCTACTTTTTTCCTCCTACTTTTCTTACTTTTCTCCTCCTACTTTTTTCCTACTTTTCTCCTACTTTTTTATGGTTTGAGTTCCTAATTATGTCTCCCCCCATATTTATATGGGGGAGACATATTGTTTTCGTGAGAGTTGTCTGTCTGTCCATCTGTCCGTCCGTCTGTCCGTTTGTCTGTCTGTCCGTCTGTCTGTCACACTTTTTGTCCGGACGATAACTTCAATATGCCTGATGCCAGTTGATTGAAACTTCATATATGGAAAGAGCATAATGAGAGGAAGTGTCATGCACAAGGTCCATAACTCTGGCTTCAGTAATATTGGAGCTATTGCCCTTTGTAAAAAAAATCACACTTTTTTGTCCGGACGATAACTTCTATATGGCTCATGCCATTGGATTGAAGCTTCATATATGGAAAGATCATGACGAGAGGAAGTGTCATGCACAAGGTCCATAACTCTGGCTTCACTAATATTGGAGTTATTGCCCTTTGTAAAAAATATAATTTTTTGTCCGGACAATAACTTCAATATGCCTGATGCCATTGGATTGAATCTTCATATATGGAAAGATCATAACGAGAGGAAGTGTCATGCAGAAGGTACATAACTCTGGCTTCACTAATATAGGAGTTATTGCCCTTTGTAAAAAAATCACACTTTTTTGTCCGGACGATAACTTCTATATGGCTCATGCCATTGGATTGAAACTTCATATATGGAAAGATCATAACGAGAGGAAGTGTCATGCACAAGGTCCATAACTCTGGCTTCACAAATATTGGAGTTATTGCCCTTTGTAAAAAAAATCACACTTTTTTGTCCGGACGATAACTTCTATATGGCTCATGCCATTGGATTGAAACTTCATATATGGAAAGATCATAACGAGAGGAAGTGTCATGCACAAGGTCCATAACTCTGGCTTCACTAATATTGGGAGTTATTGCCCTTTGTAAAAACAATCACAATTTTTTGTCCAGATGATTACTCCTATGTGACACATGCCATTGGAGTGAAACTTCAGACATGGAACGATCATAATAAGAGAAAGACATTTTAGTGTCATGCATAAGATCCTTAACTCCAGCTTCAATAAATTTAGAGTTATTGCCCCTTGTACATTTGTTTAATTCTTTCTTGTCCGGACGATAACTCCTACATGGCTCTTGCCATCGTATTGAAACTTCATACATGGAAAGAGCATGATGAGAGAAAGTGTCATGAACAAGGGCCATAATTCTGGCTTCAATACTTTTGGAGTTATTGCCCTTTGTTACATTTTTTGGCCGATCAATAACTCCTGTTCGACTGATGCTATTGGAATGACATTTTATTTTTGGAAAGAGCATGATGAAAGTAAGTGTCATGCACAAGGGCCATAAATCTGGTATCAGTATTTTTGGAGTTATTAGCTGTTATAATTTTCTTCTTGAAAAATGTAGTGTGGAAAACGCATAATGAGGGGAAGTATCATTCATCAAGACCATAACATTTTTAGTGATTTCCCTTTACATATTGTTTTTATTAGAGGGGAGACATCCGTTTTTTTGACAAAAACCTTTTTCGTGACATGCCACTATGAGTCCTGCGTATGATCAGGGTCTGCATTGTTAGTCAGATCATGCATGTCCTAGATGAGCCGTCTGAACAGGGTCTGCACTGTTTGTCAATGTATTCATATTCTTGAGCAGCTGTATGATCAGGTTCTGCACTGTTAGTCCTAGATGAGCCTTCTGAACAGGGTCTGCACTGTTTGCCAGTGTATTCATATACACGAGGAGCTGTATGATCAAGGTCTGCACTGTTTACCAATGTATTCATATTCTTGAGCAGCTGTATGATCAGGGTCTGCACTGTTTGCAAGTGCATTCATATTCTCGAGCAGCTGTATGATCAGGGTCTGCACTGTTTGCCAGTGTATTCATATCCACGAGGAGCCGTCTGATCAGGGTCTGCACTGTTTGCCAGATCATGCATGTCCTAGATGAGCCTTCTGATCAGGGTCTGCACTGTTAGTCAGATCATGCATATCCTAGATGAGCCGTCTGATCAGGGTCTGCACTGTTTACCAATGTATTCATATTCTTGAGCAGCTGTATGATCAGGTTCTGCACTGTTTGCAAGTGCATTCATATTCTCGAGCAGCTGTATGATCAGGGTCTGCACTGTTTGCCAGTGTATTCATATCCTCGAGGAGCTGTATGATCAGGGTCTGCCCTGTTAGTGCATTCATGTCCTAGCTGAGCCTTCAGATCGGGTTCAGCACTGTTTTCCAATGCAGGCGTGTCCAGTATTCAAAGTTAAACCCTTTATCTCATAAACAGCTTTTCACACCTATGCAAACAGAGTAGACCCATATCGGACAGTTCCTATAGAAGTTGATCTGGGTTTGCTCTGTTGGCTTTTGAAATTGTAATAGATATGACTGCAGTTTCTAACAATAAAACACTTTTTTCGTTCCTGTGCAGTGTAGACCCAGATCAGACAATTCCTGTAGAAATTATCTGATTTGGGTTCGCTCTGTTTGCTTATGCTTATAAAACTTTTTAGTTGAGTCTGAGTTCGTTCTCAAGCTTTTGATTGGTCAGATTTGAGCAAAGACTCAAATCTGACCAATCAAAAGCTTGAGAACGAACTCGGACTCAATTAAAAAGTTTTATAAGCATGGATACTGACTGTACAGTTCCTACTAGATACCAAACTATCCCTGTGTATGTATACCCAAATTCAGCTAATACATATATATATATATTCATAATACCATTGGTTCTTACATTAATGTTCAACAGAGAAAGGGTCAATGTACCGCATTATGCATATACAGTAAAACCCCGCTAATGCGACCACCAAAAACGGGCAGAATTCTGGGTGGCAGAGGCAGGTGGTGGCTTAATGCAGGAGGAAAGTTATGCAGAAAGCTCCTATAGGAGCTTTCTGCATAACTTTCGTCCTGCATTAAGCAACAACCTGCTTTAGACAACATCAGTGGCTGTTTATTAAGTGGTCGCATTAGCGGGGTTTCACTGTATATGTAATATTTCATGTTCAATGAATTTAGTATTAAAGATGTATTATGCGCATTTTTCATATTAATCAATCAACACCAGAAGCTGTACACACATACATACACTGAAAATAATGCTCATAACCAATATTCCAACGGGATATATTTGTTCAGCTTCATCTGAATACTGCTAAATTCTTTAAAAGGAGCCTCCTTTTTAAAAAGGGGATATTGTACGGAAATCAGCGGACATCTTCGGCCATGTTCTGAATGACTCCGATTCTATTTCGGAACAACGCTTTGAATATTAATTAGGTTTTTATCACACATACAATGGCTGACACTGGTCGGTGGCCTACATTATACATAGAATGATTATTTCCGGTATGTAAATTCAAATCTTACAACAGATTCTGGCAAACAACCTTCTACTAACCGTGCTGTTTAGTATCAAATAAGTGTTAAGGTACATGGATTCCGATTCCGAAGTCAGTTTGAAACACAAAATTTGCGGATATTTGCGCAGTATACATCTTTAAGGGGTTGAAATGGAGAATATTTCCTTCCCATAAATGCATTTTCATGCACTTGCAAACAGAGTAGACCCAGATCAGACAACTCCTGTAGGATCAGGGTCTGCTCTGACAGTTGATGGTAGTATAAAGATCAGATTCTACAGTCGATGTCACAGTCAAAAAGTCCTTTATTAATGATGTTTTGAAAACAGTTCATTAATATGCATGATGTCATTATTTTTTTACATGAATATTCAACAGGGAAAGGGTTAACATAATTGGGCTGCGAAAGCAGCTCAGTGTTTGATGGAAATTCAAAATGACCACGGTTTACTGTGAGACTACACTCCAGTAAAATGCAGCTGCAATTTTTCACTGTGCTCTTTTAGCCTCACTATGCCCAATAACTCTTCGATGTTTGATGTGTTGTTTACGTTATTGTATGTTATTTGAAATAAGATGTAGTTGTAGTTTACATTATGCAGGTCATTTGCTGTCCAGCATAATTCACTCCAAATACCTTCTGCACTCTGAGCAATTAATGTCTGCAAATATTGTTGTCTGCTGCAAAAATCTTTTTCTTCCATATCTTTTCAAAACCAAATGTCAGAGTAAAAACAGTTTGAACCCTGATGAGGTGCCAAATGACTTGTCATCTCATCAAGATCCAGACTATTTGCAAAGGTTATTTTAAATGCTAAAAACCAAAGCATTATAGCAACTGGAACAAAACTCATACCGGTTTAGAGGAACAGTTGCTTATTTGATAGAAGTCAGTTGATCGTCTTTGGTCAGAACTTTGTATGTCCTTGCACAATCAAAATTACTAAATAATAATATTGCTCTCTGTTTTATCTTGTACCCTGTTTATCATGTTTAAGGCAGCCATTTTACGCTTGCATAAAACCTCGCTGATATTGATACACAATTGTTTTAACTGTTTTATCCAATTGTACATATATCTTCATACATGCAGTTTATGTTCCATGTCTATATAGAGGTTCAATAGCTACTGTTTGTATATTTGTATTATGTTGTGTTTATGTGAACAAATATATAGATATATAATTGCATGTTTCATTATAATTGGGTGAATATTTGACACTTTTGCATTAAGATATGTTGATAATTAGGTCTGAACGATAGTTACTAACCAGTGATCCTATAGGTTTAGAGAGTGAAGGATCATCTATTGGTATCTGTGTACTTGCAAGCAGTGTGAAATAAGACAAGAATCATTGCTTGAATGGGATATCCATCAACGTGACAATGTTCTTTACTGAGACAAAAGTTTCGTGTTATCAAAAGTATTAATAGCCACACAGTGATAGATTCTGAGACTAAACTCTTGGTAATGACTTAATGACAAGCAGTTGCTAGATTTCAGATCATGATGTGATTGTTTAATAATGAGATCCAGTTGCTAAATCTGTGATTCATGTTTGGTATTTATAACTGCTTATTCAGACCTAGTTGCTAGATTTCTGATCCTGGTTTAATTTGGTCAACTACTAATTCGGAATCAGCTGCTAGATGTCTGTTTCTGGTCTGGTTGACTACTAATTCAGACCCAGTTGCTAGATTCTGATCATTGATTGCTTAATTACTAATTCAGATCCAGTTGCTTGATGTCTGTTCCGGCCTGGTCTCATGTTAACTACTATTTCGGACTCAGTTGCTGGATTCTGATCTCGACTGCTTAACTACTTATTCAGATCCAGGTGCTAGATGTCCTTGAACAGTTATCCATTGATCTTTTGGCTTTTTCGGATGATGTCGTTTTATTTTCAGAATCAAATGATACTCTTCAAATCTCGCACAGTAGCTTAGAAATGTATTATAAAAATGGAATTTAACAGTTAATACATTCGAAGACATTAGAAAAGGTAGAAATATGGGAATTGGTTGGATGTATGGTGGAAATCGAATTGAAGTTGTCATTGGATTAATTTATTTATAAAGCATCAGAGTTATCAAGTTAGGGTCATTTATGCCAGCGACAAACTTTATTATGAACACTCTCACAAAATAGATCTTAGCCAAAACCAACATAAAGATCTACACGACACCAATGTGATACTGAATGTGACAATGTAAGACATGTAATATATGTATTAGTGTTTTTGGCTGGTAATATATGTATTAGTGTTTTTGGCTGGTAATACAATATATGTATTAGTGTTTTTAGCTGGTAATATATGTATAAGTGTTTTAGCTGGTAATATATGTATTTAGTGTTTTTGGCTGGTCATATATGTATCAGTGTTTTTAGCTGGTAATATATGTATTTGTGTTTTGAGTTGGACTATTCCAAGATTATTGGAGATTTCCTACTAGCCCTGGCGTTGGTGTCGGTTTTCGCGACCGCGCCACACCTGTTAAGGTTTTGTTAAAGTCCACTTTTTATGCCCCCAGATTTGATCGGGGGCATATTGTTTTTGCCCTGTCTGTTTGTCAGCAGCTTTAACATTGGTCATAACTTTTGAGCCAGTACAGATACTGACTTGATATTTGGCATGCATATGTATCTCATAAGGCCGCACATTTTGAGGGATGAAATGTCAAGGTCAAGGTCATCCTTCAAGGTCAGAGGTCAAATATATGTGTCAAATCACCGACTTTAACATTGGCCATAACTTTTGGACCAGTAGAGGTAGAGACTTAATATTTGGCATGCTTGTGTATCTCATGATGCTGCACATTTTGAGGGGTGACATGTCAAGGTCAAGGTCATCCTTCAGGGTCAAAGGTCAAATTGTCTGTTTTTTGCCTGTAACTTTAACGCACCCTTAACATTGGTCATAACTTTTGAGCCAGTACAGATAGAGACTTGATATTTGGCATGCATATGTATCTCATAAAGCTGCACATTTTGAGGGGTGACATGTCAAGGTCATCCTTCAAGGTCAGAGGTCAAATATATGGGTCAAATCACCGACTTTAACATTGGTAATAACTTTTGGACCAGTAGAGATAGAGACTTGATATTTGGCATGCTTGTGTATCTCATGAAGCTGTACATTTTGAGGAGTGACATGTCAAGGTCAAGTTTATTCTTCAGGGTCAAATGTCAAATTGTCTATTGCTTTGTCTCTAACTTTAGCATTGGTCATAACTTTTGAGCCAGTACAGCTAGTGGCTTGATATTTGGCATGCTTACGTATCTCATAAAGCCGCACATTTTGAGGGGTGACATGTCAAGGTCAAGGTCATCCTTCAGGGTCAAAGGTCAAATTGTTTTTTGCCTGTAACATTAACGCACCCTTACTATTGGTCATAACTTTTGAGCCAGTACAGATAGAGACTTGATATTTGGCATGCATATGTATCTCATAAAGCTGCACATTTTGAGGGGTGACATGTCAAGGTCACCCCTCAAGATCAGAGGTCAAATATATGGGTCAAATCACCGACTTTAACATTGGTAATAACTTTTGGACCAGTAGAGATAGAGACTTGATATTTGACATGCTTGTGTATCTCATGAAGCTGTACATTTTGAGGGGTGACATGTCAAGGTCAAGTTTATTCTTCAGGGTCAAATGTCAAATTGTCTGTTGCTTTGTCTCTAACTTTAACATTGTTCATAACTTTTGAGCCAGTACAGCTAGTGGCTTGATATTTGGCATGCATACGTATCTCATAAACCCGCACATTTTGAGGTGTGACATGTCAAGATCAAGGACACCCTTAAAAGTCAGAGGTCAAACATATGGGTCAAATCTCCGACTTTAACATTGGTCATAACTTTTGAGGCAGTACAGATAGCGATTTGATATTTGGCATGCATATGTATCTCATAAAGCCGCACATTTTGACGGATGACATGTCAAGGTCATCCTTCAGGGTTAAAGGTCAAATTGTCTGTTTCTTTGTCTCTAACCTTAACATTGCTCATAAGTTTTGAGCCAGAACTGCTAGTGACTTGATATTTGGCATGCATATGTATCTCATAAGGCCGCACATTTTGAGGTTTGACATGTCAAGGTCAAGGACACCCTTAAAGGTCAGAGGTCAAACATATGGGTCAAATCACCGACTTTAACATTGGCCATAACTTTTGAACCAGTACAGATAGAGACTTGATATTTGGCATGCTTCTGTATCTCATGAAGCTGCACAGTATGAGGGGTGACATGTCAAGTTCATCCTTCAGGGTCAAAGGTCACCAACTTCAAATTGGCCATAACTTTTGAACCAATAAAGATATAGTCTTGATATTTGGTATGCATGTGTATCTCATGAAGCTGCACATTTTGAGGTGTGACATGTCAAGGTCATTCTTAAAGGTCAGAGGTCAAACATATGGGTCAAATCACCGACTTTATCATTGGCCATAACTTTTGAACCAGTACAGGTAGAGACTTTATATTTGGCATGCTTGTGTATCTCATGAAGCTGCACATTTTGAGGGGTGACATGTCAAGGTCATCCTTCAGGGTAAAAGGTCACCAACTTCAAATTAGCCATAACATTTGAACCAATAGAGATATAGTCTTGATATTTGGTATGCATGTGTATCTCATGAAGCTGCACAGTTTGGGGTGACATGTCAAGTTCAAGGTCATCTTACAGGGTCAAAGGTCACCGACTTTAACATTGGCAATAACTACAGACTTGACATCTGGTATACATGTGTATCTCATGAAGCTGCACAGTTTAGGGGTGACATGTCAAGGTCATCTTTTAGGGTCAAAGGTCACCAACTTTAACATTGGCCATAACTTGTGAACCAGTAGAGATACAGACTTGATGGTTGGTATACAAGTGTTTCTCATTTGGCTGCACAGGTTGAGGGGTGACATGTCAAGGTCAAGGTCATCTTTGAAGGTCAAAAGTCATTAACATCGGCCATAACGTTTGAACCAGTAGATATACAGCCTTGATTCTGTCATGCATGTGTATCTCATGAAGCCGCACAGTTTGAGGGGTGACATGTCAAGGTCAAGGTCATCCTTCATGGTCAAAGGTCACCAACTTTTAACATTGCTCATAACTTTTGATCCATTAGATATACAGACTTGATATTTGGTATGCATGTGTACCCAATGAAGCTGCACAGTTTGAGGGGTGACATGTCAAGATCAAGGTCATCCTTCAGGGTCAAATATCATATTGAGGGGGCATAGTGTTTCACAAACACATCTTGTTGCCTTTAACCTTTGGAATAAAGCTTTTAACCCTTTACCCAATAGCCTGTTTCTAGTTTTGAAGACATATGACCACTTAAAGCAGATTGAAAGTAAAGCAGAATGCGCCTTAAGGCGCATTCTGCTTTACTTTCAGCCTGCTTTAAGCTACCACCTACTAGGATATAGAAAATATTTATTATGCAATATGTTCATGACTGTATAAATTTGAACTATTTTCTTCAGCGGAGGAATAAATCAAACACGCTAAAAGCCGCTTCTATCAGGTAAAGGGTTAAACTTGTAACACTTGTTCACCATCACAAGCTTCATTTGTATGCAAGAGTTCATAACTGTCAAGCACTTTGACAGAATTATTTCCCTTTTTAACTTGGATTGTTTGGTTTTGTTAAAGTCATTTTGTTTATATAACCCTTTGAGATAAAGCCTCGAAACTTGGAACACTTGTTTACCATCACAAGCTTCATCTGTAAGCAAGAGTACATAACTCTGTCAAACATTTTGGCATGTTTAACTAAATTGACCACAAGTTACTTCCCTTGATATCTACTTATAATCATTAGATTGGCAAGCTTTTAGAATAGTATTCTGAGAAGGAGCATTTTGACAGAAGTTTGCCTATTTTTTACTTAGATTTTTCAATTAAGGTTTTGTTAAGATCCACTTATTTACCTAATCCTTTGGGATAAAGCTTTGAAGCTTTGTTTAACAACACAAGTTTCATCTTTGGGCAACAGTACATAAATCTGTCAATCATTTTAACAGAATTATTGCCCCTTTTAATTTAGGTTTTTTATACGCCCACCTAATAAAGGTGGTCGTATATTGTCATGGCCCTGTCCGTCCGTCCGTCCGTCCATTCGTTCGTTCGTCCGTCAACATTTTGTTTGTCCGCTGTTTTCTGGGAAAACTATTTGACAGATATTAATGAAACTTAATACAAATGTTTAATGCATCAAGATCTGAAGCTGACTTGATTCTAAGGCTCGTTTGATTTTTCATTTTAGAGTTATGGCCCTTGCCTTAAAAAAATGTGCAAATAGTTTGTCCGCTGTTTTCTGGGAAAACTATCTGAGAGATATTAATGAAACTTCACACAAATGTTTAATGCATCAAGATCTGAAGCAGAGTCAATTCTAAGATTCATTTGATTTGTCGTTTCAGAGTTATGGCCCTTGTATTTAACAAATAATGCAAATACATGCAAATAGTTTGTCCGCTGTTTTCTGGGAAAACTATTTGAGAGATATTAATGAAACTTAAAACAAATGTTTAATGCATCAAGATCTGAAGCTGAGTTGATTCTGAGGTTCATTTGATTTTTCATTTCAGAGTTATGGCCCTTGTCCTTAAAAATATGCAAATAGTTTGTCCGCTGTATTCTGGAAAAACTATTTGAGAGATATTAATGAAACTTCACACAAATGTTTAATGCATCAAGATCTGAAGCAGAGTCAATTCTAAGATTCATTTGATTTGTCGTTTCAGAGTTATGGCCCTTGTATTTAACAAATAATGCAAATACATGCAAATAGTTTGTCCGCTGTTTTCTGGGAAAACTATTTGAGAGATATTAATGAAACTTCACACAAATGTTTAATGCATCAAGATCTGAAACTGAATTGATTCTGAGGGACATTTGATTCTTCGTTTCAGAGTTATGGCCCTTGTCCTTAAAAAATAATGCAAATACATGCAAATAGTTTGTCTGCTGTTTTCTGGGAAAACTAATTGAGATATATTAATGAAACTTCATACAAATGTTTAATGCATCAAGATCTGAAGCTGAGTCGATTTTGAGGTTTATTTGATCTGTCGTTTTGGAGTTATTGCCCTTTTACTTAAAAAATAATGCAAATATATGCATATAGTGTGTCCGCTGTTTTCTGGCCAAACTGTTTGACAGATATTAATGAAACTTCATACACATATTTAATGCATCAAGACCTGGAGCTAATTCGATTCTGAGGATCATTTGATTTGTTGTTTCGGAGTTATGGGCCTTGCACTTAAAAAAAATAATGCAAATCTATGCAAAGAGGATGGCCATAACTTTTTCATTTGAAATGATATTTACTTCAATTTTTTTATATGGTTAAACCTTTATGTGAATTTTCACATATATTGCGGGGTTTTAATATGTCATTTTATTCTAAAGTTATGATCCTTGAAATTTGTGTGTTCCTTGCTTTGTTTGTCAGTCAACTTTTAGTTTGTTGTTTCCTGGGAAAACTATTAAAATGATATAAATGAATCTTAACACAAATGTTTTAAGCAACAAAATTTGAAGCTGAATTTATTTTGAGGTTCATTCAGTTTGTCTTTACAGAGTTATGGCCATTGCACTTTACAAAAATCTGCAAAAATGAGGATTAGCTGTAACCTTTTTATTTAATAGATATTCACTTCATTTTTTTAAAAAAAATAGTATCACCTTAATATGGAAATCAAGATCTGAAGCGCAGATTAGAAAATGTCAACACTTATAAGGCATGTTGAATCAGAGAAAGTTTGCAAGTGGGCGTATTATGTACCGTATGCGGTACTCTTGTCTTTTCATGCAAGATTTTAAAGAGATCCAACATCTTGAATGCTATTAAATATTTTTAATGAGACTTTGATTACTTGCTTCTAGCATCAGTGGACACCATTTTAGTCCACTGTCAAGCATTTTTTCACTAACAATACTGAGAATAGTTTAGCGTGCTGCCCTGTGACAACTCTTGTTGTTTGTATGGTGATGAGTTGTAATGTTTAAATCAACTAATTATTCTGTTCAGTTCTATTCTGTCATTTAACAGGACATGCAGTATGTAGTCTCTAATTAACTCTGTATGAGGAAATAAAAGAATGTTCTGAAAATGTTGTCATCTTTTTACTTAATAATTCAATAAAAAACATGATGCAATGTAACAGGTTGTGGCAATAAAGAGCAGTATTTAAATTGTGTCACATTTGACAAAGTGTTATACCTGTATCTGAGTACATATGTCACATGTGACAAAGTGTTATACCTGTATCTGAGTACATATGTCACATGTGACACAATTAAAATACTGTTCTTTACTGCCACAACCTGTTTCATGTATATAGTTGCTCTGTTATTGTGGATTCTTACCAAACACCATTAACCAATGCAGCCTCTGATTCGGATCTACTATTGTAAGATTTGGATCTACTGTTGTAAGATTTAAACATTCAGTGTATCTTATCTGGACCTGCAATGGTTGTAAACGGGTGAATCTGATCTAGAGCTACACTAGTTGTAAACAAGAGGACCAGAATGACCCTGATATCGCTCATCTGAGACAATCAGAGGAGAAGGCACCGTGCACTGGATGATTGGTATACGTGCAGTCACCAGATAAAAGTATAGTGTGTGAGTTGGGTTTTACGTCCGACCAACAGTTTTTCAGTTATTTGCAGACGGCACCTGCATGAGACAAATTATAGTGCTGCCTCACTGGCATACCCCTGCCCCAGGCACATGGCAAGGGTCCCCCACCTAGTCACATTATCCTGACACCGGGCCGACCAGTCCTAGAACTACCCCGTTAATGTCGAGCGTAGACAATGGGGCTACTAGTACCAACTTTTAACGACTTTTGGTCTGTCGCTTCCGGGGATCGAACCCACGACCTTCCGTACAACAGGCGGACGCTCTACCACTGAGCCACGGGGACGGTGGTGGTACAATGGTTTCAAAACTTTTACATAGGTGTCAAAAGGCGTCAAATGTTAGGGAATGGGGGTAAACAAGAAGCTGTCTTGGTCACTTACTGGCGCAATCAGATGTGCTTAAGTAAGTATAAACATATTCAACAATGAAAATGTTACTTTTTAGCTTGTCCGTTTCGAAGAAAAGTCGAGCTATTGTGATACTGGGTCGTAGTCGTCGTCGTCGTCGTCGGCGAGCAGAAACCTTAAAGTAGCTCATTACTCGAAAAGTATAAGAGGTATCAACATGAAACTTCATAGGTTAGTAGATCTCATTGGGGGGAAGGTCCCTACATAAGAACCATAACTCTTGATTCTAAAATTTTGGAGTTATGGCCCTTTAGCGTTTTCATTTTTAGCTCACAAGAATACAAAGTGCTCAGGGTGAGCTTTTGTGATTGCCTGATGTCCGTCGGCGTGCGTCGTGCGGCGTCAACAATTTGAACCTTTAAAAATCTTCTCCTCTGAATCTACAGGGTTCTCGGCTTTCATCTTTGGCACATAGCATCACCTATAGCCTATAGGGCCTCTACAAAAGTTATATAAAATATATAAATTATGCCCCTGGAGTCAAAATTGGCCCGCCCCAGGGGTGTCTTGTTTTCAATAGAAACATATAGTAAAACTTTGAAAATCTTCTCCTCTGAAACCAGAAGGTTCTCAGCTTTCATAATTGACACATAACATCATGTTCAGGTCCTCTACAAAAGTTATATAAATTATGCCCCTGGAGTCAAAATTGGCCCGCCTCAGGGGTGTCAAGTTTTCAATAGAAACATTTAGTGAAAACTTTGAAAATCTTCTCCTCTTAAACTGGAATGTTCTCAGCTTTCGTATTTGGCATATAACAGTATGTTCAGGCCCTCTACAAAAGTTATATAAATTATGCCCCTGGGGTCAAAATTGGCCCCACCCCACGGATGGCTAGAATCCAAACTGTGTGCTAATTTCAGTCAAGTCATGCTTAGCAGTGATAGGGTTATAACACTGAGTTTCTGTCATCTGTTAGAAATGTCTGCTGAAAAATTAACACTGTCAATGGCCCTCTTGTTTTATATAGAAACATATTGTGAAACCTAAAAAGTAATCTTCTGATGAAACTGGAAGTTTCTCTGCTTTCATATTTGGCACATAGCATCACCTTGAAGTCCTCTACAAAACATATATGAATTATGCCCCCTGAGTTCAAATGAAGCCCCACCCCAGGGGCCCCAGGGTGGCCAGGTTTCTATAGAAACATAGTGAAAACTGTGAAAATCTTCTCCTCTGATTGTCTGGTGAGCGATATCAGGGCCATCATGTCCCTCTTGTTTATGAAAGACATGTAAATATGTACATGGTTTGGCTCAGGCAGAAACTGTAGAATCAGATCTATATTATACCATAAGCAAACAGAACAGATCTGTATCTACTCTGTTTGCAAATACGAGAAAATACGTTTATAACTTTATATAAAGGAAATATTTAATCCCATCACATGCTAAATTTCCCGTTCCCCTAACTGTATCACAGTTTATAAAAAAAAAAAAAGTATTCTTGACACAATTGTGAGTATGATCAGAGTGTATTTTAACACTTTAGATCAACCGCTGGAAGTTCTAAGCTACAAGAGCAGATATATATCGATTCTTTTCTCTTCCCCGACCCCACCGGCCGCCATTACATCCCTCCGTACCAAGTTTGGCCCAAAATATTGAAAACGCTCCCACGCCTATGACATACACAAATCAGCTTTCACCTTTCTGTACGACCTATGTAAGGCAAGTCATATTGCATAATCAAACAAATATAAATACCGATACTAAGTATATAAATACCACCCATTGGATTTAAAAGTTCATATGAAATGACAAATGATATACAGTGAAACCCCTCTAAACCGGACGTTAATTTTAGTATAAATATCGGTTTTGGAAACAGGTTTGCAGCTTAATGCAGGGTGAAAGTCATGCAGAAAGCTCCTCTAGGAATTAAGCAGCTAGTCACCTGCCTAAAGGTAGCTAAATTCTTCTCTTCTAGAATTCCGGTTTAGAGGAGTTTTACTGTATGTCATTAACCATCTCCCTGTTCTATGTTTATTTCAAATTCAAATACCTACTGAATATTCATGGACAAAATGATTATAATGAAATATGGAAGGCAGGAAATTGTAGCCATTTCAAAAAGTAAAGAAACTGGTCTATTAAATTCCATTAGCAAACAGAGCAGACCCTATAGGAGCCGTTTGATATGGGTCTACTCTGTTTGCAAATGCGTGAAAAAAAACCGTTTATAAAAGGAAAGGAGTTAAAGCACGTTCTTGAGTTTTGGTCAACACCGACGAGATGCTCTCCATACCACAGGAATAGAACACAGTTGTGAAGAAAACAACCATGCGAGTACTATACATTGTATATACATGTACAGTTAGATCCCGATTATTCGAACCCTCAAAACCGTATCATTATCAATCTTTAAGACGCGTGGCAGCATTTAAATCACGTGGGGAAGTCATGCAGGAAGTTCCTACGGGAACAGCGACCTGTCTAAAGGGTATGAATCCTTTTATAAATACTACCATTTCGAATTATTGAGATTTTACTATAGAGCTATATGTACAATGAAAACAACACGCATTGTTAATTTTTCAGCAGACACTGTACATATTGGATCCACCGTCCACATTTACGTCAGATATCACCTATAGCTAGTGTAAGTCATGTGTTCAGGAAATAAATTTAACCCTTAGATCTCTTTTGCTCACTTCAATATGCATGTACCCGCCGAAGCTATCTAATCATGGTCTGTACTATTTACAAGTTGATTGTGCAACCAGTGCACTCCACAGCAATGATTGCACGGAATAGTATTTGTAGACAGTGAAGATATATGTAATATATAGGCCTAGCACAACAGGACATGAGTAAAAAAGGAGAAATGTATTTTGAAATTCAGTATGAAAAGGGTTAAAATACACGCCCTGTAATCTTTGGCTCCACCACATGTTCGCGATGTATTGAAAAAAAGAGCTAAAGAAACTTCCGAGAAGCAGCCAAAGACAGCAAATTTTGCCACGAAAGGTAAGACAAACAATGTAGGTTTTGACATTCTGAAATTTTAATACCCCCCCCCCCCCACACACACACACACCTATCGTGCACATATTTCTTCCTCCATAAAAGTCATCAAGTGTTGGTTTTTTTCGAAAATCCGACAACGTCATACCACATAGAACTGATTATACCTTAAGGCCGTGTTTTTTAATCATATTTCGCGGTCAACCTTCATATTCCTGTAATACTCGCCAATTTAACGATTGAGATGGAGCCTGTGTTATAGAGAGGGGGTCAAGATGCAGAGAAGGAGCCAATGCATGCAAATCCATTGTGTATTCCATGCAGTAGGAAAAAACATTTGCAGATTACTGTCTTCTTCAAAAAAAGTCAGGAATAGTCATAATTGCGGATCCAGATCCATCTATTGGCATTCTTTTTCGTGTCCAAATATTTTGAACACTGTAGCATATCGGTGAAATAACAAATAAAATAAATAAATCTTGATGACTTACTAAAATATTAGGAAATATACCGCCTAAAAGCTAAAGCATGTAAATAAAAAACAACATAGGGCTAGGCCTTTGCAAAAATTTTCACAGCTAGGATTTAATTAAATATCGACATTACGTTTGTTCTTTCCATGTAGTATATATATCTCATAGTTAAATAAGTGAATTATCGCAAACTATCTAAAGCACGTTATTCTGAACAAAATTTACGTTCAGCGTTTGACATCAATTTACATTTTTTTATGCCTAAATCTGATTGCTAGTCTCTTTAAAACACCCTGCCTAGAAAACAGGCATTGGAAAAAAACTTAGGCAGTGTACATTTTCATGGATATGCTTGGGATATTACCGTTAGTTTGAGTCGAATTGTGGGTAACTTTCATGTTTTACTTCTTAAATAAAAATGAGATGAGTGTATACACATGGTTTACGGAGAAATCGCCTAGTGACGAAATCGCCTACAATTAGATATATAGTAAACCAATTGGAGAAATCGCCTAGAAAGCAATTATATAGTGTTTGTATTTCGCACCTATGGTACAGGACGGTTAATATGACAGAACTTTAAAGAATATTTGTAACAAGATTAAATTGTTATGTGGTATTATTTTCCAGATCAAGATTGACCAAGATTGATCAATCGGTGTAGCCCCTGATCACTACATAGAATCAATTTGACAGAAGATATTTATGTATAAGGAGCGATAATTATAATATTTATGCAGAAAGTAAGAATGTTATACACACGGAACAGGTTATTGTATGAGTTTTGTGTCTAGTCAAATGGTCTGGATCTGATCAGTGTGTAACGTGCACCGAGCTATGTACCGAGCGGATTCAATACATCAATACAAAAATGGACAAGAATATATAATTTTTCTTGGGGCTACCTAGCCTATGATTAAAGAACAATGAAACACTAAAAATGGGTTTAGAACTACAACTAATTATGTATAATGATTATGCAAAATGATTGGAACTGGCTGTCTGCCTCAAACAGAATTAACTTTAAAATCACAAACAATGATTTATGGCTTCTTGCCTTAAAAAGAATCAAACAGTGATTAGTGATTATAACCACTGGCGTATACAAAACCCTCAAGGAATATGCGTAAGCTACCTGGAACCTCAATTTATGGTTCCAAACCTAAAAATATGGTTTATGGTTCAAACCTAAAACTATGATTTATGGTTCCAAACCTAAAACTATGATTTATGGTTCCAAACCTAAAACTATGACCTCAGACCACAAAATATGACTTCGGTTTAACCTTGCTCCCAGAGCTAAATTACTGCCTTCAGACACTCGGTCTGAAACACCTCCAAACCTGTCCAGGTATGGATGCACCCAGCTACTAATAGCTGTATAAAATAAACCAATGAAGTCGGTCTCAAACTATAAAGACAGAAGTGGCGACCCGGAGCTAGTTCTGGGGTTCTTCTGCATTGCATTAATGCCTGAAGGTTTCCAGCACTTGTCCAAAGTCTCCGATCTCCCAATCAATATACAAGTACATGTAATATACTATTGCTGTGGTCGTTCTTCTATTTATTCCTTGCGACGTTAACTGGTCGGCTGACAATTTCGGTCAGGCTGAACAGAGTGAAGCGAGGGGTTTATATACGCCAGTGTGCATGTGGCGCCGCCTGGTGAATGTATCTCTGAAAACCAAGGGAATCTACTCTAGACAACCACGCAGTCTGTGCGTGTGCGATACCGAATGAGCGCCTAATAACTGAAACATGATCACTGAGCTAGATCGCTATAAAATCAACGAATAAACAAATAACACAAGTGCTATACATATAAACTGGGTCTGACTGATCTTTTTGAAGGATAAGAATACTATACAATTCATATATCTACCTTGTAACGGGATCTTTAGAACGTTTGAAGCCAAATTAAGAAAGTTCGGGAATTGAGAACAAATGTAGTCAACTTATACAAGGGAGATAACTTTTGAAAACACGGCAAAATACATCTTCGTTACATTACCCACGCCTCCGGGAACAGTCGTCCCGACTGAACAAAATTACAAGTACAGGTTATGAAGTAAACATTGATTTAATCATGTTGTTGCCTTACAACGGTATATGAAAACAAAATAAAAATGAAACTGCAAAACCTTCTCAGTTTATGACTAAAGTTCCCTTTCCCCGGGAGTCAAAAGTTACTGGAACTTAAACTTAACCATCAGACATCCATCCTCACACTTCATAACTATGTCTTCAGGTCTGATTATCTGATCTTCCGGAACAAAGTCTTTCATGCTGACTTCAAAGTTCCCAAGCCTGGAACCTTCCTTGCGCGAATACGAGGTCTTCATCAGAGCATCCCCGTCCTTCTCCACTACAAACTTCTGCACAACTTTTCCAGCCTTGTCACATTTGACACTGAAGGAGGCCTTCAGTTCACCTGGTTCCTTACTCTCCTTCTCCATAACAACTTCTCGTGCACTACTATACTCCGCGAGTGTTATTATTTCTTCACTCTCTGGTGCTTGTGCTCCATCATTTGACTTTGACCTTTTCAAAGGAGCTTTTACTGGTTCCGGCATGGTTCTCTTACAGAACACTCTTCCCTGGAGAAGATCTGTCTCTTCCTCCTCCTGATGGGTACCCAACTCAATTTGTGGGTCCATGTCCCAGTCATCACTCTCTGCTGGGGTAGCTGCATGAAACTTCTTCTCATGACGCTTGAGGTAGATAGCCTCTTTAAACTGTTTGTTGCAGCTTTTACAGGTCAAGGGCTTCTGTGAACATAGTTTCACATGCTCAGAGTAATCTTCTGACTTTACTCTGTCTTTACAGTGGAAGCAGATAGGGTCTTTCCTTTGCGTTTGCTTCGTGTTCGACATGTTTGGCCTGAAAGTAGAAAAAGCATAGTCTTTTGCCCAAATTGGTTTTTGTCTTTTTCTACCGAACTTGCTTACCTGAACCTCTTTTTCTGGTTCGGAAGCAGCATTTTCTGTCTCATCTTCATTGGGACCTGAAAACACAATAGTACTTTCGTCCCTACCTTCGTTCTCTGAGGCTGATTCGGCCTCTTGGAAAACTGCCTCATCGCTCAAAACCTGGGAGTGTGCCTTTCTTATTCTGTCTACATGTATTACTTGCTCAGAACCGTACCTACCACAGTCAACCTTGTAAAGTACGTCTGAGAGTCGCTTTATCACCCTGAAAGGACCTCGCCAGTATGAAGTCAGTTTGGACGAATGTCCAACCTTCTTTACAGGAAAGTACACAAACACTCCGTCATTCTCTTCAAACATTTCACTAGCTATCTTCTTATCATGGTACTTTTTCTGCCTCAGCATTGCCTGCTTTGTGTTTTGTCGAACTAAGGTATGAGCAGACTCTAGGTTCTCTTGGAGTTCCCAGACCCATTGGTTTGGCGGAATCCTTTTGATACTTGGGGGCATCTCATACAAGAGGTCTAAAGGAGTTGATGTTTCTCTTCCAAACATAAGCATGTTTGGCGTCATACCTGTAGTTTCATGCTGAGATGATCTGTAGGCCATCATCACGTACGGCAGTTGTCTGTCCCAGTCTCGCTGGTTTTCTTCCACATACATGCTGAGCATTGAGGCAAGTGTTTTGTTAAACCGCTCCACCATACCATCTGACTGGGGATGATATGGTGTAGTCCTGGTTTTCTCAATTTGCAACAGCTTGCACATTGCCTGAAAGAGCTCGCTTTCAAACTGTCGTCCTTGGTCTGAGTGAATGATACGTGGCACTCCAAACCTTGCAATTACCTCTTCTACTAGTATCCTTGCAACAGTTCGAGCCTCCATGTTTGGCATTGGAAAACTCTCTGTCCACTTCGTATAATAATCCGCTATGACTAATATATACTTGTTTCCTGCTTCTGTTTGGGGTAGTTCTCCTAAAATGTCTAGAGCTACTCTTTCCATCGGGTAACCACTAGCGCAAACCTGCATAGGAGCCTTCTTTCCTGGTATGGGTTCTTTGCGTTTTAAACAAGCCTGGCAACCTGTTATGTAGTTTCGAACATCGCTCCGTAAGCCAGGCCAGTAAAACCTTTGTCTGACACGGTTTAAGGTTTTTGTAACCCCTAAATGTCCTGATGCTCTGACATCATGGCAATATTTCAAGACTTGACGTCTCAAACTCAATGGAACCACTGCTTGCCAGTATATAATCGACGTTCCAAGCACGTCCCATTTCCTTACAAGCAGACCTTCAACAATCTCAAGCCTTTGCCATTGGTTCCAAAGAGATTTCAAGTAATAGCTGTTTCCAGATATTTTCTTGAAGTCAGGTTTTCGATCCTCTTCCAACCATTGTTTCACAGAAACGATATCTGGGTTGTGGTTTTGTGCCTCTACCAATGGTATGGTAATCAAGTCATCTCTAGAACTTGGGTCTCCACTGAGCTGAATTGGATAGACAGCAGACACTTTGTGCTGTCTCTCATGTTCATCATGACTGCTCAAGCCGCACTGTCGGCATGGTATTCTACTAACTCCATCGGCATTGCCGTGAAGCCTTCCGGGTCTGTGTTCAATCTTCATCTGGTATGAAGAGAGTGTCTCTAACCAGCGTGCAACCTGGCCCTCAGGGTTTTTAAAGTTTGTCAGCCATCTTAATGAGCCATGGTCCGTTCTGACTAGAAACTGTTTTCCGATCAAGTAGTGTCTAAAGTACTTTACAAAGTGTACCAGAGCAAGCAATTCCTTTCTGGTAACACAATATCTGCGCTCCGACTTGCTCAAAGTTCGGCTTGCATAAGCAATGACAACTTCCTGGTTGTCAAGCTTCTGTGAGAGTACTGCTGCTATTGAATCATTGCTTGCGTCTGTGTCCAAGATAAAGCTTTGAGAGAAGTCTGGGTGTGCTAAAATAGGAGATTCGGTCAACCTTTGTTTCAAGCACATAAATGCATTCTCACAGGCATCAGACCACTCGAACTTTGTGTTCTTTTCTGTAAGACGGTGTAAGGGTTTGGCAATCTGCGAGAAGTTTTCAATAAACCTGCGGTAGTAACTACATATTCCGAGAAAAGATCTTACATCTCTGACACAGGTTGGCGTAGGCCAAGACTTTATACATTCAGTTTTCTTCGGATCTGTAGTGACACCTTCTGCCGAAATAATATGCCCGAGAAATTCTACCTTTTGCTGAAACAAGTGACATTTCCTGGGTTTTAGTTTTAGACCAGCTTCACCAAGTCTTTGAAACACAGAATCAAGGTTCTGAACCATTTCTTCAAAGCTCCTTCCTGTCACGATGATGTCATCGAGGTAGATTAAACATACCTTCCAATGCAAACCAGCAAGAACAGTTTCCATAAGTCTTTCGAATGTTGCTGGCGCATTACACAAGCCAAATGGCATCACCTTGAACTCAAACAAACCTTCTCTTGTCACGAAAGAGGTTTTTGCACGATCTTCAGGCTCCACTTCAACCTGCCAATAGCCCGAATTAAGGTCCAAGCAAGAAAACCACTTGGAACCAGCTAATTGATCTAGGCTTTCATCTATCCTGGGCAACGGATATGCATCTTTTACTGTTATATCATTCAACTTGCGATAATCCACGCAAAAACGACGAGTTCCGTCCTTCTTCTGAACGAGGACAATGCCGCTGGCCCAGGGGCTGCTTGAAGGCTGAATGACATCTTTGTCCAACATCTGTTTTGTCTGTTTTTCAACCTCATCAGTTAGGTGTGCTGGGACCCTTCGTAGCCTTTGCTTAATTGGTGGTGCACTGCCTGTCGATATTTTATGTCGAACTATCCCTGTTCGACCAATATCATCGTCTGAAGACGAGAAAACACTGCTATGCTTTCTCAAAAGGCTAGAAACTTGTTTGCAGTTTTCTGCATCCATCCCATCAGCACTTCTTTGATACAAGTCCAATAAATGTTCTGGAACACCTTTTATAGCCTTGGGTTTGGAATCAATGTTTTGGACCTCTGTCACCGGACTCAATGTTGCAATGTTTGTCCCAACATTGAAGACCTTTTCTTCATCTGACAGGTTCATAATCCTCACTGGCACAGTTTGATTGGCTGTAACAAGAGACCTAGCCACTAGGCTCTCACCACTGTTCAGAAGTCTTTCAGAGGTTTCAACAATGTAGAAGTTGTCCCTTCTCAAACATTCCCCTCCAGAAACCTTACCATAAATCACGGTTTCTGATTTAGGTTTCAATAAAACCTGCTCTGAAACAACAACTCTGAAACAACCTATTTTCCCAGCCGTCTGCAGTGAGCAAGGAGTCCCATTAATGGTCATACTGTTGTTTGCAATATCTGTAATCACCTTGTGTGACTTCATGAAGTCCAACCCTAATATTCCGTCCACTTCCACATCTGCAATGATCACTGGAACTGGATATTTTGAGCCCTCAATCTCTATGTTAACCTCGGCTCTTCCCAGAACATCTAATGGAGTTCCTGAAGCAGAAACTATTTTCTGGCTGAAACTATCAATTTTGGTTTCACCAATCCTGTCCCAAACTCTAGTAGTTATGATGCTCAGTGTCGCACCTGTATCTACGAGGCAGTCCAACTGAAAGTTGTTAACTTTGGCTTTTACAAACAAGCCTGATCCTTTAGGACTGGAACATTTTATACTATGTGGCTTTGAAGCTGTGTCCTTCAAACCATCATTTTGTGGGCAGTTCCTCTTGAAATGTGACTTGGAACCACATTTGAAACAAGCTTTCCTCTGATCACTCTGACCATAAGACTTTCTTGTGTTTGGGTGGAAAGTTTTAACCTGAGCCTCTGGTCTAGACTGGAAACCATGTTTCTGGGTTTTCATGCTCTCAAACCCATGTTTCATCTCTGAAACGGCTTCTTTCAACTCTTTTATATCAGAAACGATCTGATTATACTCTGAGCTTTTGGTCTCACCCACAGATTGGAGATAGCCTTTTCCCTCTGTA
This sequence comes from Azorinus chamasolen, assembly GCA_963576725.1. NCBI lineage: Eukaryota > Metazoa > Mollusca > Bivalvia > Cardiida > Solecurtidae > Azorinus > Azorinus chamasolen. Next base: position 85,850,963 of record OY755246.1, read on the forward strand.
AGTTTCTTTTCTGCTCTGTTAAATGCTTCAAGCTCCAAGGCGTGCCTAACAGCATCATTCAAGTCCGCCGGCCTCGCTTGTTTAACTCTAAGCCTCATGTCTGAGCTAACCAAGGAATCAATAAATTGCTCCTTGGACAAGACATCTCTCACATCAGCAGGTGCTGACGGATAAGCAAGGTTCGTGAGCCTTCTTATGTCTTGGGCCATTTCAGAGAGTGTCTCAGATGCTTTCTGGCGCCTCTCTCGAAGCTGGGCTCTATGCAACTCTGCTTGGTTTGGGGGCGCAAACCTTTCCTCCAGAGCTGTCATCAATTTTTCAAAATCATTTGCATCCTTTGATAAGTTACTCAAGATGCCCTGGGCTTGACCACGTAGTGAGACTGAAAGGTAGAGTCCCTTCTCTTCCTTAGTCCAGGCATTTATTTTGGAGCAAGCTTCAAAATGCGATCTGTAGTCGTTCCATGAACCCGAACCATCATATGTTGCAGGTTTCACCTTGACACCTGTTTGTTTGTGCGGAACTTGCTTGGGTTCCAGTGGAAACTTTTCTCCAAAGGTTGGTTTGGGTGTCGAGGTTTTCGGTTTGGCTCCAGCATCAGAAGGCATTTCTTGAGCTCCATCAGCTGTTCGATACCGTCTTTTCAAAATAGGAGTCAGCATAGGTGACTTGCTATGTGAACTAGCTTGAATGCTGTATGTAGGTTGCTCGAGGTCAAACCCACGGGTCTGACTTGACGAGGCAATGCCCGAGTCACGTTTTGGCATACATGGTTGCTGAGTGAAACTGCATTTCTGCTCCAGAACAGATATTTCGTTTTGGAGCTTTGTTATTTCAGCTTGAGTCTGAAGTTCCGTTAGTCTAGTTTCTAGACTAAGAATTCTGTCATCAATATACTCGGAGTCCATTTTGAGTGTTTGTGGGTAAGATATAACTGGTGGTGGTTATAATAATTATCCCACCACGCTGACACCAAATTTCTGTAACGTGCACCGAGCTATGTACCGAGCGGATTCAATACATCAATACAAAAATGGACAAGAATATATAATTTTTCTTGGGGCTACCTAGCCTATGATTAAAGAACAATGAAACACTAAAAATGGGTTTAGAACTACAACTAATTATGTATAATGATTATGCAAAATGATTGGAACTGGCTGTCTGCCTCAAACAGAATTAACTTTAAAATCACAAACAATGATTTATGGCTTCTTGCCTTAAAAAGAATCAAACAGTGATTAGTGATTATAACCACTGGCGTATACAAAACCCTCAAGGAATATGCGTAAGCTACCTGGAACCTCAATTTATGGTTCCAAACCTAAAAATATGGTTTATGGTTCAAACCTAAAACTATGATTTATGGTTCCAAACCTAAAACTATGATTTATGGTTCCAAACCTAAAACTATGACCTCAGACCACAAAATATGACTTCGGTTTAACCTTGCTCCCAGAGCTAAATTACTGCCTTCAGACACTCGGTCTGAAACACCTCCAAACCTGTCCAGGTATGGATGCACCCAGCTACTAATAGCTGTATAAAATAAACCAATGAAGTCGGTCTCAAACTATAAAGACAGAAGTGGCGACCCGGAGCTAGTTCTGGGGTTCTTCTGCATTGCATTAATGCCTGAAGGTTTCCAGCACTTGTCCAAAGTCTCCGATCTCCCAATCAATATACAAGTACATGTAATATACTATTGCTGTGGTCGTTCTTCTATTTATTCCTTGCGACGTTAACTGGTCGGCTGACAATTTCGGTCAGGCTGAACAGAGTGAAGCGAGGGGTTTATATACGCCAGTGTGCATGTGGCGCCGCCTGGTGAATGTATCTCTGAAAACCAAGGGAATCTACTCTAGACAACCACGCAGTCTGTGCGTGTGCGATACCGAATGAGCGCCTAATAACTGAAACATGATCACTGAGCTAGATCGCTATAAAATCAACGAATAAACAAATAACACAAGTGCTATACATATAAACTGGGTCTGACTGATCTTTTTGAAGGATAAGAATACTATACAATTCATATATCTACCTTGTAACGGGATCTTTAGAACGTTTGAAGCCAAATTAAGAAAGTTCGGGAATTGAGAACAAATGTAGTCAACTTATACAAGGGAGATAACTTTTGAAAACACGGCAAAATACATCTTCGTTACAAGTGTAACCCCTGATCACAACATTGACTTCGACAGAAAATGGTAAAAAGAGTGATAATGATATCAATAGTTATGGCAAATTTGCAGAGTGAAAATATCTAAGTCTTAATCACTGTAATATGATCTGGATCCAGTAAATTGATTAGAAATATTATTATAAAAACTGTCCGTTATCACAGTAAAAATTAAAAATTATTATAATGGGACGTAATGGGATACGTCACTTCATAGGAAGTGAATAATTCCACAGACCACCGACAAGATTTATTTGATTTTTACCGACATTTTGTACTAACTAAAATTGCATTTCGAAAATGTATTGGATGCAGATCATCTAACAAGAAGTAAGACTCATATTATAACTTATTTCGTGCGTATGACATTTTCACTTTCTGCTAATATTCGGTATATAATTATCAACCCCTGTAATATTGGGCTGTCAAATTCCAGGTGGTGATCAGGGGCCGCACTGATCGTCCAATCTTGGTCATCTTGATTTGGAAAACAACACAACAGGACAATTTATTCTTGTTACAAACACTCTGTATAGTTCGCTCATGTCATCACTACCTGCACCATGTTTGCGAAATACAATCACTATATAATTGCTTTCTAGGCGATTTCTCCAACTGGTTTACTATATATCTTATTGTAGGCGATTTCGTCACTAGGCGATTTCTCCAGCACCCTATACACATAACAAGAATTGGTCATCATTAGCCTGTGTTCTTCATTATGTTTAGCCAAAATGACTCCAACGGGACGGTATATCTTAATATCTAGATCTTCTTAAAATAAAACGAGAATTATTTTTTTAAATACTGTTGATCTAAAGTATTCGACATAACAGGTGTGTCCAACAAATAAAAAAGAATATCTCCCAATTTTATTCCGAAAAGTTCAGCTGGAAATTTATACGGAATTCAAGCTTCTGGTTGTATCTAATCTTCGAATCGGACCATCTTAACCCTCTTGTTTTTATTGTATTTTGATTAACTGAATTTAACTCTTTCCCTATACCATAGCCATTATTTTGTCTTTGATTTGAGGGGAGGGATTAATATTTAATATACATCAGACACTAAATTAAAGAGAGCAATAATTTTGAGCTGAACCTATTTGCATCATATCTTAATATTACATTTATTTTGGATTCTGTCAATAAATTGACTTTAAATAATGGTATTATAAGGGATAGGGCATGTATGTGATTTTATTCGAAAATAGTTCTTACCCTCTCAATCATTAGCTCAAAACGAAAATCGTTAGTAGTATCTGACCTAAACGGGTCCCCTTAAAACAACATTTGGTAGGCTCTAACCTGGTATAGTCAAAGTTCACCGGCATCCTCAAAGATGTTAATGGTTCATGCGAAAAAGATGATGTTACCACTAGCTTTAGCGACTTTATTTGTCTTGACACCAAGTATACTAGCATCAGAAGAAAACCCAAGAGTTGGTAAGACGCGAAATGGGCCAATACATATCCAATTCCCGTTTATCATGTGTTTTCGTGTTTATCTTTATTTTCTTGTGTATGAGATCGATTACCAAGCGAATGTACGGCTATTGTTATTATGGCATCTACTTATTCAATAAAATACTCTGTAAGAAAACGTGGAGTGTGTAATAAAAAATCCAGAAAGTCAAGCAATTTCCAGATTTATTGTGCTAAATTCTCACATCGTAGACTCACCTTCTATCGAACCTCACCTGTTTATCGAACCTTTCATTTTTTGGTTTTTTAACCCTTGTACAAGTGCATACAAGGTCATAAAATCATGAGTACCTTAACTTTATCTGTAAACAACGCCTCGTATCTTTAAAAACGAATTATACGTCATAAATAGGTCAATACAGTTTATATTTCCTTCTAGATACGATAACGTAGCTCTATTCCTAAATAGAGCTACGATTCGCTAGCATCTCTACAATGGCGCAAAATCTAAAGTGCTTGTAAACCAGCACGAGTCTCGAAACAGTTAATGTATTCCTTTAAAACTTATTATTTATCAATAAAAATCAGATTTTATCAGTCTACGCTATCTTATAACTTCTCTGCGGTCGATTAAAAATATTTGCAAAACCGGCCGACTTTTATTTTGATTTTGGACGCCATGACAGATCTCGCGAGATCTCGTTTTGCCATATAAGGAAACCTTACTACGGGTCGGCCATGTTGTTTACGCCTTGGTCAAGATCAGATGCAATTTTTATACCATGCCTCTGTTATGCTGCACTTTTTCAAAATATAATAGTTATTGTTGCCTGTAATTGATTTCAGAATGAAGCAGAGGGGTTACCTGAACTTGTCAAAAAAGAATTGTGTCATTCCGGCTAAAGACATTTTCACAGCCCTCTATAAGGTGCTCAAAAAATGGTCAAAAATCAGCGTTATGCTGTAACATTTGAAAAATGGGTTATTTTGCATGTAGATCTGGTAAATGCTGTGTGTCCTTACAGTTTATAGATCATTTTGAGTACATGTGGAATTTCATAACCTTTATTTTGCTGTTTATTACATGAGTCTGTGACATCTACACGCGAAAATATTAGCAAAAGACTAAAAACACTACTTCGTTATGCTTTTTCAATTTTTATTTAAATCAACAAATGAAGTTTCATAATAGATAGTCAGATGCCTCTATTGTTCTGTTATTTTTGTCATTTATAAGGAAAAACATACTGTAAAATTATGAAACCATGTATTTATATACTGATACCATGATATATCAAATACAACCTTACAAAGAATGGACGTAAAATGTAACCAAAAAACTGTCCTGTCCGTAGATGGTCTTTTATTCTATGATAGATAAATAGCAGCCAACATGTAATCACCTCACTGTAAGGTGTGTAGCTACTGTACAATTACATGGATAAGTTACAGAATTTTGAGCCTCTAATGGGAAGTGGCATGATCAGAAGTATCAAAATGTCCTGTCCGTAGAAACTGTCTTGTCCGTAGATCAGTCATATTATTTGCTCTAAAGTTTTTAAATACAGTTTAATATGGTATTGCTGTCTCAGAATGATTGACCTAATAACTAAGATTATATTCAAACAATGATTATGATGATCTGTGTTATTGAAGGTGGTCATATTTGCTTTTGTTTGATATGAAACATCATATACATGTACTCTGATTATCTTGGTCAATTTGTAACATGTATGGTTGTTGGTCATTTTCTCCTACTTTAAATCAATAAGCCATCTATTCTGCATTGAAAATCAGATAAAAGTTTTTGTTTTAAATTAAATAATGATTAAATTAGTGTCAAGGCATTATCTACGGACAGGACATTTTCAAGCATGAAATTTATGCTATATCTAATAGACTATTTGCGGGCATAATTAACTAAAATGGCAAAATTGAGAAAACAAAATCTCCTGACAATTCAAAAGAAAATGATACTGAAGAGTGACTTAACAATCAGAAAATACAGGATTAAATTAAAAACAGCAAAATTCACACAGTATCGTACAATGAAATATCAAAGAGAAAGATCACCGAGCGATCCAGAAAAAAACAATCAAAGTACAAAAAAATTATTGGCTGAGCAGAAAGAAAAAACAGACAGAAACTTGAAGATTAGTCAATAGTAAGAGTAGGCTATTCTTAAACTCCAGTTCAGACACCGTACAAAAGACTTAATATTTTTACCAAAAATCACAAGGTTAAACATTTGGACGGGTTGCTAGAGTTGAGTTGAGTTGCTATAAAGCTTAAATAATAATTGTGCTAGGATGCTGAAATTGTGTTTCCAGATTCATTTGTGGTCAGACATTGATGTTATAAAGTTAAAACTTATGATTTTAATTTTATTTCATTTTCGACATGTTTTGGACTGAGTGTTTTGGGGTCACAAATATCCAGGTTCAAGGATTTTGGAGAGGTTGTTGTCAAGATTTATTTTAAAAGACTTCATATTTAGCATGTGTACTCAACTTAAGCTCAGTAAAATTTGGATCATTTCAGGCAAAGGGCAAGGTCATTTAGAGGTCAAATAGGCTGAAATTAAACTTGGCCATAACTTTGAAATAGTAAATGAAACTAAATGGCATGGTAGAGACTTTAGATTGGGAATTTGTGCTCAACTCAAGAAGTCCTTGAGCACAGTACAACTTTGGTAATGTCAGACTAAGGTCAAGGTCATTTAGGTCAAATAGGCTGAGAAGTAATTTTAAACTGAGCATTTGTTATGTTTTGGACAGTTTTTCCCTAAATCACTAGATTAAGACTTACCTTTCATTTAAATAATCTTTCTAAGTTGCTGAAAAATGGTATGTGGTTGCAGCTTGCTTCTGACATTGATGCAGTTAAGTTTGAATTGAAAATTAATCGATATGACAAATTTTAGAAATAACCATTAACAAGAGGGCCAGAATGGCCCTGAAGCGCTCACCAGACAATCAGAGTAGAGGATTTTCAAAGTTTTCACTATATGTTCCATTTAAAACTGCCCACCCCTGGGGCAGGGCCAATTTTGACCCCCGGCCCATAATTTATAAAAATTTTGTAGAGGACCTGAACATGATGGTCTGTGCCAAATATGAAAGCTGTGAACCTTCCAGTTTCAGAGGAGAAGATTTTCAAAGATTTCACTATTTGTTTCTATTCAAAACTACCCACCCCTGGGGCGGGGCCAATTTTGACCCCAGGGCCATAATTTATATAACTTTTGTAGAGGACTTGAACATGATGCTCTGTGCCAAATATGAAAACTGTGAGCCTTCCAGTTTCAGAGGAGAAGATTTTCAAAGATTTCAATATTTGTTTCTATTGAAAACTGCCCACCCCTGGGGTGGGGCCAATTTTAACCTCAGGGCCATAATTTATAAAACTTTTGTAGAGGACCTGAACATGATGCTATATGCCAAATATGAAAGCTGAGAACCTTCCAGTTTCAGAGAAGGAGATTTTCAAAGTTTTCACTATTTGTTTCTATTCAAAACTGCCCAGCCCTGGGGCGGGGCCAATTTTGACCCCAGGGTCATTATTTATATAACTTTTGTAGAGGAACTGAACATGATGCTCTGTGCCAAATATGAAAGCTGAGAGCCTTCCCGTTTCAGAGGAGAAGATTTTCAAAGATTTCACTATATGTTTCTATTGAACTGCCCAACCCTTGGGCGGGGCCAATTTTGACCCCAGGGGCATAATTTATATAACTTTAGTAGAGGACCTGAACATAATGCTCTGTGCCAAATATGAAAGCTATGAGCCTTCCAGTTTCAGAGGAGAAGATTTTCTAAGATTTCACTATTGGTTTCTATTGAAAACTGCCCACCCCTGGGGCGGGGCCAATTTTGACCCCAGGGCCATAATTTATATAACTTTTGTAGAGGACCTGAACATGATGCTCTGTGCCAAATATGAAAGCTGAGAGCCTTCCAGTTTCAGAGGAGAAGATTTTCAAAGATTTCACTATTTGTTTCTACTGAAAACTGCCCACCCCTGGGGCGGGGCAAATTTTAACCCCAGGGCCATAATTTATATAACTTTTGTAGAGGACCTGAACATGATGCTATATGCCAAATATGAAAGCTGAGAACCTTCTAGTTTCAGAGAAGAAGATTTTCAAAGTTTTCACTATTTGTTTCTATTGAAAACTGCCTACCCCTGGGGCGGGGCCAATTTTGACCCCAGGGCCATAATTTATATAACTTTTGTAGAGGACCTGAACATGATGCTATGTGCCAAATATGAAAGCTGAGAGCCTTCCAGTTTCAGAGGAGAAGATTTTCAAAGTATTACTATATGTTTCTATTGAAAACTTCCCACCCCTGGGGCGGGGCCAATTTTGACCCCAGGGTTATAATTTATATAAATTTTGTAGAGGACCTAAGGGTGAAGCTATGTGCCAAAGATAAAAGCTGAGAACCCTGTAGATTCAGAGGAGAAGATTTTTAAAGGTTCAAATTGTTGACAACGCACGACGTACGCCGACGGACGACGGACATCAGGCGATCACAAAAGCTCACCCTGAGCACTTTGTGCTCTGGTGAGCTAAAAAGGCAAGCATCAGGTGGCTTTGACACCATTTCTGGTTGAGTACCTTGTACAGTTCCTTCAAAAACTGTCTGGTAAAGGTCTAAACTGTTTGCTGTGCAGAACTTTATAGTCCAGGCTCCATTTTAGGAATGTTTCGTGGTGCCGTAAAACCCAACCCAATGCAACAGCCCTATAGGAATCACATTTTCTGTCTGTCCATCAACACTTTTGATGCAACACAATAACTCAAACAGTTCTTCACATATTGGGTTCCTATTTATACATGCAGGTTTAATGTATGCGGTTAAATTAATTATCAAACTGTAACGCATACATGTACTAAATATTTCATTGTCTCAGTCACTATACTGAGTTATGTTTCCCAACACTATTTCAAAAATGTATAATTATGTTTACATTTATAACTTTATTGAAAACTACCATTCATCAAAGTATACAGCACTCAAATGAGTTATGTTGCATCCAATTCACTATAGGCATTAAATGTCCTGTCTGTAGACAATATAGAGTTGAACTATTTCATTTTCAAACATAAATCTGTTATACAGATTATTTTCCATCTATAGAATAAATGATCAAATAATTCAATACATGTAAATAAACACTTACTCAGTGCTCGCAAGATATTAAAGGATATGTACATGCTATTGATAATAACATATCATATATGAAATGTTATGCTGTTCATTTTGCAGTAATACCGGGTATGTTGTCTTCAAGGTATGAAGTCAAGTTTTAAGCTTTATTGTTGACAGTTTTTTCAAGCAGTACATAAAGTATAAAGTTCATAAAAACCAATACTGCCCTTTTATAGTATATTCTAGCCAAAATTCATCTTTGACCTTTTTATGTCCTGTCCGTAGATAATTTTTAGACTCATTTCAATGGCATAATAAGTTGGCTTGATTTATAGAAATGTTAATCAAATTACATTGTTTAAACAGTTACACCATAAAAAAGTATAAATTGTTGTTTGAAATGTTATTACAGGATTAAAAAAGAAATGGTTAATGTATTTTCTGATAATCTGTGATTTAATGCATATTATTAACAATTATGTTGGAAATTTTCTGGATGAGTATACATGAAAGTTTGCTATTTAGATGAGCAATATCATGATCTTCCATATTTTTGGCCAATTCTATAGTAAACTGTCCATAAATGATGTCTAAAATATTGATTTGCCAGCTTAACCATGATTGTCCTGTCTGTAGAAAATTGGTTCTCAAATACTTCAGTGTAGAAAATCTTTAATATTTTCACAAACTTTTGGTCTATCGGTATACTTTAGGTCACATTGGAAAGCACATTTCTGGCACATTGAGACACAGCCTGTAATTTGGTTATTATGCAAGTTTTGCAAAAAATGCATTAAATGGTACTAGGTAGAGGATCATTTTTTAGAGAAATTCAAGCATCAAAATACCAATAAAATGGCGAAAAATTATCAAATTACATTTTTTGGGTATGAAAATGTAGCTCATTTTATGTTGTTTCTGATCATATCAATAGCTGTTTCTAGTTTCATTTTTGTTGAATAGAATTCATTTTCTTTCAAATAAAGGTATTTCTTGATATTTTCCCTCACTTTGATTATTTAATCTGATTTTTTTTCTATATACTTTATTTCTAAGCATGGAAATTTGCCAATCTTGTAACTATAGTGTTTCAGTAAACAGTTAAACATGAAATGATGTCAAAGTAAGAACCTTCAAAATTGACCCAAAATGTTACAAAAAATTGCATCTGATCTTGACTAAGGCGTTAGATTGACGATTGGTGCTCGTTTTACTACGATTTCCATATATGGAAGTTATTTGCATATAAGGTCACCTGTGACCACCCGGAGCATGGGTAATTTTTTTCAAAATTTTGTTTTGTTTTGGCTAATTTTGTTAGCCCAGCGTGTTCAAAAAATCGTTTTAAATCGAAACATTGATTTATTTTTACATTTGTTGTGAAAATAAAAGCGTTAAACCGCCGCGTGTGATTCACATTCGGCTTGCGCCACAGTAGAGATGCTAGCATGTCGTAGCTGTAAACTGGACGCTAGTCATTATCAGTCTTACAGCTACGATATCGCATCTAATTTCCTTCAACTATGCTAAACATGAGAAAACTCTTAATACGTTATAGAATATCAACATAAATTGAAAAGTGTACCATATTAAAAATGTTTGACGGCTCTGACCCCTTCAGCTTATGCAAATGTCGGGTGCCCATGATGAAATCACGTGATTATGAGTATTATGTTACAGTAAACAGTTTCTAAAATAAAGGTTCGATAAGCAGGTGATATTTTTCTGGCAGCCATTTTGGTTTTTGTTATGCGGGTGGTGGGGAACACTGGATTGTTTGGGGATTAATAGATGAGAATAAAGTTACTTATTTGTTTGAAGGTATGTATAAAAGATTATTTTGAACTGCTGATTTATTTTTTTCTTCAATATTCACAGTAAACGTTTTTTTTGTTCCTGGTCAAAGGTTAAGAGGTTCGATAGACGGTGAGACCATGCTAATGAAATATGGAAGGTGGAACATTGTAGCCATTTTAGAAAGTAAAGAAACAGATCTTTCAAATTCCTCGGGTTAAATTTCTATTTCATTGGATGCGCTAAACTGGTTGCTATGCAGGAGTAAACACGCCCCTATTTTGTATCAATTCTATCATCCTCTACAATCTATCATTCTATCATACGCATGCAGAGCCTCGGGGGCAGCTAACAGCCCTGATAATAACATTAAATACACAAGAATTTATACATAAACGTTCGTAGAATTGATTTAGAGGGAGGGGGTTGAAGCTTATTTTTTGTATTTATTGATTTATCTGTCTTTGTAATCTCTGAATACTGCCAACCCCTCTCTCAAGTGTTATAGGCAGGAAAAGGTGCACATCGGAACTGTTAGTAGCAAAAGGTGATAGGGATAAGAACCTGGTAATGAGTATTATCAGGTTAGTGAGAGACATGAACAAGGTTCAAGTCATAGATAAAATATTAGCAAATTAGTGAGATATGAAAAAGGTTAAAAGTAAAATTTAATTAAGAACCCTCCCATGCGACAGTAAAATACCTAAATTTCCCATACTTTTTGTGGGGACTGGCAAAGTATATTTGTGTATCCAATTCCTAGATAGCAAACATTGCAGACCCTGATCAGACGGCTCCTATAGCAGCCATGTGATCTGGATCTACTCTGCAAATGAGTGACAACACATTTATATGAATGAAAGGGTTAATATGCCAGCCCATTTACGCTTTGCACACTGCATGAGTTACTATAGGAGCTGTTTGCACAGTTTTCTTATGATACACTATATTCTGTCCTTTTCACTTACTTTTTGCTACTGCAGATATGTATCTATACTTGTTTCCATGGCAACAGATTTCCTCATTTCATATTTTACTACAAGAATAATATTTATATTTATACGCGTTAGAGTCTTGCATAATGAATATTCATGAGCTAAAGAGGTCGGTGGTGTTCAGTGTAATGCTTTCAACTGGATCTCAGATTTTCTTCATGACCGTACCCTAGTGGTGTCCCGATAATCGATTATAATCGAAAATCAGTCGATCTCAGCCACAAACCAAATGCTCAAGCACGACTTGACTGTTTCCTATTAATCGGAATATGGAGAATCACGGAAATAAGTTATTTGTAATCTTATGCATTGTGTGGCATGTTCATAATCATATTTACGTGGTATTTCAACACTAAAACTATATCACGATTCCTATATTTACTATTAAATGAACAACCAGGATTGGAAGTTAGCGCTCGCATACTCACGAAATGCCAGTAGAAAATGCAAATTGAGAGTTGAAATTTCAAGCACTTGAAAGAGAATGCGAGTGCTTTTTCGAACATTAAAATACGATGTTATTGAAATCTAAAGATTTATGTCATAAACAGTCATTGTGTCAATCAGTTACCGATAGAAACTGCTCTACATATTCCTTAAATATCCGAATTGTCCCTTTCTATTTCTCCATCCTACCATTACTATTTATAGTATCTGTGTGGGAAAACCCCTGTGAAGCTGCACACGCCCCATTACTTTAGCCCGGTTTACAAATTTTATGCGTATACACCATAATTTATGTAGCATATCAAAATGGGAATTACGGTCGTTTCGTCAAAATGCCAGTTCGTCAAAAAGGCGATATATAGTTTTGACGAAAGACGTTTCGTCAAAAAGGATATATTACCTGATATATATGAATAGTATTTCAATAAATCTGTTAAATGTATATTATTTTGGTGAATTAAGAAACCAGAAAAATTAACTGATCCCTAAATTATATAGGGCTATGAGTAATTCTCGAACAACAAACAGATTTTTTGCGTATGCGGAACTATTGAATTTGGAAATAATAGGACATTAAAAAGTTTTATCAGTTCAGTTTTATTACTGGCAGTCAGCATTCAATAATGCCTTTGACCATTTACACAATAAATTATCAAATATGGCAAAGACAAACAATTACATACATTTCAATATCCACAACTCAAACAAAGAAATGACAAAATATCGCACACATATAATATACATATTCTTTATGCTCACATTAAGATTTATGGGACAGTTAGCATTTCAAGGGAGTTTTTGCGTACTTTAAATGCTTCGTTGACATACTTAGCTATTTTGAAAATTATCTTTTTATTTTCAGAAGACATAATTCTACAGAATTTGTTAAGTAAGATATGTAAAGCAAAATACAAATATTAATTACTCTATAAGTGTGCAAAAATTACACGTGTTAGTCGAATTGCTTTTTCACACCTACAAACCAATTAGCGACACGCGGTGACGGGTTCGGCGGCACAAATTTTTATCAACACTTTATTGTGTAATTAATGTTAATCCCCCTTCCTAATCAACCAGCACCGCTAGTGAAACTGGTGCGTAATCACTTTAAAGTGCCCTTTTCGGATTATGCAGAAAACTGACAAATGCCATCTTCTGCATGTATAATCACACTTCAAAAATGTATTAGCCTTCAGTTTCCTATGTAATTGTCCTCTGCAAAATTCGTCAAAAATGTCATTATAAAATAGCACCGAATGTCAAACAGTTTATGCAAATCTTATCTGGATCCAAACTATTTGCAACAATAATATTAATAACGCCTTCAAAATGGCTGACATTCTGTTTGCTAATTCAGTGTCGCCGTGAGTTAATTATCGTGGATGTGCCATTAAATAACCTCCGAGTGTCATCTGTATCTAAACTATTTGAAACAGTAATCACGAATTGGCCCGTAGCGTGCATAAAGTATACGGTACTGTCCATTCTTCACTATTTCTGAGTTAATTAATCACCTCAAAGCATACAGTTCTGATCCAGATCTCATCTGGATCAAAACTAAGGTTAATAAATCTAATCATATCTAGGTCATTTCGTCAAAAAGGGGATATATAAATCAATTCGCTATATAATCCTTTTTGACGAAACGACAACCCCTTTTGTACTGTATAACCTTTTTGACGAACTGGCAGTTTGACGAAACGACCGTCACCCTCAAAATGGGGTACCAGTTTTGCTTAGCAACTGTATGTGACCATTTTAACTGATGGAAACCAGACACGACAATGTCAAAATATATAACCAGACACGACAATGTCAAAACATATAAATGATTTGTTTCATAAAACCAAACCAAGACTTTAAAAGAAAATGACAGATGATGGAGAAACAAAAGAAGATCGCCATTTAATAAATATTTTTAGGCTTGATATACGATGCCATCTGCAGTCTGTACCGAAAATCATTAATTCAAGTAGAAACAGCTGGTAACACAGTTTTATAAAATTCATTTTATTTGCCACTTCCACAAACAAAATTATACATAAAAATAGCATGTGAAACATTTGAATAACATTAGAACAAGACAAGAATTTAATCTTCAAACGCTTCCAATTTCAAAACTTTTCTGTATTACATAGTAGATTCCTATGTAAAGTACCTATGAAGTCTGGCATCCCCGGGGCATTGTTCTGGGCCAATCTTGTTCCTTATCTACATTAATGACCTGTCGGACTACCTGCAGCGAGGCCTGCCGGACTACCTGCAGCACAGCCTGCGGACTACCTACAACACAGCCTGCCGGACTACCTGCAGCACAGCCTGCCGGACTACCTGCAACACAGCCTGCCGGACTACCTGCAACACAGCCTGCCGGACTACCTGCAGCACAGCCTGCCGGACTACCTACAACACAGCCTGCCGGACTACCTACAACACAGCCTGCCGGACTACCTGCAACACAGCCTGCCGGACTACCTGCAGCACAGCCTGCCGGACTACCTACAGCACAGCCTGCCGGACTACCTGCAGCACAGCCTGCCGGACTACCTACAGCACAGCACGCTCAGACTGTTTGCAGATGATAGTATCATCTATCGTGAAGTAAAATGCGAGCAAGATGCAGAGCTGTTGCAGAGTGATCTGGAAGCTGCAGGTAGATGGGAGCAGGATTGGCAAATGCTCTTCCACCCTGATAAGTGTAATGTGCTTAATGTCACACACAAAAAGAAACTTGTCTCCTCCCCATATCAATTACATAACTACACCTTAGATAAAGTCAAATCATCAAAGTATTTAGGCATAACTATCCAAGACAACTTGAAGTGGGATAAACACATACATTCTATTACTAATAAGGCAAACCAGCCGCTCGGCTTTCTACGTAGAAATCTCAAGGTAAACGCCCCTAAAGTAAGGGAACATGCATATAAGGCCATAGTAAGGCCGAAATTAGAATATTCATCTACAGTCTGGGATCCTTACACTAAATGTCTATCTAACCAAATTGATAAAGTCCAAAGAAGAGCTGCATGTTATGTTGCAAATAGCGTTAATAGACATCACAACACTAGTTTCGTTTCAGACATGCTTCGTAACCTGAACTGGCCAACACTTCAAGTTAGGAGAACTAGAGAGAGATTAATATTATTTTATAAAATTGTTCATCAAATAGTAGCTATCTATCCTGAAAACAGCCTCTTGATACCCTCCACAGGTAATATAAGAACTCGAAACACCAACCCATATTCATATAGACATATCAGCAGGTCTAAGGATTCATACAAGTATTCATTCTATCCGAGAACTATCTGTCAGTGGAACATGTTGCCCCTCACCGCCCATGAAGCAGTTACAGTCGACAATGTCAAAACAATTGTCACTGTGCCTGTTGTCATGTCAGTAATCTCTTCAGTATAAACAGCAATCAGTGTATATAGTTTTAAACCTGACTTTTATTTTAGCACTATTTCACTTCTGACTGAAGCTTATATATCATACACCCGAAATTTTATTCCAGCGTCAATACATAATCTGCAATCTGGAAGGAGTATTGTTTATTTGAAGAAGAAGAAGACATGCATTTTGTTGATGACTTGTCTCTCTGTCTGGTATTTACAATGTACCTCACTGAGACACATTTTCACACATTTGTAAACAGAGTAGACCCAGATCAGACAGCTCCTGTAGGATGGCTCCTGTAGGAGCTGTCTGATCAGGGTCTGCTCTGTTTGCTTATATAAATGAAATAATATAGATCTCGTTTTACAGTTTGTGTCATGCTCAAAATTTTGGTATTCCGTGCATAAAATCTGTTTACATACCAGCCATTATAATTCAGCTAAATAATATTTATGTTATTATTTCTTACATGAATGTCTGTGAGGTCAGGGTTCATTAGGTTCAATTGTTTGTATGTTTTTAGGTATGTTTAGGTATGTTTAGGTATGTTTGTATGTTTTTAGGTATGTTTAGGCATGTTTGTATGTTTTTAGGTATGTTTGTATGTTTTTAGGTATGTTTAGGTATGTTTGTATGTTTTAGGTATGTTTAGGTATGTTTGTATGTTTTTAGGTATGTTTAGGTATGTTTGTATGTTTTTAGGTATTATCGGGGCAGGAATTGGTGGAACTTCAGCTGCATATTTTCTGCGAGATTTGTTTAAGGATAAGGTTGACATTGACATATTTGAGAAGCAGCAAGTTGGAGGGAGGCTGGCTCCTGTTTTCATCAGTGGTGAGAACTACAATGCAGGGGGAACCATCCTGCATCCATCAAACCTCTACATGTGGAACTTCACAGACATTTTAGGTTGGTACTCGTTTTATGTGACCTACTGACTTGGACAGACGATGTAGGGCATTTATGACCCCCTTGTTTTAACCCTTACCGCTACTGTAATTAAAAAATTTCGACTTAACCCTTTCCCTAATATAAGCGCCTTTTTACACATTTGCAAACAGAATAGACCCAGATCAGACAGAGCCGTCTGATCAGGGTCTGCTCTGTTTACTAATGGAGTTTGAAAGATCTATGATTTTACTTTCTAAAATGGCTTCAACATTCCACGTCCCATATTTCGTTATAACGTTTTTGTTCATGAATAATCAGTAGGTATTGAAATATGGAATAAAAATAGAACAGGGAAAGGGTTAAATTGGATCTGTTGTAATTTTGACAACTTACTATTCGATCAGGATTTTGAGTAATTATTGACCAAGTGTCAAACAGCTTGGGTCATGATGAGATGCTGAGTTTATTGCTGTCTAATCTGGATCCAGTTTGAGTTACCTGCTGTCTAATCTGGATCCAAGTTATTTCAAGGTCAAGAATAGCAGGATAAGGGTTTATTTAACCCTTTATTTACTCCATAAATATGCATTTCTATGCCTCTGCAAACAGAATAGACCCAGATTAGATGGCTCCCATAGGAGCCGTCTGATCAGGGTCTGCACTGTTTGCTTATGATATACATTTGTAATATAGATGTGATTCTGCAGTTTCTGCTGTGGCCAATAGGCCTTGTGACTATGTGCTAATACATATACTTGTGACTATGTGCTAATACATGTAGAAGAAAATAATTTAATAAATATTCATGACATTATTATTTCTTACATGAATATTCATGGAGGATAGGGTTAATTAGTATTGTTAACTGCAGGGGTCTTGCATATTCGTCGGGTAAATAGTTATTTCATATCTATGTGCACATTTTGATGTTTTATGTCTTTAAGTTGGGCTATCATTGTATTCATTGATTGGATATCCTGTATTGATATACAGCCGAACTTTAACCCTTTCCCTCATATAAATGTGTTTTCATGCATTTGCAAACAGAGTAGACCCAGATCAGACGACTCCTAGAGGAGCCGTCTGATCAGGGTATGCTCTGTTTGCTAATTGAATTTGATAGATCTGTTTCTTTGCTTTCTAAAATGTTTGCACTGTTCCACCTCTCATATTTCTTTATAACTATTTTGTCCATGAATATTCAGTAGGTATTGAGATTTGTAATAAACATAGAACCAGGAAAGGGTTAATTAAGGGACCATACAAATTAGGTTTGAGTCATCCGATTTCTAGTCTGAACAATTTTCTCAAGTTCACAACTTAATTTAGGTCTACAATAATTAATGCTATCGTTGAAAGATTTGGGACATTCAACATTACTTCCAACCTGCACTAACCCATTTCCTCATAGGCTATTTTTAGATCCATTACCTCATAGGCTATTTTTAGATCCAATCTCTTTGAATAAATCTACAGAAAAGGTTCAAATTGAGCATTTAGTAGAGAAAAGGAAATTTTTAGAATTGTGTAGTTTTAAACCATTGTGATAAATAGAGCATTAAAATTTGCTCCTATGTGTTTTCTAGATATACATAGTGATACATTTTAGAAGAATTCTGTTATGAAAAGTTTGGAAGGATGGACCATTGAACTCGAGTTATCCCAAAATTCAAGTTATCTGAGTTTGAGATATCGAAGTTCAACTATACCCATTGATATGGTATTGACGATATATCAGTGTTTCTAGAGATACATGATATATGTGATACACGTACATCGACAGAGCTACAGATATAACGGTGCATACTTAAATACAAAAATCATCATTTCTCCACCAAACCCTATGTTATGACCACTCTATAGAATCGTCTCTTTGAGACGATTCTAAAGAGTTGTTGCAACATAGGGTTTGGCAGAGAAATACAGAAGTTATTCTTGAAAATGTATTAATTTACATGTGTTATCTAGAGCGCTGATCAATATCAATAGCAGTCCTGATCTTTGTATACTATTGCATCCTTTATTTTCAGGTTTGGAGCGTGATGTACATCCTGAGCCTGGAAGACTTGGGATTTACAATGGTGATGAGGTTTTGTTCACCACAAGTGCATACACTGCAGTTACGCTGGCCAAAATGTTCTGGCGATATGGAATGGATATTTACAACATCAAAGCCTGGGTCCGTGACAAACTCCTCATACATATGAACAGGTAGTTCACTCAGTGGAACCTCCTTATTTCGGCAAAGGAAGCCAACGTTGAAGTCGTCGGTCCTTATCCCGTTCAGTATTCATGTCAGAAATAATGATGTTAAGAACATTTATTAACTGAAGTTAAATAATTTTAAATTTTCAAGCAAAATTTTTGCTTTTGAAAAAAATTGTGGAAGAAGATGTATATATAATTATACCTCTGCAAACAAAGTTTGAGAGGGGGTATATAGGAGTCAGTGTGTTGGTCTGTCTGTCTGTCTGTCGGTCTGTCTGTCTGTCCGTGGCACAACTTTTGATTTGCAATCAAGGCAGCTAAGCAGGGTAATTCCGTCACCTTTAGTGATAATTCTAGTTTCATATGCAAACAGAACAGACCCTGATCAGACCCCCACAAGAGTTGTCTGATCTGGGTCTGCTCTGTTTGAAAAGACAGAAAGGCATATTCATGTAGCAAAGGGTTAAAAGTTTTCTCCTTGAATATTTCATTTAAGACTTAACCCATTGCTCCATAACTACGTCCTTTTAAAAGTTTTTGCAAACAGAGTAGACCAAGATCAGACAGCTCTATCAGAGCATATGACATAATATAGATATGATTCTGCAGTTTGTGTCTTTAACCCTTTCTCTCATACAAACATGTTTTCACGCATTTGCAAACAGAGTAGACTCAGATCAGACGACTCCTAGAGGAGCCGTCTGATCAGGGTCTACTCTGTTTGCTATTAGAATTTGATAGATCTGTTTCTTTACTTTTTAAAATGTCTACAATGTTCCACCTTCAAAAATTCTTTCTAACTATTTTGTTAATGAATATTCAGTAGGTACTGAAAATTGGCCTAAATACAGATCATGGAAAGGGTTAATAGCCGAACATGGAAAGGGTTAATAGCCGAACAGGGAAAGGGTTAATAGCCGAACAGGGAAAGGGTTAATAGCCAAACAGGGAAAGGGTTAATAGCCAAACAGGGAAAGGGTTAATAGCCAAACATTCCTGTGTCCATGTGCTATTATACCACCTAGCCTAATTTATATTCATGTTATTATTTCTTACATGAATATGCATGGTGTAAAGAGTTAATGACTTCAAGGCTATGTATTAGAGGATTGGTTAAATGGCATATGATAATCACAGACAGCTTTTGTCATTGCTGAGACTGTACAATCGTATCTTTATTATTCCATAAGCAAACAGAGTAGATCTTGACCAGACAGCTCCTACATAATCCATTTCGAGGGCTTGGTGCAAAACTATTCTGACTCCTTCACTCAGTGAAGGAGTTAGAATAGTTTTGCACCAAACCCTCGATTTGTTCTGAGTCTACTTTGTTTGCAAAGGCGTTAAAAGGCATTTTACTTCACAGAACCTTCTGATCAGGGTCTGATCTACTTTTTTACGATATACTGAAGATCCTCTTCTGCAGTTTCTGATATGATAAAATTATTTTGTACATGGTGACATTATAAAATTCATTCTATTAGTACACATGATGTCATTATATATTAGTAAACTGTGACATGAATATTGATGAAGAGTTAATGATTGATATTCATGATGTCATTATTTATTACAGTTTAACCTCTGTTATCCGGCACCCCATGGTTCCACGTCAGTATGCCGGTTAAGAGAGAGCGCTGGTTAACAGAATTATGCCTAGATTCACAAGTTTACACACCCACCGATTCATTCCAGCAAGTCCTTTTTTTGTTGCGAGGGGAATTCCACTATGACAATTCACAAATTGCATATAAATATGTACAACATTGCTGAACCTGATCAGGTAGCTCCATTTAAATAGGAGCCATTTGATCAGGATCTACGCTGTTTGTCTATGTACATGTACAATATAGGCATAACGTGTTAAACATACAATCAGAAGTAAACACACATGTATAAAAGGCTCGACTAAAACACCGGAACATTCATACTATATTTTAGTTACAAGTTTGGGCTCTACACGGGTACATGTATATGCGGACCATCACCGCTGGTTTTTACAAAATTAGCAAACAGCTTGGATCGATCCGGACACTAAATAATTTTGTATTGCCATTTTGTACATGTTTACATTCGTGTATTTTCAATGACATTAACAATATAAATCTACAAAGGACAGTCAATTTACCCTAGGCCCATTAATGGTATTTATCACCTACCTGAATGTAAAGCGCTTACTGTCAATGATCACAGGTCAGCAAACCGCCGGATAACAAAGTGTGAAAAATCGCTAATTTTCCTTTATTGGCCTGTCAAGGTATGATGGTTAACAGGGGTTCCGATCAAGAGAGAGTTTGGATACATAAAACAAATAGGGAAACTGCCGGGACCAAACAGCAGTGCTGGATAACAGGGGTTTCTGGTTAAGAGGGATGCCGATCAACAGAGGCTATACTGTGCTACTGTAGTAAACTGTGACATGAATATTTATGAAGAGAAGGGTTAATAATTGATATTCATGAAGAGAAAGGTTAATAATGAATATTTATGAAGAGAAGGGTTAATAATGAATATTTATGAAGAGAAGGGTTAATAATTGATATTCATGAAGAGAAAGGTTAATAATTGATATTCATGATGCCGGTATTAATTTTCTTGAATACTTAAGAAGAAGTAAAGTACAGTAAAATCCTCTCTATAACGGCCACTAACTTGTATTAAATATTTGGTATTTAGGGCAGGTGGTTGCTTAAAGCAAGGTGAAAGTAAAACAGAACGCTCCTAAAGGAGCATTCGGTAACGTGTTTTACTTTCACCTTGCTTTAAGCAGCCACATGTCTTAAATACCAAATATTTGATGTAATGTAGTGGATGTTATAGAGAGGGTTTTACCGTATTAACCCTTTACTCCATGAATATTCCCTTTTACACCTTTTGGAAAACAGTGTAGACCCAGATCAGACAGCTCCTATAGGAGCTGTCTGATCAGTGTCTGCACTGTTTGCACTAAATTATCTTTTAGCCCAGAGTTTATATTACCTTGTATAGATATGAGTGCCAAAATAAACATACAGAAATAATATTTGAGATGATAAATATGCAAACAGGGCGGAGTCTTAATCATCAATATTCATGGAGGGTTAATTTACATATTTTATCCATGCTCCTGTCTCAGGCTGTATGAGTTCCAAACGGAGGGACATGCTTTCTCAACCGTTGAAGATTTGCTGAATGCTATGGACCCGTCCCTGGTGAGCTACTCGAAGAAGTCCACGCAGGAGTTATTTAAAGATGAGGGCTTCTCTGACAGATTCATAGATGAGTTTGTGATGGGTGCAATGCGAGTGAATTATGGTCAGACTACAGATATGCATGGACTTGTAGGTAAGACACATGAAATGGTATGATGAGAAACAACATACCTTGTACACTAGACTATCATACACCCTACTTGATCCTTAATACATGTATATTGTCATGCTACTATATTGTCATCTGCTACAATTGTCACCTACTACAAATTTTGTCTGCTACAATTGTCATCTGCTACAATTGTTGTCTGCTACAATTGTCATCTGCTACAATTGTCATCTGCTACAAATTTCATCTGCTACAATGTTCACCTGCTACAGTTATGGTCTGAAACAATTGTCGTAGCAATTGTTGTCTGCTATAGTTGTCATCTTCTACAAATGCCATCTGCTTCAATTTTCATTTGCTACAATTGTCTGCTACAATTGTCTGCTACTATTTTCTGCTACAATTGTCTGCTACAATTGTCTGTTACCATTGTCTGCTACTATTGTCTGCTACCATTGTCTGCTACTATTGTCTGCTACAATTGTCTGCTACAATTGTCTGCTACTATTGTCTGCTACCATTGTCATTTACTACTCTCAGAATAACAATAAGAATTCTTCCATTTGTATGAAAAACAGAGTCGGGATGTCAAATATATTAAATTCTTGCAAGATCATCTTTTTTTCTGTTAAGCTAATTTGCTTTTTGTGCAGAACACTGGTGGTGAAACACTGGTGGTGAAACACTGGTGGTGAAATACTGGTGGTGAAATACTGGTGGTGAAACACTGGTGGTGAAATACTGGTGGTGAAACACTGGTGGTGAAACACTGGTGGTGAAACACTGGTGGTGAAATACTGGTGGTGAAACACTGGTGGTGAAACACTGGTGGTGAAATACTGGTGATCACTGGTAGGGGTGTAACGATGGATCGACTTATCCCCATAGCAGCTGTCTCGATGTCAATGCATCAATCCAAAAATTAGAAATCATTACTATTGCCGATAGTAAAACAAATATTGCGATAGTTATGATAGTTTAACAATGCAATGTTAAAGATGATAAGCTCCTAATTGCTCCCAAACGATACATTAATATTTCTGTGATTCGTCCCTTTGTGTACGAAACTAACAATATGGCGGAAGGAAGTTTTGATTTGGGTCGAAATGGTTACGGTCTGAATTTAGGGTTCTGGTTTCTTTTTTCAAAATGGCTTCCATTTGTATCAGGTAGGTTGAGATTGTATAGTAATAACTGCATTTTATTACTGTTTAGTTCAGTTTTGTATGAGTTGACACATTATTTTTTAGGGATTTAACAAATGGATTTAGTTCACGTGGATTTAGTATGGAAAGTTTTTGTAGGAAATTCGCTAAACTGACGTGAGTTTCATTGCATTTCTAAGCAAACTGGAATTCAAATCAGTGATGCTAGGATGATAACGGTTGTTTAACTGCTTCACAAGA
Organism: Azorinus chamasolen; assembly: GCA_963576725.1. NCBI lineage: Eukaryota > Metazoa > Mollusca > Bivalvia > Cardiida > Solecurtidae > Azorinus > Azorinus chamasolen. The sequence continues at coordinate 85,874,164 of OY755246.1, forward strand.
AAACAACATGTTATTGTTTTGATTGAATTCTCATATTTACTGGTGGTCATGGTGTAGGAAAGCAGGTCAGCCCAAAGTTGAACCATAAAGTTTCCACACCAAATATTGTATCAACACTAAAATCTTAAAAGCTAAATACTTACACTGTAGCTTATAAAAATGGAAATAAATAATCTAAAAATATTAAAACAGAAATGAGCTTGAAATCCCTATCATTTGACTATCGCAATACTATCAAAAAAGTAATTCTGACTATCGCAATGGTAAAGTTATACTCAATAGTCACCCCTAAACACTGGTGGTGAAAAGAAATTGTTAAACCCTGTACATCATGAATATTCATGAATATATAATGACATCTTGAATATTAATTAGATCAGTTGTTACAAACAGCACATAGACCAGGGAAGTTTTGGTCATTGAAAAAACTGTAGAATCATATCTACAGTATATCATAAGCAAACAGAGCAGACCCTGATCAGATGGCTCCTATAGGTGCAGTCCCATCTGGGTCTACTCTGTTTACAAAGGTGTAGATTTAGGTAGTCATGGTGAGAAGGGTTAACAGGCTCCCTGTATAGGATGAATTATAGATTATGTTATGAATTATAGAATAGTCTTGAAGTGAATGATTCATGAAGTAAAGGTACTTCCCACATACTATTATTTCTCACATACCTTCCCTTATCTCCGAGTTAGAACAACGGGTTAAGATTTCCTTATCTGTAACAGGTGTAAGATCACTTTAGAACATATGACGTCATATATATGACGTCAAACCATGGAAACTGATGTTTACATGTCATTTAAACGGCGAAAATGCACTTTTTTGATATGTGAGAAAAAGAATCTGATGTTCGTTGTCTTTTAAGATCACATGTTCCTAAACTCACCAAGAAAATGTTATTAAGCTCACCAAGACTCGCTTAATGACATTTTCTAAGGCTCGTTTAGGACCATGTGATCTTAAAAGACCACTCGCAACAGATCCTCTATTTATTAACCCGTTCCTTCATTTAAACGCCTTTTCAATCATTTGCAAACATTTGCAAAGTTGACTCAGATCAGACAGCTCCTATATGAGCTGTCTGATCAGGATCTGCTTTGTTTGCTTAAGGAATTTGATAGATTTGTTTCTTTACTTTCTAAAATGGCTACAATGTTCCACTTTCCATATTTCATTATAACTATATTGTGGTCCATGATTATTCAGTAGGTATTGAAATTTTGAATAAACATAGTACAGAGAAAGGGTTAGATCATTTTTTTCAAGACAATTCTAAAAAGTGGTCACAAAATTGGATTTGGTGAAGAAATAAAGGAGATACCCTTGAAAATATTTGAATGTACCCTTCTTCTCAGGACTGCTGATTTTAGTATATTTTAAAATTGCTTGACTCATCAGTTATCATTTTACCTGAAGAAATTCTTAACCCTTTGCTTACGGTTCACGTCAATATACCTACCTGTAAATAGTGAAGACCCAGATGAGACAGCTCCTGCAGGAGCTGTCTCATCAGGGTCTGCACTATTTACAAGTTGATTGTGCAACCAGTGCACTCCACAGCAATGATTGCACAGCGAAATACTTGTACACAGTGAAGTTAAGTATAATTATACAACAGGACATGGGTAAAGAAGGAGAAATGTATTTTAAAATTCAGCAAGAGAAGGGTTAAAACTATATAGGACTTGATTTGAAAAGTTGACCGTTAACTGTTGACCGTTAACGACCGTTAACTGTTGAATGTTCCTCATATTGATGCTTTTGGACATCTCTGTAAAAGTCATTTTTATGCCCCCCACTTTAAGTTTTACCTTTGTCCGTCCATCTCTCCGTACGTACATGCGTACGTCCGAAATTTTCGTCAAGGATTTCTTGGCTTGTGTAAGCTGGAATGGTTTGATATTTGGTCTGAAGCATTATCATAGTGAGTTATACCATGTGTCCCCTTTTAAGGTCTGTCGTTCATCTTCTTCCTGTTTGCCGACACTTTGATTGAATTTTGGTGATTGTTTAGTGACATAAAATTTCGTCAAAGATTTATTTGCTTGTGTAAGTTGCTATCATTTGATTATTGGTCTGAAGCATAATCATAGTGAGCTGTACTGTGTCTCCGCTTTTCAGGTCTGTCGTTCATCTACTTCCTGTCTGCTGGCGGGGGCATCCGTGTCCCATGGACACATTTTCTTTTATTTGAAACCATTGTGCAAATGATCACAATGGTTTAATAACTACTCAGTTCTAAACGTTTCCTTTTCTTCTAGTAAATGCTCCTATTTAGTAGATTTAATCTAAGCAGTTGGGTTTAAAAATAGCATATGAGGTAATAGTCTAAAAATAGCCTGTGGGATAGTGGATTAAGGTAATTTTTTATGATGTTTGCACTGTTTGATATATCACTGAACTAAGAAAGGTCTTAACCCTTCGCTTTCTATTCACGTCAATATACCTGCCTGTAAATAGTGAGGACCCAGATGAGACAGCTCCTGCAGGAGCTGTCTCATCAGGGTCTGGACTATTTACAAGTTGATTGTGCAACCAGTGCAATTCACAGCAGTGATTGCACAGCGAAATACATGTACACAGTGAAGATATATGTAATTATACAACAGGGTATGGGTAAAGTAGGAGAAATGTATTTTAAAATTCAGCAAGCGAAGGGTTAAAACAGATAGTTGTAGACAACTGTACGGTCAATAATTCGTGAATTACGTCAGTAAATTATGAAAACAGTTAACCCTTTACACCATGAATATTCATGTAAGGAGGAATAATATATGTATGAATATTTATTAGTAACATTTTTCTAATGGAGTATGAACAACAAACTTTTTTCCCCATTGCTGAAAGTACAGTCATTTTATAAATTCCATAAGCAAACAGGGCAGACCCTATTCATATGGTTCCTACAGGAGCTGTCTGATCTGGGTCTACTCTATTTGCAAAGGCTTGATAAAGTGAAAACAGTCCTGACATCAGGACTAGCAAAAGTTTTCTTTAATGTGGCAGATATCGTTTACTGACTGTCAGAACTCCTTTGGAGAATTCCTACTTTACTGTAAAGGGAGATAATTGCTGTATTTCTCAATGGTTTCTATGTGAGTTATCTCCCTTTATGAACATTTTCAGCTAAAATTTTATAATGGCACATGAACATGGAATTTTTTTGCCATCACGTAAGTTATGGGTCCGGCCAGGGTCTGCTCTGTTTGCAAAGGCATCTCATTGCGGTAAAGTGTTGACTAAGGACAAAGAAAGCTGTGATCACGACACAACTTGTAGAATCAATCAGTCCATGATAAAGACTATTTGAGGTTGATTTAGTCTGGTATTGGTGTTCATTATATATTTAGTTATTTACTATTTTTGTCTCTACAGTGAAAACTCAAGTAATGAAGAGTTGAGAACTTTGTAGGTAGGTGACTGATTAATGCAAGATGAAAGTCATGCAGAAATTAATTCCTCATATTCACCTGCACCTCCACACAATGTCCAGGAAGGATTTTGTGATGTAAACTCGTTGAAGTTGAAGTTCATGTACTGACAAACAGAGTAGACCCAGGTCAGAGGGCTCCTATACTGTGTCTATGGCAAGTGTTGTATCACAGATGTTTATTACACATACTGTGTCTATGGCAAGTGTTGTATCACAGATGTTTATTAAACATACTGTGTCTATGGTAAGTGTTGTATCACAGATGTTTATTAAACATACTGTGTCTATGGTAAGTGTTGTATCACAGATGTTTATTAAACATACTATGTCTATGGCAAGTGTTGAAGCCCAGATGTTTATTTAACATACTGTTTCTATGGCAAGTGTTGTAGCCCAGATGCTTATTACACATAGTGTGTCTATGGCAGGTGTTGGTTCACAAACACTGTTTGTTACAGGTGCTACTTCACATTTTTTTTTTGTTAAAGGTGTTGTGGCTATTGCAGGTGTAGATTCACTGATGTTCATTACATATACAGGCTGTATCTGGCAGGTTTTGTTTCACAGCTGTTGTTTGTTACAGGTGCTGTTTCCATGGCAGGTGTTGAACCAGGGTTATGGAATGTTGTCGGAGGTAACCACAAGGTTCCACAGGGACTCTTGGAGAAATCTGAAGCCAACTTGATTAAAGGAGAGGTGATTGTGAAATATATATACAGAGGTCCAGATAAGATGCGTAAATTTAAACATTTTCAAGAATAGCTCCTTTATTTCTCCACCAAACCCTATACTGTGACCACTCTTTAGAATAGTCTCAAAGAGATGGTTCTAAAGAGTGGTGATACTATAGGTTTTGGTGGAGAAATGACGAGTTTAGTATTTGGATATGCACCTTTATCTGTAGCTCTGTATATACATGTAGTCAGTCTTGCTACATTGATGTTAATCCTTTCCTCCATCTACATGTATATGTCTTTTAATGCCTTGCAAACAGATTAAACCCAGATCAGATGACTCCTGTAGGACCTGTCTGGGTCCATGCTTATAAAGCTTTTAGTTGAGTCTGAGTTTCGTTCTCAAGCTTTTGATTGGTCAGATTTGAGTTCTGAAGCTTTTGATTGGTCAGATTTGAGCCAAAGGCTCAAATCTGACCAATCAAAAACTTGAGAACGAAATAATAAAGATCTAATTATGCAGATTCTGTTATGAAAAAAAATCTTTGATCATAGTGTCATTATAAAAATGCAGTTAATAAGTATTCTTGATGTCATTATTTCTTACATGAATATTCATGGAGTAATAAGTCAAGCTGCTGACTCTCATTGACTATTGGTTTACCTGCCAAACATAATATAGGCATCGCATTAATATAGGTGTCAAGCATCTGGCTCTCATTGGCTGTCGGTTTACCTGCCAAACATAACATAGGCATCGCATTAATATAGGTGTCAAGCAGCTGGCTCTCATTGGCTGTCGGTTTACCTGCCAAACATAAGATAGGCATTGCACGAATTAGGCCACTGCTTGGTTAACCCTTTCCTTCAAATAAACGCCAATTCACGCATCTGCAAACAGAGTAGACCCAGATCAGATGCCAATACACGTAGAAAATAGATAGGCTTCGACAGTATCTGTCTAAGCCAAAGTGTTCATATACCGTTTTAACCCTTTCCCTCATATTGGCAACTTTTGACGACTCTGTAAAAGTCACTTTAGGAAACCATTGTGATAAATAAAGCATTTGCTCCTAGAGGAGCAAATGTTCTATTTATCACAATGGTTTCAAACTATAAAATTCTAAAAATTTCCTTTTCTCTAGTTAATGCCCCTTTTCGGTATATTAATTCAAAGAGGTTGTATCTAAAAATAGCCTATGAGGTAATGGGTTAAACAAATAATCTAATTAATATTCACGATGCCATGAGTTACTGAACAGGTACAGGGTTAACCCCGTATCTTATAGAATCACCGCTGTAGAGTAGACCCAGATCAGATTGCAGGGTTTACCCCGTATCTTATAGAATCACCACTGTTGAGTAGACCCAGATCAGATTGCTCCTGAAGAAATTGTCTGATCAGGATCTGCTCAGATTGCTTATGGAATTCCTCTGTTATTAATAAATATTCATGATGTAATTTTTTCATACAGGAATATTAATCAGATAAGGAATCTTTTGTCAGGGTCTGCACTAGGGGTGAAACGATTCAAAAAATTTCGATTCGATTTTTTACAACACGATTTGATTATTTTCGATTCGATTCGATTTAAGATTGTAATAAAAAGAATGCACTATGTAGAATAAATCCTATGTATTAACAACTCTGAAAACAGACTGCTTGGACATATACAGGTGGAAAAAATCATAATAGCCTAGTCAAAGATAGATCTGACTTTAACAGCCAAACCATTCTGCAGTTTGTTTTTGGAAGTTCTTTTATAACTGGTCACTAAAACCAAGCAAAATGGTAACACTAACATAATCAGTCTTGGCTAATTGTCTGATTGACTAAACAGCCTAACTCTGTAGAACATGTAAGTTTTTTCTGAAAAAAAAAGAATTTTAGCACTTGGAGGAGATGTTATGTCTCTCTTCATCTGATACAGATAGCTATCAGTTGAAGAGAGATATGACATCTCCCTGTCTCTGAGCAAAAAGCACTAGACATTGCTGCGAGTATATTTTAGCCAGTTATCAATACACAGCTTCATAAATTTTAAGCATACACAAATTTGCAACCAAGTTTACTGGAAGAAGAAGAAATGTAAATTGCAATACCGTGTTTTCGTTCCATACGATTTGTCGTATTTCCTGTGTTGCAGAGAATATTTGTAAAATAATCTTACATGTTGGTTTATTTGTATTGTTGCTCTCGCGAAATCTGAAATCTCCACATTTTTGAGCGATAGTTTTTCGGGGTAGCACGTAGATAGACAGCTTCAGCATCCGACATTTTGAGAGAACACAAAGACGCTTGAATAAAGCGCCCAGACGATCAGACTAAGTGCAACGATTGCAAGGTGTTATTTGATTGGCTAAAACAGTTGGCCTTCATCCTATCGATTTGGGTCTATCAGAATTCGATGAGTATGTTTGTTTTGACAGCTCTAATGCGGGAAAACAAGTATTTTGACTTTTCACGGCGAATTTTCATAGGTTAGTTTCATTTCGCCACCAATCATTAAGAAACTAGCCTTTTATAATAAAAATCGAATCGAAAATGAGATCTGTTGAACTGAATTGGACCGAACCGAATCGAGGGCAAAAGATAGCGGTTCAATTCACATCCCGATTAATCGTTTCACCCTTAGTCTGCACTGTTTATAGAAGAAATCAATGTGAATGGTTTATACCAGCATATAGTTTGCTTTGAGTGGTGTGGATGGGTTACAATGCTTTGAGTGGTGTGGATGGGTTACATGCTTTGAGTGGTGTGGATGATAGTCCAATAAATCACAATGCTTTGAGTGGAGGGTTTACACTGCTTGGAGTCAATTGGTTCCAATGCTTTGAGTGGATGGATTCCAATGCTTTGAGTGGATGGGTTACTATGCTTTGAGTGGATGGGTAACAATGCATTAAATGGATGGGTAACAATGCTTTGAGTGGATGGGTAACAATGCTTTGAGTGGATGGGTTAACAATGCTTTGAATGTATGGGTTCCGATGCTTTGAATATATGGGTTACAATGCTTTGAGTGAATGGGTTACAATGCTTTGAGTGGATGGGTTACAATGTTTTGAGTGAATGGTTTACAATGCTTTGAGTGGATAGGTTCCAATGCTTTGAATGGAGTGGTTGCAATACTTTGAGTGAATGGATTACAATGCTTTGAGTGAATAGGTTCCAATACTTTGATTGGATGGGTTACAATGCTTTGAGTGGATAGGTTCCAATGCTTTGAGTGGAGGGGTTCCAATGCTTTGAGTGGATAGGTTACAATGCTTTGAGTGGATGGGTTACAATGCTTTGAATGTACGGGTTACAATGCTTTGAGTAGATGGGTTCAAATGCTTTGAGTGAATGGGTTACACTACTTTGAGTGAATGGGTTCCAACTGAGTGGATGGGTTACACTGCTTTGAGTTGATAGGTTCCAATGCTTTGAGTGGATGGGTTACAATGCTTTGAGTGAATTGGTTCCAATGCTTTGAGTGGATGGTTTACAATGCTTTGAGTGGGATTGATGGGTTACAATGCTTTGAGTGAATGGGTTACAATGCTTTGAGTGGATGGGTTACAATGTTTTGAGGGAATTGGTTCCAATACTTTTAGTGGATGGATTCCATTACTTTGAGTGGATGGGTTACAATGCTTTGAGTGAATGGGTTCCAATGCTTTGAGTGGATGGGTTCAAATGCTTTGAGTGAATTGGTCCAATACTTTTAGTGGATGGATTCCATTACTTTGAGTGGATGGGTTACAATGCTTTGAGTGAATGGGTTCCAATGCTTTGAGTGGATGGGTTCAAATGCTTTGAGTGAATGGGTTACAATACTTTGAGTGAATAGGTTCCAATGCTTTAAGTGGATGGGTTATAATACTTTGCAGATATTTCTCCATCAATCCATTTGCTGTTATCACTCATTAGAATTGTGTGAATCAGTTGGTATTTAGGGCACATGGCTGCTTAAAGCAAGGTGAAAGTAAAACAGAACACTCCTATAGGAGCGTTCTGTTTTACTTTCACCTTGCTTTAAGCAGCCACGTGCCTTTAACACAAACTGTTTGATGTAATTTAGTGACCATTATAGAGAGGTTTTACTGTATCAGCATAGGGTTTGGTGGAGAAATGACGATTTTGATATTTGAATATGCAAATTAATCTGTATTTTCTTTGACAGTAGCATTTGAGTAAGGAAGGGAGCAGTTTTTACAGTCTCAGGCATGGCTAAAAACTACCTTGTTCAGAAGCATTTATAAAAAGACAGTTAACCGTTTACTCAATAGATATGCCTTTTTACACCTTTGCTAACAGAGTAGACCGAGGTCAAATGTCTTCTGTAGGAGCTGTCTGATCAGGCTCTGTTCTGTTCACATGCCATTGTTGAAATTCATGTGATTAGCCCTTTCCTTCATGTAAACGCATTTTCACGCATCTGGGAACAGAGTAGACCCAGATCAGACGGCTCCTATAGGATATAGATCAGGGCCTGTTCTGTTTGCTTATGAAATTTGTTTTGTTTCTTTTGTTTCTAAATTGGCAAAAATGTTCATCTTCATTTTTTCAGTATAACTTACTATTTTGGTCATGAATATTCAGTAGGTATTAAAAATAAAACTGGAATAAAAATAGAACTGGGAAAGGGATACTATTTACGATGTCAAATATTTCTTGTATATTCATGTACGAAAGACTTACATGTAATATATTCAACATTCAAAAACTCTTTATTTCTGAAATAATTTCATGGAAAAACTATTTCTTAACCCATTCTTCGTTGAATATTCAACTGTAAGAAATATTGACATGAAGAATATTTATTAGCTGAAATTTTATAAATTGGAGGGAACTGTAAGGTCAAATCTTTTATAATTTCATGTGCAAACAGAGCAGACTCTGATCAGATGGCTCCTACAGAAGCCATCTGATTTTGGTCTACTCTGTTTGCAAAGGCACGAAATTACATTTTTATGAGGGATAGCGTTAACCCCAAGGCCTTTCCTTTATATAAACACCTTTTCACACATTTGTGAATAGAGTAGACCCAGATCAGATGTCTCCTATAGCAGCCGTCATTCTGTTTGCTTATAGATCTAGTTCTACAGATGTCTCCTATAGCAGCTGTCATTCTGTTTGCTTATAGATCTAGTTCTACAGTCTTCTATAGCAGCCGTCATTCTGTTTGCTTATAGATCTAGTTCTACAGTCTTCTATAGCAGCCGTCATTCTGTTTGCTTATAGATCTAGTTCTACAGTCTTCTATAGCAGCCGTCATTCTGTTTGCTTATAGATCTAGTTCTACAGTCTTCTATAGCAGCCGTCATTCTGTTTGCTTATAGATCTAGTTCTACAGTCTTCTATAGCAGCCGTCATTCTGTTTGCTTATAGATCTAGTTCTACAGTCTTCTATAGCAGCCATCATTCTGTTTGCTTATAGATCTAGTTCTACAGTCTTCTATAGCAGCCGTCATTCTGTTCTACAGTCTTCTATAGCAGCCGTCATTCTGTTTGCTTATAGATCTAGTTCTACAGTCTTCTATAGCAGCCGTCATTCTGTTTGCTTATAGATCTAGTTCTACAGTCTTCTGTAGCAGCCATCATTCTGTTTGCTTATACATGTAGATCTAGTTCTACAGATGTCTCCTATAGCAGCCGTCATTCTGTTTGCTTATAGATCTAGTTCTACAGATGTCTCCTATAGCAGCCATCATTCAGGGTCCATGCTTATAAAGCTTTTAGTTGGGTCTGAGATCGTTCTCAAGCTTTTGATTGGTCAGATTTGAGCCTTTGGCTCAAATCTGACCAATCAAAAGCTTGAGAACTCAAATCTGACCAATCAAAAGCCTGAGAACGAAACTCAGACCCAACTAAAAGCTTTATAAGCATGGACCCTGTTTGCTTATAGATCTAGTTCTACAGTCTCTGCCTTTGCTAAGCCATCCTGGGTAAATATGACGTCATAAAATTTCAGCCAATTAATATTCATGATGTTATTCTTATATGCATATTAAACAAGGAAAGGGTTAAATACATATTAATAAATATAAAACTCATAATTTCCTATATACAAATATGTATATATATATTTGCAGGTCGTGACTGTGTCCCTGGTGGATGAGGGGTCCCCACCTGTCTATCAGGTAGATTACTATACCGGCCAGACCCGAAATGAAGATGATCTCAAATCAAAAGAGTATGACATCGTGATTTTCGCGACACCATTTTATAAAGATATGACACAGATAAAACTAGAGGATTTCCAAACAGATATAACACCAGTCGATTCCAGTTTTCATTTGACAGTCGCAACGTTTATGGAAGGGCATCCAAACAGCTCATATTTTGGGTTAGAAAGTGAAGCTGATTTACCATATTCAATGTTTACAACAAATACGGGTACATTTTTCAATTCCTTTACAAAACAGAAGCCATGTTCTGGGCAAGAATCACCTAAACCAGTTTACAGAATTTTTTCAAATCTGGTACCGACTGTTGACCAATTAAAACAGATAGTTCCTGAGTGGAGTGATTTAAGGGTAATTAATTGGAAAGCTTATCCGGAGTACGATTCTTCAGTTGAATTTCCGTCCTTTACACTACATGAACAGATGTATCATATCAATGCAATAGAAATGGCGTCATCGGCAATGGAAATGAGTGCAGCGGCAGCTAAAAACGTAGCGTTATTAGCGTACTATAGATATACAGGACAGTATGATAAAATAGACGAGGTATCCCCTAGTCATGGTGCTCAGGAAAAAACAGAATTGTAAACAGCGTGAACTACGCTGTAGACAAAGGTGTGTTCTCAAATAATAAAATTGTATGGTAAAACCTCTCTATAATGACCACTAAATTGTTTTAATTAGTTGGTATTTTGGTCAGGTGGTTGCTTAAAGCAAGGTGAATGTAAAACAGAACGCTCCGCTCCTATAGAAGCATTCTGTTTTACTTTCACCTTGCTTTAAACATCCACCTGCCTTTAACACAAAATACTTGATGTAATTTAGTGGTCATTATAGAGAGGTTTTACTGTGATTTCTCAACCAAACCTAATGTTATCACCACTCTTTAGAAATCCAAAGAATGGTTACAGCATTAGTTTTGTAAGAGAAATGAGGAGCTATCAGGCCTTTTTCTGGCAAATTTGGGAAAAATGCGATTTAATAATTAAATATCTGGATTTTTTTGCGTGTGTAGTACTCAATGATTTGGAAAGCATTTTTGTCCATATCTCAACTTATTTTGCTTATTTTTAGCATTTTAATCAAAATTTGGTGTCCATAGGGATTTATTTTTTACAATATTGGGAAGATGTCTATTTTGCAAATTTTAATGGACCCGTGTAGAGGCCAGAAAAGAGCCTAGTTATTCTTAAAAATGTTTTAACCCATTCCCGCATATTGACACCTTTTGACGCCTCTGTAAAAGTCACTTTGTGAAACCATTGTGATAAATAGAGCATTTGCTCCTATAGGAGCAAATGCTCTATTTATCACAATGGTTTCAAACTACAAAATTCTAAAAAAAAATTTTTTCTCTAGTTAATGCTCCTTTTCGGTAGATTTATTTAAAGAGGTAGGGTCTTAAAATAGCCTAAGTGGGAATAGGTTAAATTATTCCTCTGGTGCTTGCTCCTCATGTTAAGGGCAGCCTGTCTGTTTCGAACAGATCCAGATCAGACACCAAGCAACAGGATGTCACAGCTTTGACAGACTTTTTTTCTTTTAGTACATTGAGTTGTCAGGTCCTCTCAAATGTGTCTCATACTTGTTAGGTAATGGGTGAAATTGAAATAAATCTTTTGAATAAATGAATAGGTAATTGTGAGAAAGGGAAATGTATTATGTTTTAATGATTAACCCTTTACTCCATGAATATGCTTTGCAAATGGAGCAGACCCAGACCAGTTTGATCAGGGTCTGCTCTGTTAACTTATTATATAATATACATGTAGATCAGTTTATGATTCTGCAGTTTCTGCCATGGCCAAACTTTCCTATGTTCAAGTGCCATTATAAAAATAATTCTAATTAATATTCATAATGTCATTATTTCTTACATGAATATTCATTGAGTAAAGGGTTTAAATGGATGATTTTTTTTGTTGAACACTTTTGAGGTCAGCTTGAATTAATGAATGAGTAACATTATATGTATTCTTGTATATATGGCCAGGGTTTTAACCCTTTCCCTGTTCTATGTTTATTCCAAATTTCAATACCTACTGATTATTCCTGACAAAATAGTTATAATGAAATATGGAAGTTGGAATATTGGAGCCATTTTAGGAACTAAAGAAACAAATTTATCAAATTGCATTAGCAAACAGAGCAGACCCTGATCAGACGACTCCTATAGGAGCTGTCTAATCTGGGTCTGCTCTGTTTGCAAATGCTTGAAAACACGTTTATATGAAGGAAAGGATTACTTTTTATTAGCTCACCAGAGCACAAAGTGCTCAGGGTGAGCTTTTGTGATCGCCTGATGTCCGTCGTCTGTCGGCGTTTGTCGTGCGTCGTGCGGTGTGCGTCGTGCGTCGTGTGTCGTGCGTCGTCAACAATTTGAACTTTAAAAGTCTTCTCCTCTGAATCTACAGGGTTCTCAGCTTTCATCTTTGGCACATAGCATCACCTATAGGTCCTCTACAAAAGTTATATAAATTATGTCCCTGGAGTCAAAATTGGCCCCGCCACGGTCCCAGGGGTGGCCAGTTTTTTCTAGCTGACTGTTGTTTTCTGTACAAGTAGCAGAATGCTGGGCTCACTTAGGTTTGGCATGGGGAAAACTTCAAAAATCTTCTTGTCAAAAACTACATGTCACAGAGCTTAGATATTTGGTGTATAGATTTACTTAGTATACCTTATTGACATTGGTAAATATCATAGTTCTGAGGTTAAAATTGGCCCTGCCCTGTTGGTTATACTTTAAAATATTATTTTACACTATAAAGGTTCCTCTGAACTAGAGGGATTGAGGTCACTCCATCTGTGTTGCATAATCACTGAATAGGTCAAGTTCCTGGTCAAAATTCTATCATGTTGTCTGCTTCAGAATTAGTCTGTTTGTTCACACTGTTTCAACCCATTCCCTCATAGGATATTTTCAGAATCTGCCTCTTGAAAAATTTCAGAATTGTGTAGATTTGAAACCATTGTGATAAATAGAGCATTTACTCCTATGGAGAAAATGCTCTATTTATCACAATGGTTTCATAAAGTGACTATTATACCTCTTTGAATAAATCTACTGATAAGGAGCATAAATTAGAGAAAAGGAAAATTTCAGAATTGTGTAGATTTGAAACCATGGTGATAAATAGAGCATTTAAGCCTATGGAGCAAATGTTCTATTTATCACAAAGGCTTTTTTCAGATCCTACCTCTTTGAATAAATCTACTGATAAGGAGCATTAATTATAGAAAAGGAAAATTTCAGAATTGTGTAGATTTTACACCATTGTGAAAAATAGAACATTTACTCCTATGGAGCTTTTGCTCTATTTATCACAATGGTTAGCAAATGCTCTATTTATCACAAAGGCTTTTTTCAGATCCTACCTCTTTGAATAAATCTACTGATAAGGAAAATTTCAGAATTGTATAGATTTCAAACCATTGTGATAAATAGAGCATAAATTTTGCTCTATAGGAGTAAATTAACTCATATACAAACCACATATAAAGTTACATACCGGTCTGTGTCAGATCAGAATCCAAACTGTGTGCTAATTTTGGTCAAGTCATGCTAAGCAGTGATAGGGTTGTCATCTGTTAGAAATGTTGTCTGCTTATTCAAAGAGGTAAATCTGGGTCTACTCTATTTTGCAAATGCGTGAAAACATGTTTATATGAGGAAAAGGGTTAATTAGAGAAAAGGAAAATTTCAGAATTGTTCAGATTTGAAACCATTGTGATAAATAGTGCATTTACTCCTATGGAGCAAATGCTCTATTTATCACAAAGGCAAATGCTCTATTTATCTCAATGGTTTCATAAAGTGACTATTATACCTCTTTGAATAAATCTACTGATAAGGAGCATTAATTAGAGAAAAGGAAAATTTCAGAATTGTGTAGATTTGAAACCATTATGATAAATAGAGCATTTACTCCTATGGAGCAAATGCTCTATTAATCACAAAGGCTTTTTTCAGATCCTACCGCTTTGAATAAATCTACTGATAAGGAGCATTAATTATAGAAAAGGAAAATTTCAGAATTGTGTAGATTTGAAACCTTTATGATAAATAGAACATTTACTCCTATGGAGCTTTTGCTCTATTTATCACAATGGTTAGCAAATGCTCTATTTATCACAAAGGCCTTTTTCAGATCCTACCTCTTTGAATAAATCTACTGATAAGGAGCATTAATTAGAGAAGATGAAAATTTCAGAATTGTGTAGATTTAAAACCATTGTGATAAATAGAGCATTTGCTCCATAGGAGTAAATTAACTCATATACAAACCACATATAAAGTTACATACCGGTCTGTGTCAGATCTGAGTTCAAACTGTGTGCTAATTTTGGTTAAGTCCTGCTAAGCTGTGATAGGGTTGTCATCTGTTAGAAATGTTGTCTGCTTATTCAAAGAGGTAAATCTGGGTCTACTCTGTTTGCAAATACGTGAAAACGTGTTTATATGAGGAAAAGGGTTAATTAGAGAAAAGGAAAATTTCAGAATTGTATAGATTTGAAACCATTGTGATAAATAGTGCATTTACTCTTATGGAGCAAATGCTCTATTTATCACTAAGGCAAATGCTCTATTTATCACAATGGTTATTATCACCAGTTATTGTTAACAAGTTTTACTTTTCCATTTCCATAACAATTCCGTTTGTATAAATTGTTGAAATCGCGATTTTTATACAATTTCTGCTTTGAAACAATCATCAGTACTCTAATTCTGAAGGGGTTCGAAACGTTCAGGTGTGAACTGGTTTTGTTACGAAACGTGCTCTACAAGAGTTGTCGTTCGTTTCTAAATACGCAATATATCAAGGAGTTGTTAGGTTATGCGTAGTAATATGTAATGGAAAATGAAACTTTTCCACATAATTTTTGTGCGATATATTATGCTTTCCAAGTTAACGGTCGGTAAACGTTCGGTATTGGACTTAGAAAATATTTATAATAAAGCAAATCATCCCAGAAAGCTTGCCATTATAATTAAACAGAGAAAGGGTCAAATAACACACCACAAAACAGGTGTCCAGTTTTGTTTAGAAACATACATGTAGTTGAAACTTTAAAAATCTTTCCCTCTGGTGAGCGATTTCAGGGCCATCATGGCCCTCTTGTTTGTTTGGGTCTTTGTCAGGGCTACATAATTATTTATTTTGTATGGAGAGATTTTATTGTAATTTGAGGTACATCGTTGCCCTTTAACCCTTTGCCCCTTTTTATTTTTGATGTAGGAAATAATGACATCATGAATATATATTAGTTGAATTTTTAAAATGTTAACCTTTATGTGGGATTTTTTTGTTTTGACAGTAACTGTAGAATCAAAATTATATTATTTTTTTATGTCCAAAGCTAACAGAGTCGACCAAGATCAGATGACTCTTATAAGATATATTGAACAGGATCTGGGTCTACTCTGTTTGCATATTTACTTTTTTATGAAAGAAAATGAATATTGATATAAAAAATAATGGTTTGCATACATCAGGTACTTGTTGAACCATTTCCCTCATATAAACAACTTTTGACACCTTTGCAATCTTTAACCCATTACCTCATAAACTATTTTTAGATCCAACCACTTTGAATAAATCTACCAACAAGGATCATTAACTAGAGAAAAGGAAAATTTTAGAATTTTGTAGTTTGAAACCATTGTGATAAATAGAGAATTTGCTCCTATAGGAGCAAATGCTCCATTTATCACAATGGTTTCACAGAGTGACTTTTACAGAGTCGTCAAAAGTCGTCAATATAAGGGAAAGGGTTAAAGACCAAGATCAGATATTTCCTGTAGGAGTCATCTGATCAAGATCTGCTCTGTTTGCTTGTGGTATAATATAGATCTAATTTTGCAGTTTCTGCCTGAGCCCAAATGTCTTGTGTTCATTATGCCATTATAAAAAATATTCTAATTAACTCTTTGCAGGCTAAGTAATTTTTCGTCTGCAACAATTGTCGTCTGCTTCAATTCTTAAAATAAACTTTGGAACGCCTTTACTTTGCCGGTCCCCAGAAAAGTACGGGAAAATAGGGAATATTTACCGTATAACAGAGATTGAGTAACACCCAGGGACCAGCAAAGTAAAGGCAACCCTCTAAACTTTCTCTAATTTTTATGCAAAAATATTGTCAAGATGACAAACAGTTTGGATCCTGATGAGACGCCGCATGATGCGGCGTCTCATCTGGATCCAAACTGTTTGCATAGGTAATCACAGTTTCGCCGCTAGCGGGCCGAGTTAACATTCACTACATCATTATTTCTTACATGAATATTGAACAGTGAAAGGGCTATCCATTAGCTGCCCGTGGATCCATGATGACCTATGCAAACAGTTTGGATCCAGATGAGACGCGGACAAACTCGTTCCATCAGGATCCAAGCTAATTGGAAGTCTGATTGCATTTTGGTAGACCAACCCAAGCTAATTGAAACTCTGATTGCAATTAGGTAGACTGATCCAAGCTATTTAGACGGATCCAAGCTAATTGAAACTCTGATTGCATTTTGGTAGACAAACTGATTATAGATTGAATTTTGAAAATGTTGTACGTTAAAAATTGTGTAAATAATTTGTGTAAATAATTTGTGTAAATAATTTGCTCAGCAGTCTAAAGGTTATAATTTGCATTTGAGAATTTATGGAACACCCCTCGTACATGTACATATACATTATGTGACGTATTGCTGGTTGGGGAAGATGGAACTAATCCTTTACTCCATAACTCTGCCTTTTAATTTCTTTACAAACAGAGTAGACCCAGATCAGACGGCTCCTATAGCAGCGGGGTCCGCTCTGTTTGTTATAGTATATACTATAGATCTCATTTTACAGTTTTAGTTATGATAAAATGTAGTGCCATTATAAAAATTCAATTAATTAATGTTCATGATATTGTTATTGTTTGTGTGAATACTCATGGAGTAAAGGGGTAATTTACTGTATCAAACATATATTAACCTTTCGCTTGCTGTTCACGTCAATATACCTACCTGTAAATAGTGAAGACCCAGATGAGACAGCTCCGGCACGAGCTGTCTCATCAGGGTCTGCACTATTTACAAGTTGATTGTGCAACTGGTGCATTCCACAACAGTGATTTCACAGCGAAATACTTGTACACAGTGAAAATATATGTAATTTCAACAGGGCATGGGTAAAGAAGGAGAAATGTATTTTAAAATTCAGCAAGCGTATGGTTAATTGTGAAGTCTTTTTCCACTTGTATTCAAAGAATCAAAATACAGTGAACCCTCATTATACTGGCATCTGTTACAATGGCAACCTCATTACACCGGCAGTATGCATCGAAATGAAATTACCTTTATGTCTTTGAAACAACCACTGAATAAATAGGTGCAATGCCAGTAAGACAGGCGATCACTCAGTGCAGAACACAAGAAGTGCAAAAAGCTTCCAAAGCATTCAATTGTTGGTTCTAGTTTAAAACTGGCCATATGGTTCCTTTCATACTTAAACTATTTATATGGCAACCTCGTTACACCAGAAAAATGTCTGGAAACAAACGCCTCCATTGTAATGAGGGTTCACTGTATTTAGAACTCTGGTTGCAATGGCAACCAAAAAGGAAATGTTTTGACAAGTTCCTTGTTTGAAACTTGCAAGATTGATTTCAATATTATTTGGCAGAAATAATCCTTAAGTTATCTTCTGTTAATTTTGTTTGAATTTGTTACAAACACCTGCAAGAGGCCTGGCTAATTGTCTTTTTATAATAAAAAAAAACTTCATTGAAACCAATCAACAGATTTTATTATTATTTTGCAAGAATATTCTTCATGCTTATTTAATTGAGATGATGTGCAATTAGTTTTTATTACAGTATAACCTCTCTATAACGGCCACTAGATTGTGTTAATTAATTGGTATTTAGGGCAGGTGGTTGCTTAAATCAAGTTGAAAGTAAAACAGAACGCTCCTATAGGAGCATTCTGTTTTACTTTCAACTTGATTTAAGCAACCACCTGTATTTAACACAAATACTTGATGTAATTTAGTGGCCGTTATAGAGAGGATTTACTGTATTTGTAATACAGAGTTACGGTCCTTGAATTAGTTGAAATTAAGGCATGTGATATGTCAAGTTTGTGACAGGTGGAGAAATTCATATCCTATGGACTCATTTCTAGTTGTTGTACCCTTTCCTTTATATAAACTTTTTTTAACACTCTTGCAAACAAAGTAGACCCAGATCAGATGGCTTCTATAAGAGCCATCTGATCAGGGTCTGCTCTGTTTGCTAGTGTTAAATATGAAAGGCAGAAAGGCTTCCATATTTACAAACCTTTATTTCTCCTTTATCACTCTTTGGCATTGTCTTGAAGAGATGATTCCAAATACAGTGTAGTTGGGACTATAAAGAGTGGTCACAACATAGGGTTGGCTGGGAAACTGACGACTTTAGTATTTTAATACAAACGTTTATCTGTTGGCCTGTGCACTTATTATAATCTACACAATTATTCATGCCGGTACAGTAGAACCTGTTCTAAGTGCCCATTTGTTTATCGACTATTGGGGACTTAAAAAAAGATGGTTGCTTAATGCAGGGCAATAGTAATGCAGAAAGCTCCATTACCTTTGACCTGCATTAAGCTACCGCCTGCCTTCAGACCTATGATTAGATCTCGTTTTGATGGCCCCCTTAAAACTAGTTCTACTGTATTCACATATTGATGACATGAACTAAACAAGTGCTATAATTTAACACTTTACACAATGAATATTCATGTAAGAAATAATGACTGTGAATATTAATTAGCTGAAAAGGCATATACACTAGAAAAACATTTTTGCACATGACAGAGACTGTAAAATCATATAGTGTATTATTTCATCAGCACAACTGAGGGGGGCCCGGGGTCCTGATCAGATGACTCCTACAGGATCTACTTTGTATGCAAAGGGGTCAGATGTCCTACAGGATCTACTCTGTATGCAAAGGGGTCAGATGGAGTACATTGATCTATCAGGAAAATAGTCCATTTCTTCCTAGACTATTTTCAGACTGAGACCCAACCTTTTCGAATAAATCTACCAAAAGGGAGCATTTACTAGAGAAAAGGACTTTTTTTTAGAATTGTGTAGTTTTGAAGCCATTGTGATAAAAAGAGCATTTGCTCCTATGGAGCAAATGCTCTTTTTATCACATTGGTTTCAAATTGTGATTTTTACAGAGGCATCACTAAGAGGGAATGGGTTAATTGTTTTCTACAGTCTATCAGTTCACTGTTACAGTATACAATATAAGCTCTCTTCTGGCTCCCTGACGCTTTACACCATGAATATTCATGTAAGAAATGATGACATCATGACTATTAATTAGATTACCTACAGTGCTCCCTCCCTACAACGGCCCTCTCAATAACGATTCCCTCCTTACAACAACGCACGCCATTGTTTCCGAAACAACAAGGCTCCAGAAACAACCTTTTTCCATCGTATTTTCTTTATGCCTCCATCAAACCCTATGTTGTGACCACTCTTTAGAATCGTCACTTTGTGACGATTCTAAAGAGTGGTCACAACATAGGGTTTGATAGAGGCATAACGGTTTTAGTTCTCGAAGTACACCTTATCTGGGGATCTGCAAACAAGCTAATTATGTTTGATTTTCCCTCCCTATAACAACTCCCTCTGAACAACACATACAATCTTCGTATCCCAAAGGGTGTCGTTGTAGAGAGGGAGCACTGTATTATAATAACACATGGACACAGGATGTTTTGGCCATAGAGGAAGCTGTAGAATAATATCTGTTTGTTATATTAAGCAAATAGCAGACCTTGATCTGACGGCTCCTATAGGAGCCATCTGATCTGAGTCTGCTCTGTTTGCCAAGGTGTAGTAAGGTATATTTATGGTGTAAAGGGTTAATGTTTAATTCATTCCCTCCTAGACTATATTTAGACCTTACCACTTTGAATAAATCTACCAAAAAGGGGCATTTACTAGAGAAAAGGAAAAACTTTAGAATTGTGTACATGTAGCTTTAAAACCATTGTGATAAATAGAGCATTTGCTCCATATGAGCAAATGCTCTATTTATCACAATGTTTTCAAAATATGACTTTTATATATATGCCAAAATGCGTCACTCGGAGGGAATGTGTTAACGTAGGATGAAAGTGCATATAATACAGAAAGCTCCTGTGGGAGCTTTCATGGGAGCTTTCTGCATTACTTCCATTCTGTATTTACTCTTTCCCTGTTCAGTTTTTCATGCAAGAAATAATGACATCGTGAATATTTACTAGCTTAATTTTTATAATGTAAACTTTTCTAGGGAATGTTTTGCTTTGACAAAGCGTTCACTCAGATTTATATCCTGCCTTAAGAAAACAGCAGACCCTGATCAGAAGGCTCCTATAGGAGCCATCATCTCATCTGTGTGTACCCTGTTTGCAAAGACGTGAAAAAGCATTTCGAGGGCTTGGTGCAAAACTATTCTAACTCCTTCAACAAAGTGAAGGAGTAAGAACAGTTTTGCACCAAGCCCTCGATTTATATTAGTGAAATATTTTTAGCTACAACCTGCCTGAAGGTGCCTGAGTTTGACTACCCTGGGTGGTAATTTTTAGAGAGTATAGACATGTATTATACCAATGTGTTTTGCGGTGTAGATCCAAATCAGAGACCAGGTATCTGATCAGGATCTACTCAGTTTATGTTAGTATGTTATTTAACTCTTATTTTCATATAAATGCAATTTCAAACTTTTGTAAACAGAGAAGACCCAGATCAGATGGCTCCTGTAGGAGCTGTCTAATCAAGGTTTGCTCTGTTTGCTAATGAAATTATAATAGACCGGATTCTACAGGTTTTACCAATGCAAAAAAACTGTGTACAAATGCCATGACATAAAGGAGCTGTCTGATCTGGGTCTGCTCTGTTTGTAAAAGCGTAGAAAGACATATTTAGGGAGTAATGGTGAAGTGTAGACATACATGTACGCAGAATATTTTCTCTATTCCACTAGTTTGAAAAAGTCGAATAATTCAATATGACACGATTTTGATAACTGAACGAGTCTTACATAGTATGAATTGTGAAAACTAGGATCTCACAGCAACGTTTGCCTGCTGGAATACTTACCCCTTTAGTCCATAAAACGCCTTTCTGTACCTTTGCAAACAGAGTAGACCCAGATCAGACAGCTCCTAAAACCTCCAGCGTCAATATTCTATTATGAAAAAATAATCTTATTAACCCATTGACGACTTTTGACGACCCTTTAAAAGTCACTTGTGAAACCATTGTGATAAATAGAGCATTTGCTCCTATAGGAGCAAATGCTCTATTTATCACAATGGTTTCAAACTACAAAATTCTAAAAGTTTCCTTTTCTCTAGTAGATGCTCCTTTTCGGTAGATTTATTCAAAGAGGTTATATCTATAAATAGCCTATGAGGGAATGGGTTAATATACATGACATACTTACTAAATACATGAATATTCATGAAGTAAAAGTTTTAGTTTTAGGCTAGCTTGTATGGATATCAACCTTTAGATTGCATCTTGGGTAAGTGGATGTTATCAGGGGTCAAGCTCAGCTTCTCTATTTTGTTCAGATTTAAGTGCATTTGTTCAGATTTAAGTGCATTTGTTCAGATTTAAGTGCATGCATATTGTTATATTTTATTTTGTTACGGTGAAAGCTTGCATTATAGAATATTTATCTGGGGCATCTGCTTTATGTTAAACACAATTCGTATCTCGGTGTTACTGTAAATTATTTGTGTAATCAATAAAAGTGATTCTTTATGCGTGTTTGGGTTCTGTCTTGTGTGTCCTGTCCTGCATGTCATTTGTGTACTGTGTCTTGTGTGTAACTTTGTCTTGTATTTTCCATGTCCTTTGTATTGTGTGTCCTCTGGCTTGCATGTCATTTGTCGTGTGGCATGTGTGTCACTTGTCTTGCATGTCCTGTGTCTTGTGTTTCCAATGTATTGCATGCCCTGTGTCTTGTATGTCCCATGAATTGCATGCCATTTGTCTTCTGTGTATTATGTGTCCTGCTGTCTGTTTGTCCGTATCAATTCAATGTTAACCAAGTTGAGACGATGTGCAGAACACATGTCACAGTCATATTGGCTCAAGGTCAAGATCATATTTAAAGGTCAAGTATTTTAAACTTTAATATCCATTACATTTCCGTGTCCGCCCCATCTCTTCTAAACCCTTTGAAAGATGTTCATAAAACTTTAGTCAAAATTTAGCTAAATTGAGACACAAGTGACAGTCATCTCGGCTCAAGGTCAAGGTCACATTTGAAGGTCATGTGTAATCTCGTGTCGGCTCCATATCTCCTATACCCCTTAAAAGGAATTTCATTAAACTTGCCTCAAATGTAAACCAAGTTCAGACGGTGTGCAGAACACACGTGGTAGTCATGTCGGCACAATGTCATGGTCACATTTGAAGGTAAAGAGTTTTTTAACTTTCAATTTCATTAAAATCTCGTGCCCGCTCCATATCTTCTTCATCCTTTAAATGATGTTCACAAAATGTTAGTCGAATGTTTGCTAAAATGAGACAATTTGAAGAACATATGTGACAGTCATGTCGGCTCAAGGTCAAGGTCACATTTGAAGGTCAAGTATAATTTTTTCCGCTCCATATATCCTATACCCCTGGACGTATTTACATGAAACTTACCTCAAATGTTAACAAAGTTGAGACAATGTGCAGAACACATGTAGCAGTCATGTTGGCTCAAGGTCAAGGTCACATTTGAAGGTCAAATGTTTTAACCTTCAATTTCCATTACATTTTGGTGCCCGCTCTATATCTTATGAACACCTTGAAGGATTTTCATAAAACTTGAGTCAAATGTTTGCTAATTTGAGATGATGTGCAGAACACGTGATAGTCAAACTCACATTTGAAGGTCAAATGTTATTTCTTAATTCAGGCGGCGGCGGGGGAATTAGCTGTCCTTTGGAGTGCCTTGTTAATCACCTGAGCCGAGGGCTCGGGATGAACTATTGTGACCGCGGTCCGTCCGGCGTCCGTCCACATTTTCAGAAACTGCTGACCCGATTTTAACTAAACTTTGTCAGGAACATCAGTGGCTAGGGGGAAGAAACAATTGTTCAAATTATTACCCCGGACCAAAAATGGCACCACCCAAGGGCTTATCAGTTTCTCACTGGAAATTCTTTAGCATTCTTCTCTGTAACTGTAAGATCTAGACCTTGAATATTTGGTATGTAGCATCATCTAATGGTTCCCTACAAAGACTTTCAAATTATGATCCCCGGACCAAAAATGACCCCGCCCAAGGACTTATCAGTTTTTCATAGGTAAATCGTTAAAAAATCTTCTCTGAAACTGTAAGGCATATACCTTTGATATTTGATATGTAGCATCATCTAATGGTCTACTACAAAGATTGTTCAAATTTTGACCCCCCCCCCCCCCAAAAAAAAATGGCCCTGCCTCGGGGGTTATAAGTTTTTCATAGGGAAATCTTGAAAACTCTTCTTCTCTGAAAATGTAAGAGATATGTAGCATCATCTAATTGTTTTCTACCAAGATTGTTCAAATTATGACCCGGACCAAAAATGGCCCGCCCCAGTGCTTATCAGTTTTTCATAGGAAAATATTTAAAAAATCTTCTCTGAAACTGTAAGGCCTAAATCTCTGAAATTTGGTATGTAGCATCATCGAAAATGGCATTGCCCCAGGGCTTATCAATGTTTTCATTGGAAAATCTTTAAAAATCGTCTTCTCTGAAAATGTAAAGCCTAGAGCTTTGGTAGTTTGTATGTAGCATGATCTAATTGTTCAAATTATGACCCCTGAGTGGAAAATGGCCCAGCCCGCAGGCTTTTCAGTTTTTCATGGGGAAATCTTCAAATATCTCTGAAACTAAAATGCCCAGCTCTTTGATATTAGGTATATATCATTATTTAATAGTCCTCTACCAATATATTTCAAATTATGACCCCCAGGCCAAAATGGCCCACCCTGGGGTTTATTAGTTTTGCATAGTCCTTCTTTTCTGAAACCACAATGGCAGTACCTTTAATATTTGTCATGCAGTTTAACCATATATTCTTCTACCACGATTGTACAAATTATGACCCATTGGTTAAAAAATTTCCCCACCTTGGGGCATATTAATTTTTCATAGACTTACTAAAGAAAAACCTTAAAATATATTCGTTCCTGAAAACCATATTTGGTATGTAGCTTTGCCCTTTGGTCCTCTGCCAAGAATGTTCAGCTTATGACCCCGACCTCTGGGTGAAATTTGGCCATGCCCGCGGGCGTATCAGTTTTTCATGGGCAAAAAATAAAATACATGTATTATTTTCTCTGAAATCATAAGGCTTAGACCTTTAATTAATGACATTCTGCTTTGCCTTGTGGTTCTCTAGCAAAGTTGTACAAATGATGAATTTTTGGTCAAAAATGGCCCCACCCCTGGGGTTATCTCAGATGAGCGCTTCAGGGCCTCATAGCCCTCTTGTTATTTTCAGTCCTGTTTGTTGTGTCTTGTGTGTCCTGTGTATTGTGTGTCATGCAGCTTGTGTGCTTTGTATCCTACGTGGCATGTGTCTTGTGTCTCCTGTGTACACAGTTTCTTGTGTGTCCTGTGTCTTATATCTCATGTTTCTTGTCTTGTTTGCCCCGTGTCTTGTGTTTCCCGTTTTAAGTGTTTTTTGTGGTATGTTTCTTGCGTGTCCTTTGTCTTGTACCCTCTGTCTTATGAGCCCTGTGTCACGTGTCTTATACGCAATGTGTCTTGTCTTGTGTCTTGCAATCTTTTGTACACTGCATGTTGCGTGTCCTTATTGCACCCATATAAAGAGACATAGATAAGATTCATAAACTATGGTTTTGTGAGAATGTCCAGCACCAAAGTTGTCCTTGTTGCATTTATTTAGAAAAAATAAATAAAAATTAATCCGAGAATCGCAGTCGGTGCAAATTTTGGCAATCAACAAATACGCACTACTTAGGGTGTAAAGAAATCTAAATAGAGAGAACATGATATATAACATATAGATAGAGAGAACATGATATATAACATAGATAGAGAGACCATGATATATAACGTACTACTTAGGGTGTAAAGAAATCTAAATAGAGAGAACATGATATATAACATATAGATAGAGAGAACATGGTATATAACATACTACTTAGGGTGTAAAGAAATCTAAATAGAGAGAACATGATATATAACATATAGATAGAGAGAACATGGTATATAACATACTACTTAGGGTGTAAAGAAATCTAAATAGAGAAAACATGATATATAACATATAGATAGAGAGAACATGGTATATAACATATAGATAGAGAGAACATGATATATAACATATAGATAGAGAGAACATGATATATAACATACTACTTAGGGTGTAAAGAAATCTAAATAGAGAGAACATGATATATAACATATAGATAGAGAGAACATGGTATATAACATACTACTTAGGGTGTAAAGAAATCTAAATAGAGAGAACATGATATATAACATATAGATAGAGAGAACATGGTATATAACATACTACTTAGGGTGTAAAGAAATCTAAATAGAGAAAACATGATATATAACATATAGATAGAGAGAACATGATATATAACATATAGATAGAGAGAACATGATATATAACATACTACTTAGGGTGTAAAGAAAATCTAAATAGAGAGAACATGATATATAACATATAGATAGAGAGAACATGGTATATAACATACTACTTAGGGTGTAAAGAATTCTGAATAGGGAGAACATGATATATAACATATAGATAGAGAGAACATGATATATAACATATAGATAGAGAGAACATGGTATATAACATATAGATAGAGAGAACATGATATATAACATATAGATAGAGAGAACATGGTATATAACGTACTACTTAGGGTGTAAAGATATCTAAATAGAGAGAACATGATATATAACATATAGATAGGGAGAACATGATATATAACATACTACTTAGGGTGTAAAGAAATCTAAATAGAGAGAACATGATATATAACATATAGATAGAGAGAACATGGTATATAACGTACTACTTAGGGTGTAAAGAATTCTGAATAGGGAGAACATGATATATAACATATAGATAGAGAGAACATGGTATATAACGTACTACTTAGGGTGTAAAGAAATCTAAATAGAGAGAACATGATATATAACATATAGATAGAGAGAACATGATATATAACATATAGATAGAGAGAACATGATATATAACATATAGATAGAGAGAACATGATATATAACATATAGATAGAGAGAACATGATATATAACATATAGATAGAGAGAACATGATATATAACATATAGATAGAGAGAACATGATATATAACGTACTACTTAGGGTGTAAAGAAATCTAAATAGAGAGAACATGATATATAACATATAGATAGAGAGAACATGATATATAACATATAGATAGAGAGAACATGATATATAACATACTACTTAGGGTGTAAAGATATCTAAATAGAGAGAACATGATATATTACATATAGATAGAGAGAACATGATATATAACATACTACTTAGGGTGTAAAGAATTCTGAATAGGGAGAACATGATATATAACATATAGATAGAGAGAACATGATATATAACATACTACTTAGGGTGTAAAGAATTCTGAATAGGGAGAACATGATATATAACATATAGATAGAGAGAACATGATATATAACATACTACTAAGGGTGTAAAGAAAATCTAAATAGAGAGAACATGATATATAACATATAGATAGAGAGAACATGATATATAACGTACTACTTAGGGTGTAAAGAATTCTAAATAGAGAAAACATGATATGTAACATATAGATAGAGAGAACATGATATAAACATACTACTTAGGGTGTAAAGAAATCTAAATAGAGAGAACATGATATATAACATATAGATAGAGAGAACATGATATATAACATACTACTTAGGGTGTAAAGAATTCTGAATAGGGAGAACATGATATATAACATATAGATAGAGAGAACATGATATATAACATATAGATAGGGAGAACATGATATATAACATACTACTTAGGGTGTAAAGAAAATCTAAATAGAGAGAACATGATATATAACATATAGATAGAGAGAACATGATATATAACATACTACTTAGGGTGTAAAGAATTCTAAATAGAGAAAACATGATATATAACATATAGATAGAGCGAACATGATATATAACGTACTACTTAGGGTGTAAAGAAAATCTAAATAGAGAGAACATGATATATAACATATAGATAGGGAGAACATGATATATAACATACTACTTAGGGTGTAAAGAAAATCTAAATAGAGAGAACATGATATATAACATATAGATAGAGAGAACATGGTATATAACGTACTACTTAGGGTGTAAAGAATTCTAAATAGAGAAGACATGATATATAACATATAGATAGAGAGACCATGATATATAACATACTACTTAGGGTGTAAAGAAATCTAAATAGAGAGAACATGATATATAACATATAGATAGAGAGAACATGATATATAACATATAGATAGAGAGAACATGATATATAACATACTACTTAGGGTGTAAAGATATCTAAATAGAGAAAACATGATATATAACATATAGATAGAGAGAACATAATATATAACATATAGATAGAGAGAACATGATATATAACATACTACTTAGGGTGTAAAGAAATCTAAATAGAGAGAACATGATATATAACATATAGATAGAGAGAACATGGTATATAACATATAGATAGAGAGAACATGATATATAACATTCTCAATAGATAGAGAGAACATGATATATAACATTCTCAATAGATAGAGAGAACATGATATATAACATTCTCAATAGATAGAGAGAACATGATATATAACATTCTCAATAGATAGAGAGAACATGATATATAACATTCTCAATAGATAGAGAGAACATGATATATAACATTCTCAATAGATAGAGGGAACTTGATATATAACATTCTCAATGGATAGAGAGAACATGATATATAACATATAGATAGAGAGAACATGATATATTACATTCTCAATAGATAGAGGGAACTTGATATATAACATTCTCAATGGATAGAGAGAACATGATATATAACATTCTCAATAGATAGAGAGAACATGATATATAACATTCTCAATGGATAGAGAGAACATGATATATAACATTCTCAATAGATAGAGAGAACATGATATATAACATATAGATAGAGAGAACATGATATATAACATATAGATAGAGAGAACATGATATATAACATTCTCAATAGATAGAGAGAACATGATAAATAACATCTCAATAGATAGAGAGAACATGATCTATAACATTTTCAATAGATAGAGAGAACATGATATATTACATTCTCAATAGATAGAGAGAACATGATATATAACATTCTTAATAGATAGAGAGAACATGATATACAACATCCCAATAGATAGAGAGAACATGATATATAACATTCTCAATAGATAGAGAGAACATGATATATAACATTCTCAATGGATATAGAGAGAACATGATATATTTATAACATTCTCAATGGATAGAGAGAACATGATATATAACATATAGATAGAGAGAACATGATATATAACATTCTCAATAGATAGAGAGAACATGATATATAACATTTTCAATAGATAGAGACAACATGATATATAACATTCTCAATAGATAGAGAGAAAATGATATATAACATTCTCAATAGATAGGGAGAACACGATATATAACATTCTTAATAGATAGAGAGAACATGATATATAACATTCTCAATAGATAGAGAGAACATGATATATAACATTCTCAATAGATAGAGAGAACATGATATACATTCTCAGAGGAATATGTAACCATGTACTCCATTAATATCCATGTAAGAAATAATGACATCATGAATATTAATTAGTTTAGAATTTCTTAAAGGCATATGAACATCGGACATTTTCCCCATGGTGGAATGTTTTAGAATATATTCAATAATATTTCATAAGCATTTTACAGGGCAGACCTGATCAGACGACTCCTATCTCCTACAAGATCCGTCTATTTTCTGTCAGTTCTGTAAAGGAGTATTTATGGAGCAAGACTTTTAGGTGCATGAAGTACAGTAGACCCTATCTAAACCACAGTCCTAGTAGGGGAGAAGTTAGATAAGGTGACTGCTTAATGCAGGGGGAAGTCATACAGAAAACTCATAGAGGAACTTTCTGCATGCCTTCCATCCTGTATTAAGCTGCCACCTGTCCCCAAGACCGATATTTATGCTAAATTGGACGTCCGGTCTAGAGGGATTCAACAGTATACATCATTCCAAAAATTGCAGCAATATTGCTCCTCCAACCATATGTTGAGACTGCCCTTTGGAATAGTCTCTTTGAGACTATTCAACAGAGTGCTCACATATGGTTTAGTGGAGACATGGCAATTATAAACATTTGAAATACATGTACATGTTTATTCTTTTATCGATGAACGGGTCTTGTAGATAAAACGGGCAGTTTAAACTTCAGTGAGCTGTTGTCCTGTCTGTATGTCTGTCTGTCTGTATGTTTGTTTAATTGTTTGTTCATTCAAATCACGTCGTCGAGTTTTTTAACCCATTACCTCATTGGCTATTTTAGATCAAACCTCTTTGAATTAATCTACCGAAGCTACGGAGCATTTACTAGAGAAAAGGAAAACTTTAGAATTGTATATTTTTTAAACCATTGTGATAAATAGAGCAGTTGCTCCTATGTGATAAATAGTGCAAATGCTTTAAAAAAAAAGTGGCATTTACAGAGGCGTCAAAGGCGTCACTATGAGGGAATGGGCTAAGTGTCGAGGAATGTCCCCCAGCAGGTTTTTTCACGTGCGTGGAACACACTGCATTGTCTCGTACACATAAATGCTAATGGTGGTTGAACTTGTGGCTCGATCTTTTTTCATGGAATAATATATGAAATAAAATAATTATGCTTTCACTATTATACTATTACATATATATTCAACAGGGAAATCGAATACTCAACAAGGAAATTGAAGTCGACCAGGAAAGTGAATATTCAACAGGGAAAGTGAATATTCAACAGGGAAATGACTAATGGAAATGGGAGAACTATGAGTAATATTTTGTTTCTGCAAGCCATCCCAATGGACTGGAGAGCCTTCCATACATGCATTAACTGTTATAGTATCACATGGACACAGGCATATAATCTTACATGACAGACACTGTACAATAATTTGCTTAAACATTGAGCTTGCTATGGGCGGGTGAGTAAATACCTTTGCAAACAGTATGGATCCAATTGAGATGCCGAGTAACTCGGTGTCTCATCCGGATTAAGACTGTTTTGACATCCTGATTGCATTTTGGTATAGACAAATTGATTATAGCTTGAATGTCGCAAATGTAGGTGAACTATTCTGGAATCATATCTATACTATATCATAAGCAAACAGAGCAGACCCTGATCAGATGGCTCCTATTGGAGCCGTCTGATCTGGGTCTACTCTGTTTGCAAATGCTCAGAAAGGCTTAGTTATGGTGTAATGGGTTACGGTGATCAGGTGAAACTCGTACTAATACTAATATTATTCCCTTGTATTGTACAAAATTGTACGAACTATGGCATCGTAGAGACCTTTTGTAACTTGGCTCTTTGCTTGCCCGTGACCA
This sequence comes from Azorinus chamasolen, assembly GCA_963576725.1. NCBI lineage: Eukaryota > Metazoa > Mollusca > Bivalvia > Cardiida > Solecurtidae > Azorinus > Azorinus chamasolen. Next base: position 85,905,157 of record OY755246.1, read on the forward strand.
ACCTTTTGTATATTGGCTCTTGGTTGCCCGTGACCAACCTTTTGTATCTTGGCTCTTGGTTGCCCGTGACCAACCTTTGTTATATTGGCTCTTTGCTTGCCCGTGACTAACCTTTTGTATCTTGGCTCTTTGATTGCCTGTGACCAACCTTTTGTACCTTAGTTCTTTGCTTGTCCGTGACCAACATTTTGTATATTGGTTCTTTGCTTGTCCGTGACCAACCTTTCGTATCTTGGCTCTTTGCTTGCCCGTGACCAACCTTTTGTATCTTGGCTCTTTGTTTGCCTGTGACTTACCTTTTGTATCTTGGCTCTTTGATTGCATGTGACTTACCTTTTGTATCTTGGTTCTTTGCTTGCCCGTGACTTACCTTTTGTATCTTGGCTCTTTGCTTGCCCGTGACTAACCTTTTGTATCTTGGCTCTTTGCTTGCCCGTGACCAACCTTTTGTATCTTGGCTCTTTGCTTGCCCGTGACCAACCTTTTGTATCTTGGCTCTTTGCTTGCCCGTGACTTACCTTTTGTATCTTGGCTCTTTGCTTGCCCGTGACCAACCTTTTGTATCTTGGCTCTTTGCATGCCTGTTGGGGACCTTTTGTATATCGGCTCTTTGATTGTCTGTAACGTACCTTTTTTGCCTGATTGTTCCAGAACATTTGTATCTTGGCTCTTTTCTAACCTGTGGCGGACCCCTTTTGTATCCTGGATATTTTCTTGTCTGTAACATATCTTTTGTATCTTGGATATCTCTTTCCTGTGTACCTTTTGCACATTGCATCTTTACTTGTCTGTGGCAGACCAAGACCTTTTGCATCTCGGACACTTCTTGCCTGTGACAGACCTTTTGTATCTTGGCTACGATACTTTTAGAACATTTGCGGACAGTTTAGACCAAGATGAGACGGTGTGTTGCCAAGTAACATCAGTTGTTTAACACACTATCCGTATTTTTAAGACAAATGAAGGATAAACTAACATGGAGAATTTTAGCAGACAAGACTTGTCATGGTGGCTTGGAATAGTGGTTGAGCGTTGAGCTGATAACCTATGGGTCCGGGGTTCAAAAATTTCGGAGACGCTTTTCAGTGTCTCCCATCCGCACGAGGCTGCCTCCTCTCCATCCAAGGGTTAAACTGGGTATCTGTGAAAGTCCCTAGCCGGTACTGCGGTTGCGTAATCGCGCCATATGTTAGCATAGCTCAATATTGTAGGCGGATGACTCAATGACCAGGGGAGTAAATGTACAGTCGGCAAAACGGCCATTCGAACTGAAAGCAGTCTATAACGAGGTACTTTACTTTTTTACAAAACATGTATTTTGTACGGTTCACGAGTGTTAACAACTTATATTTTGCCAGAATACCAAACAACCTAAATTACCCTTCAGTTTGCTGAATATGTAAAGCAAAGGGGTCAAACAATTTTAAATGAATAGTTCATTTAGTATGAAAAACTTACATTAGTTAGTGGAATTTGAATGATAGTAAATACACTGATCGAAGTCCTCCTGTGCCAGCAATCTGATCTGGGTCTACACTGTTTGCAAAATCCCAGTACACTCGTTTTCCGCTTTCAAAGGAGTATAGGTTTGGGTAATTCTCGTAGAAATGTGACCCACGGGACATACTGCGGGATCAATAACAGCGCTCGTTAGTTTCATTCTTAACCAGCTAGTCAAACTAGGCTCGCATTTGCAAACAGTTTGGATCCAGATAAGACGCCGAGTAGGAGTATCCAAGCTGTTTGATACTCAGCTAAAATGTTCGTTAAATCTTGAACGGATCGGAAAGTATTTAAAATTGCGACACGTTAGAGTTTTAGTCATATCCCGTTATATTCCACCATTTGCAGGTTGGATCCAGATAAGATGCCGAGTAACTCGGCGTTTCATCAGTATCCAGCCGGTTTGATATTCGAACAATAGTTTCTCAAAAGTTTGATCGAATTGGAAATAGTCGAATTTATACCAGATCCAACTTTAACAAGACTTTTTTCCCCAGCAAGATGGGGGATGGCTTGCATCTTTAGCCAAGCTGTAAAAAATAATGTCTGCTCAAATTTGGATATGATGCAATTTACACTATCTCCGATTCGAGCAAGCTGTTGAGTAATTAATGGTCGATCTTCACACAGCTCAGATCCTGATAAGACACCGAGTTACCCACTGTCTGACTCTCATCTGGACCGAGCTGTCAATACGAGCCAGGTTACTGGTTGTCACATCTATACCGAGCTGTCTGCCAATACGAGCCATGTTACTGGTTGTCACATCTAGACCGAGCTGTCAATACGAGCCAGGTTACTGGTTGTCACATCTATACCGAGCTGTCTGCCAATACGAGCCAGGTTACTGGTTGTCACATCTATACCGAGCTGTCTGCCAATACGAGCCAGGTTACTGGTTGTCACTTCTGGACCGAGCTTTCTGCCAATACGAGCCAGGTTACTGGTTGTCACATCTATACCGAGCTGTCTGCCAATACGAGCCAGGTTACTGGTTGTCACTTCTGGACCGAGCTTTCTGCCAATACGAGCCATGTTACTGGTTGTCACATCTTGGCCGAACTGTCTGCCAATACGAGCCAGGTTACTGGTTGTCACATCTGGGCCGAGCTCTCTGCCAATACGAGCCAGGTATCTGGTTGTCACATCTAGACCGAGCTGTCTGACAGTATTGGCCAGGTAGTTACTCGCTGTCACTTCTGGACCGAGCTGTCTGACAGTATGGGCCAGGTAGTTACTCGCTGTCACTTCTGGACCGAGCTGTCTGACATTATGGGCCAGGTAGTTACTCGCTGTTACGTCTGGACCGAGCTGTCGAACAGTATGGGCCAGTTAGTTACTCGCTGTGACTTCTGGACCGAGCTGTCTGACAGTATGAGTCAGGTAGTTACTCGCTGTGACTTCTGGACCGAGCTGTCTAACAGTATGAGTCAGGTAGTTACTCGCTGTGACTTCTGGACCGAGCTGTCTGACAGTACGAGCTAGGTAGTTACTCGCTGTGACTTCTGAACCAAGCTGTCTGACAGTATGAGTCAGGTAGTTACTCGCTGTCACTTCTGGACCGAGCTGTCTGGCAGTATGAGCAAGGTAGTTACTCGCTGTGACTTCTGGACCGAGCTGTCTGACAGAATGAGCAAGGTTGTTACTCGCTGTCACTTCTGGACCGAGCTGTCTGACAGTATGAGTCAGGTAGTTACTCGCTGTGACTTCTGGACCGAGCTGTCTGACAGTATGTGCCAGGTAGTTACTCGCTGTCACTTCTGGACCGAGCTGTCTGACAGTATGGGCCAGGTAGTTACTTGCTGTCACTTCTGGACCGAGCTGTCTTGCAATATGAGACAGGTAGTTACTCGCTGTAACGTCTGGACCGAGCTGTCTGACAGTATGGGCCAGGTAGTTACTCGCTGTCACTTCTGGACCGAGCTGTCTGACAGTATGGGCCAGGTAGTTACTTGCTGTCACTTCTGGACCGAGCTGTCTGACAGTATGGGCCAGTTAGTTACTCGCTGTCACTTCTAGACCGAGCTGTCTGACAGTATGGGCCAGGTAGTTACTCGCTGTGACGTCTGGACCGAGCTGTCTGACAGTATGAGCCAGGTTGTCTGACAGTATGAGTCAAATGATTACTCGCTGTGACTTCTGGACCGAGTTGTCTGACAGTATGAGTCAGGTTGTTACTCGCTGTCACTTCTGGACCGAGCTGTCTGACAGTATGGGCCAGTTAGTTACTCGCTGTCACTTCTGGACCGAGCTGTCTGACAGTATGAGTCAGGTTGCGAATATCGGGACAAGAGCCAACTCTGCTCCCTAATTAGTAAATAACTGATCACCACTGAAGAAATAAACAATGTCTTGCAAATTCAGGGATGGGAGTGGGCGGGGACAACGCCCACCATTTCAAACTCTGAGTATCCTATTGGAAAATTAAAATTGTGACTTATTTGTCTCAGCGTCTGATCTGGATCCAAAGGAAATATTATCCCAAAGTAGCGGCTAGCGTACAATGAATTATTAATATTTACAACGGCCCAATATGCTCTAGATGACGTATTTTGCACTATGGCAGACCTCTGTTTGAAGTCAATTACTGCTTTTTACGACCCAGTAAAGATAATGTCAATTGAGTACGATATCTTTGACCTCTTTACAATTGCTACACAAAAGAACTCTTTACTCCATAGATACATCTCTTAACGCCCGGCAAACAGAGTAGACCCAGATCAGATCATTCCTACAAGAGCCGTCGGATCAGGGTCTAATCTGTTTGCATATTGAATAATAATGATCTGTATCTTTTGCCAAGGACAAAATATGTTCGTGGTAATATGCCAACAAAATAATGTTATAAGCATTCGTGACGTCAGTGTGTCTTACATGTTTACAAGCGACAAACACTCTACCCAGACTTAAAGAGTTATTTATGCACCACATGTCTATTAATATTACAAACGAGAATGAAGTCCCAATTAGCCCATCCTCTCCTAGATAATTTTAGCCCCAATCTCTTTGATAAAAATCTACCGAAAAGGGTCATTTACTAGAAAAATGGAAAATCTTAGAATTGTATAGTTTTAAACCATTGTGATAAACTATTAATCACAATGATTTCAAAAATGACTTTAACAGGTGCATCAAAAACCGTCAGTAGGAGGGAAGAGATTCATATTTGTGTAATTTGTTTGATTCTTACGTTTAATCAATCTTAAATCATAGCTGTGACGTTTGGGACTTTGTTAAGGCTGATAATATTGAACGAGTACAAATGTCTCTGGCACTATATATGCCGTATTAATGCGTTACACTTTACATGTACATATGTAGATATATCATAATCATTAAATTCTGGTTAAAGTTTCATGCGTATACATATGACAGTTGTATTCTTACAGATGTTCTCAATAGTCAGAGAATGGATATTCGAACTAACAAAAGTGCTAATAACTGGTCAACTTAAGTAAAAGATCTGTTATGTAGTTCGCGGTTTCCAGAAATCGTCTGGGCATTCCCAGAATCTGTCCGCTTGGAGGTGTTTACCTGTTATTAACCGTTCGCTTGCTATTCACGTCAATATACCTACCTATAAATAATGAAGACCCAGATGAGACAGCTCCTGCAGGAGCTGTCTCATCAGGGTCTGTACTATTTACAAGTTGATTGTGCAACCAGTGCACTCCACAGCAGTGATTGCACAGCGCAATACTTGTACACAGTGAAGATGTATGTAATTATACAACAGGGCATGGGTAAAGAAGGAGAAATGTACTTTAAAGTTAAGACTCGTTTGAAAGATATTTACATTTTTCAATGACACGAGAGCTCTGATAACTGCACGTGTTTGATTCTATTTGACGAACTCAAGATAACTTTTACAATTTCTGCATATTTCAGCATACTAGATAAGACCAAACACAGAAATGTGATATCTCAAATCAGAGTGTCTTCTCATAAACTTTTGATAGAAGTAGGTCGACATAGACAGGTACCGAGGAGTGAAAGACTGAGTCAGTTTTGTGAATTATATGACAAGGAGAAGACGAGTAGTCGAGTACCATGGAAGTCCTGGGGCTCATTAAGTTTTATGTAATAGGAATAGCCCGCCCGTCCGTCTGTCTGTCCCCGCAAACACTATCTGTTTATGTGACTTTGCGAACAAAATACATTTTATTCTTGAACAAAAGAATAGCCACATACACCGGGTTACACCCAATCCATAAGAACATCGGGCCGTATGTCCGTCTGTCCTTGAACATGTGTTTCTCGCTCTCTTACTCAAACAAATGTTATTCAATCCTTTTCAAAGTTTGTCAGCATGAATATTACCGTAATGTCTCGATAACCAGCAAGATTGTCCTAGATACTCCAGAATTATCTCCCCTTACTTTATGAATTTCCGTAAACTTTTTTCCAGCTTTTACCCAACCTTGACCCTTTCCCGAATAGCTTGTTACCAACTTTGACAACATTCTTAGTTGTCTCACCTGATATGGAGTAATGACCTGTCAACTTCCAGACATTTGGCGGATGCATTTTGTGACATTTGGCACTCTTGTTGGGAAAGGCGTTGCAGTAAGTATTGAGTCTTGAGCACGGAGTTCCTTTCAAAGTTTTTATAAGTTCGGAGCCCTGTGGAGAACGGGAAATGGAACAGTGATCGCCGGTCCAGTACTGTTGGTTTTCTCCGGTTACTCCGGTTTCCTCCCATGTTTTTTATCGCGTACGCCAACATCCGCACCATTGAGTGCTTTCTATATAGATTTTGTGACACAGTCAATGTAAAATAAGTTCAGTTTTGACCAATGTATATAGTTGTCATAAACATGCCCCATTGTAATGATGTTAGTGTGTACCTATGATTAAATAAATATTACTTCTTAGTTCCTTTATATGCTTTTAACTGAGTAAAACACTATGCCAAATCGTTTTAGCAGCTATAAATCTAATGATATACTTTTAGGGGAAACACCTTATTCATTTCTTTTGTTAATATGTTTAGTTTGTTGTTAAACTTTGAAAAAGGTCTAATCTTTGTGATTAATGATGATGATGATGACGATAATGATGATGATGATTAGGTGGCTATGATGATGATGATGATGATTAGGTGGTTATTGTTTCATTCCTATTCTAATCATGACCTGACTGGATATAGCCCATCATGTATTGCTTACAGCTTGTGACAAATGTCTATCAGTTGTACACGTGCACTTTGTAGCTTACTTTTCTGTATGAAATTTGACGTGTTACAAATGTGATTGTATGTCACATCACAAATCGGCATCGGTCATATTCGTTAAAAAGTGTGTTACATATGTGTTTGATTTTTGGATCACATTTGTAACACGTGTTACGAATGTGATCACATTTGTTACACGTGTTACGAATGTGATTCGTCACGAATGTGGTCTTACATAGCAGGAAGAATATTTCACAGCAAGCCACTGTAGGACATGGACCCTCAACAAGAAACATCAGCAAGCTCCTCTAGGACAATGAAACTCCAGCAAGCTTCTGCAGGACCATGAAATATCAGCAAGTCCCTGTAGGACCTTGATAACTCACCAAGCTCTTGTATGACTATGAAACACCAGCAATCTCTTGTAGGACAGTGAACTTTAGCAAGCTCCTGCATGACCATGAAACCTAAGCAAGCTCCTGCATGACCATGCCACCCTAGCAATCTCTTGTCAGACAATTATACCTCACCTAGCTCCTGTAGGACCATGAAACTCCAGCAAGCTCTTGTAGGACCAGGAAGTCATGCCAAGCTCTTGTACGACAAAGAAACCTCAGCAAGTTATTGCAGGACAAGGAACCTCGGCAAGGAAACCTCAGCGAGATCCTGTAGGACCATGATAACATTAATAAGTTCTTGTAGGATAATGATACTTTAGCAAGCTCCTGTAGGACCAAAACACCATAGCAAGCTGTTGTAGGACAATGAAACCTCATCAAGCTTTAGTAAGACCATGACATTCCAGCAAGTTCTTGTAGGACAATGAAACCTCATCAAGCTCCTGTAGGATCATGAAACCTCACTAAGCTCCAATAAGAGAATGAAACCTCACCAAGCTCCTGTAGGGCCACGAAATCTCTTCAAGCTTCTGTGGGACATTGAAACCTCCGCAACTTCTTGTAGGACCTTGAAACCCAACTAAGCTTCTATAGGACCATGAACGCTCAGCAAGTTCCTGTAGGACCACGAAACACCAACAAGCTTCTGTAGGACCAAGGAACCGCATTGAGCCCCAGCAGGACAATGTAACCTCGGCAAGCTTCTGCATGACAATGAAACCTTAGCAAGCTTCTGTAGAACAATGAAACCTTAGCACGCTTCTGTAGGACAATGAAACCTTAGAAAGCTTCTGCAGGACAATGAAACCTTAGCAAGCTTCTGTGGGACAATGAAACCTTAGCAAGCTTCTGTAGGACAATGAAATCTCAGCAAGGAAACCTCAGCCAGGAAACCTCCGCTAGCTCTTACAGGTCCATAACATATCGCCAAACTCATGTAGTACCATTAAACATCAGCAAAGAAACATCACTAAGCTCCCGTAGGACCATGGAACCTCATCAAGATCCTGTCGGAACATGGCACCAGGCTTTAATGAATTCGTTGTAAGGTTAACTCGCTCGCAGCAACGCAATTTAGTCGCCTGCTAAATTTTTATTATTATTTGAAATGTGTTCCTTCTTTTTCTTCAAAGAAACCCACACCATCTCCAGATGTTACAGTATCACACAGTTTTGGATGTTACAGTATCACATAATTTTGGATGTTACAGTATCACACAGGTTGGATGTTACAGTATCACACATTTTTTTTTTGGATGTTACAGTATCACACAGGTTGGATGTTACAGTATCACACAGTTTGGATCCTGATGAGATGTCAGGGAACTTTACATCACAGTTGGATACAAACCGTTTGATGTTCTGACTGTTTGTTTTTAAAACAATGAGGAAAATAAAAAAAAATGTAGAATTGTAGCAGACGAAAAATTCACTCTGTGCACGCTAGCTAGCGGTAATTTATCGAGTAGCTCGGCATCTCACACTGGTTGGCTTTAGTTACCGAGTAGCTCGGCGTCTTGCTAGCTGGTTGTAATTACTGAAAAGCTCGGCGTCTCACGTTAGCTTGCATAAGTTACCGAGTAGCTCGGCGTCTCACTTTAGCTTGCATAAGTTACCGAGTAGCTCGGCGTCTCACTTTAGCTTACATAAGTTACCGAGTAGCTCGGCGTCTCACTTTAGCTTGCATAAGTTACCGAGTAGCTCGGCGTCTCACGTTAGCTTACATAAGTTACCGAGTATCTCGGCGTCTCACGTTAGCTTGCATAAGTTACCGAGTAGCTCGGCGTCTCACGTTAGCTTGCATAAGTTACCGAGTAGCTCGGCGTCTCACGTTAGCTTGCATAAGTTACCGAGTAGCTCGGCGTCTCACTTTAGCTTGCATAAGTTACCGAGTAGTTCGGCGTCTCACTTTAGCTTACATAAGTTACCGAGTAGCTCGGCGTCTCACGTTAGCTTACATAAGTTACCGAGTAGCTCGGCGTCTCACGTTAGCTTACATAAGTTACCGAGTAGCTCGGCGTCTCACGTTAGCTTACATAAGTTACCGAGTAGCTCGGCGTCTCACGTTAGCTTACATAAGTTACCGAGTAGCTCGGCGTCTCACGCTAGCTTGCATAAGTTACCGAGTAGCTCGGCGTCTCACTTTAGCTTGCATTAGTTACCGAATAGCTCGGCGTCTCACGTTAGCTTGCATAAGTTACCGAGTAGCTCGGCGTCTCACGTTAGCTTGCATAAGTTACCGAGTAGCTCGGCGTCTCACGTTAGACGGCATAAGTTACCGAGTAGCTCGGCGTCTCACTTTAGCTGACATTAGTTACCGAGTAGCTCGGCGTCTCACTTTAGCTGACATTAGTTACCGAGTAGCTCGGCGTCTCACTTTAGCTGACATTAGTTACCGAGTAGCTCGGCGTCTCACGTTAGATGGCATTAGTTACCGAGTAGCTCGGCGTCTCATTTTAGCTGGCGGTAATTACCGAGTAGCTCAGCCTCTCACGCTAGCTGGTATTAGTTACCGAGTTTCTCGGCGTCTCAGGCTAGCTGGTATTAGTTACCGAGTTTCTCAGCGTCTCACGCTAGCTGGTATTAGTTACCGAGTTTCTCAGCGTCTCACGCTAGCTGGTATTAGTTACCGAGTTTCTCAGCGTCTCACGCTAGCTGGTATTAGTTACCGAGTTTCTTGGCGTCTCAGGCTAGCTGGTATTAGTTACCGAGTTTCTTGGCGTCTCAGGCTAGCTGGTATTAGTTACCGAGTAGCTCGGCGTCTCGCTAGCTGGCCGTCATAGGAAGTAGTTCAGCGTCACGTATTCACTGTCGGTAATTATCGAGAAACTCGTTGTCTCTCGTTAGCTGGCGGTAAAACGGCACGTGTTAACTGGCGGTAAAAACTCGCCTCTCGTTAAATGGCGGTAATTACCGACTTACTCGGCATTTCAAGCTTGCTAGCGGTAATTACCGAGTAGTTCAGTGCCACGTGTGCATTGATGGTAATCACTGAGTATCTAAGCGTCTTATGCTAGCTAGTGTTGGTTATCGAGTATAGTACGACGTCACACTTTTTTAGGAGATATGTTGCGATTTGTAGCAGACGACACTTTTTTGTAGACAGCGATTATCTAGCCCTGAAAGAATTAAGTTCTGAAATGAAAAAGCAAGTGCAGCAAATACTCGATACTACGAAAGTTTAGTACTGAAGAATGCATGTCTTTGTAGGTACGTGGAAGCTTAATGCAGGGTGAAAGTCATACAAAAAGCTCATAGAGGAGCTTTCTGCATGGCTTTCATCCTACATTAAGCTTCCTTCTATGTTAAAGAACATTAATGGTACGTATTTGAGTGTTCGTTGTATCGAGATTTTATAGTATTTTGATTTTTGAATGATTGACATACAATTCTGGGGATTATTCTACATGATGGAGAGGTGTTTAGTACAGTTGAAGCTATCGGATCAAGTGTACATGTTTCTGCATAAACAATGTAGATTTACATGTTTGAGGCAATTTCTTATGAAGCTTCGTGTAAAATCACAGTGGAATATGCTTACAACGAACTGGATGTGCCTTTTATCATTTAGTTTGTAGTATCCAAACTTCGTTACATCAATTCTTCGTTATATCCAATCAACATTTTATCCATATGAATTTGATTTGATTAAGAATTAAGAGAAGGAAAAATCTTATTTGATCTGTCGAGTTTCATTTTAAACTACTCCCTCTTGTTGACGCCTTTTGACACCCTTGTAAAAGTCGATATATGTATTTAAAACCCATGTGATAAAAAGAGCAAACGTTGTGATAAATAGAGCAAACCTTTGTGATAAATAGAGCATGATTTACTTAGCGTCTCATCTGGATACACACACTTCGCGAATTTGATTTAAGATAATGGCTAAACAGGTTTTGCTGTATTTCAAGCGTTCATACATTATCTTATGACAAGCTTGCTTTGATATCAAGGTCTTCACTTGTCTATTTATCTTCATGTACATTGTTGATCAGAAAATATGACATGCTCATACCGTCCTGTATGCTGCAATACTATCAGATTATAGGTCACCTATCTAAATTCTTCTCTATTAGAATTCCGGTTTAGAGGGGGTTTACTGTATTTTAATCAAGTGATACAATTGCAATTCAAGACAAACAGAGCAGGCCGTGATCAGACAACTCCTACAAAAGCTCTCTGATCTAACTCTTCCCTGCTTTCAAAAGATTCTGTATCGAGTAAAGGGTTAACTCTTTCGCCGCCAAATTTTGCCGTCTGCAAACTTTTTCGTGTGCTACACGCTGCATTTGTTTTTATTTTTCTTCATCGTTGTTTCAAAAACAGTCATGGTAACAAACAGTTCGGATCCTAATGAGACGCCGAGTTACTCGGCGTCTCATCTGGATCCAAACTGTTTGCATAGGTAAATACAGATACGACATTGGCAGCGAACGAGAACTATAAGGGATTAAACATTGAATCCTATTCCGCAAACTGATTCTACTACTCCTTCGGGATCATCAGTCTTCAATGAAATTGAATACCGCTTAAGCCGGAGCTAGGGGCGCGAGTAGTGATGCGGTTTAAATAACTACTCATGAACAGATTCAATAAACCGGGTCTACAAATTTCTCTATTCGCATTGTTGCTTATGCTTTCGAAGGATATCCTACTTTCAGAATGTAATCATACCAATACATTCTGATATATATATATATCGAGACAGTCACTGGATTAATTTTTATTTAAAATTTGAACTTGATCAATTTCTGACCAATCAGAGGCTTGAGAATTAACTGCAAAATATAAGTAACCAGAAGATTCGCCTCCTTCATGAACTGTCTGATCTGGGTCTACTTAATTTGCAACGGTGTGAATTGACAAGTAAAGAGTATTAAATAAAGAGTGAACTCTTTTTCGTCTAAAGATAAGTCGACTGCAATTAATTTTCTTTTAAGTATTTTTCAATTGTTAAGTATTTTTCAATATACATGTATATGATTTTCATTTCTGTCAAGCAAGCAACCAACAAACCAACCAAGTAGGCCACAAACTAACCAACCAACCAATTCTATGCATATTTATGGAGTTTCCCATAATCTATGACGTATACTCCATCCCCCATAGGCTATTTTTAGATCCAACCTCTTTTAATAAATATACCGAAACGTAACATTAACTAGAGAAAAGTAATAGTTTAGAATTTTGTAGTGTGAAACATTTGTGACAAATAGAGCATTTTCTCATATAAGAGCAAATGCTCTATTTATCACAATAGTTTCAACAGGTGACTTTTGCAGAGGCGGCGTCAAAAGGTGTCAATATGAGGGAATGGGTTAGTTGGAATTGAATTGAAGCTTGAGAATATGGCTAACTCTTTTTCAGCTGATGAGGATCTGACTATGAAAACAGATTGGAATGGTCCCAAATAACTCCGCGTCTCACTGGCATCCATCTTGTTTGACATTCGGACAGTCATTTCTCTAAATATTGGGGGGGGGGGGGGGGGGGGTCGCCTAGATATTGGGGTGGGGGTCGCATGGAGGCAACAAAGCAAAGCCAACAATGAAACCAGATCGGAATTTGGAACAAACTCTAAATCCTTTACTTCATAAATACGCCTTTCTATGCCATTTCAAACAGAAGACCTGATTCAGACGGCTCCTATAGGAGTCGTCTGATCAGGGTCTGCTCTGTTTGCTTATGATATATGATATATACATGTATATCATTTTACAGTTTCTGCCATGGCAAAGAGCATCTGTCTATGTGCTATTATGGCAAATTAACCCTTTCGCTGCCAAACTCTGTCGTCTGCTAACTTTGTCGTCTGCTACAAATTTTCATTCTTTTGATTTTTTTTTCATTTTTGTTTCAAAAACATAGTAATAGTAACAAACAGTTTGGATCCTGATGAGACGCCGAGTTACTCGGCGTCTCATCTGGATCCAAACTGTTTGCATAGGTAATCACAGATCCGGCATTGGCAACGAAAGGGTTAATCTAACTAATAATCATGGAGTTATTATTTCTTACATGAATACTAATGGAGGACAGGGTTAAAATAGGAAATATAGATCTATAACAGGGCTAAATAATAGAATCTGAATGTGCAGATATACAGAGACTAGTGCGCCTGACAAAGGATGGTGACTAACATACATGGAGTGAATATGACGATTGTAGTGAATATTACGCTATGCATGTCATGACTGTTGGCCATATATCATTTTTCCAGGGCGAACTTCGCGTATCAAGTATCAGTTCATTTTCGCTTTTTTGGTGACATGTCCGCGTTCAAGTTTTACGGAGGGAATGAGGCTGTCACTTGTTTTATGGTGTCAGTTTCAGGGGAGTTGATTTTGCGTGACAGCAAAGGAAAAATACGACATTTTAGTGAGTTAGTGACTTCTTCAGCAGTGACTCAGGACAACGTCTTGTAAACTGTTTCGCTGCCAAAATGATAGTTGTGACATCACACAGACTAGACCCGGAAGGGACATCAGTTATCTAATCTGGATCCAATTGTCTACAAAGATGTTCCCATGATTCCTCCGTAATTAGGCTAGTAGATCCAATTAATCATTTTCTTCATTGACCCGCATTTGCGAACAGACTAGAGCCCAGATCAGACAGCACAGGTCAGTTGAAGAAGTCAGGGTCCATGCTTATAAAGCTTTTTGGTTGAGCCCGAGTTCGTTCTCAAGTTTTTGATTGGTCAGATTTGAGCCTTTGGCTCAAATCTGACCAATCAAAAGCTTGAGAACTCATATCTGACCAAATCAAAAGCTTGAGAACGAACTCAGGCTCAACTAAAAGCTTTATAAGCATGGACCCTGATCAAGGCGTGTTCTGCATGCTTACGGACTACTATTTAGGTAAATAGACAACAAACAATAACACAATTAATTAGTACTGTCCATAATAACTCAGGATTAAGATGTTTGAGGGAGTAATTTCACAAAAACTTATTTTAACACTTTGGCTGTCAATGTCACATCTGTACATGTAATTACTTATGAAAACAGTGTGGATCCAGGTGAGGATCAAAACTGCTTATTAATATGACTGTTTTTAAACAAAAAATGGAAAAGAATGAAAATAATGAAAATTGTAGCAGCAGACGACAAAGTTTGCAGACGACAACATTTGGCAGCGAAAGTGTTAATCGGAGTAGTCCATATTGTCCCTGATCCAAATATAAGACGATATTATTGTGTTTCCAACAACAGGATAAGGACTAATCGAAAAATACACAAACTGCCCCCTCCTCTTTCCGGCTCTCGCTGGCTCTCTCTCTCTCCCTCTCTCTCTCTCTCTCTCTCTCTCCTCACTCTCTCTCTCTCTCTCTCTCTCTCTCTCTCGCTGGCTCTCTTTCTCTTTCTCCCCTTTCTCCTCATGGCAATTTAAGCAGACGTCAATTTAATCATATGACAATTGAAGCAGACGACTAATTAAGCAGACGTCATTTTAAACAGACTTCAATTTAAGCATATGACGACAATTTAAGCGGACTACAATTTTAAGCAGGTGGAAATTCAAACAGATGAAAATGTCAGCAGGCGACAATTCAAGCAGACGACGACTATTTAAGCAGGCGACATTTTAAACAGACGACACTTTTTTTCCCCCGACATGCTTTGGATTCGTTCTTATCACCGGCAACAAATGTCACCAAAGAACAGTTATAAATTTCCTTTATTATTTTCTGTAATCAAATTAATTTGCACATGTCATGGAACTTCTGCCTCTAACCTGCTAATTGCCACGTCATGTCGTCTGTAAAATTTGTCGTCTACTACAATTTTCTAATGTTCAGCTTTCATTCAATAAAAACATTAACAATATCCAACTGTTCGGATCCTGAAAAGACGCCGAGTTACTCGGCATCTCATCAGGATGCAAACTGTTTCAATGGATAATCAAATATTCGCCTCCGACAACGAAATAATTCAGGAAGTCGTTCTAGCGTTGTTGATGTCACGTTATAAATGTCGTCTGCTTTGTTTTCTTCAGTTTGTTTTTCTTTTTTCTCCTATTCTCTTCCTAAAAGCCATAGAAACAGTATCAAACAATTTGAATCCTGGGTCCATGCTTATAAAACTTTTAGTTGAGTCTGAGAACGTTCTCAAGCTTTTGATTGGTCAGATTTGAGCCTTTGGCACAAATCTGACCAATCAAAAGCTTGAGAACTCAAATCTGACCAATCAAAAGCTTGAGAACGAAATACAGAGTAACTGCGCCTCATCTGGAGCTAAACTGCTTGAATACGTAATCACAGATCCATCATTATTGATCAGTTAGATCCTAAACGCGTGCATGTAGTAGCCTGTGCAAGCAGCTTGGATCTAGATCAGACAATGAGTTAACTCGATGACTGATCAAGATCCAAACTATTTGACACTCTTAAAGTACCAAATTCTGCAAATGTGAATAAAAATGTTAAGCAAACGACAAAACTTGCATCTCGAACCCGGATAACTGTGAAGGAAAACTCGAAGTAAAAGTTTGGTCTTTCCAAATTTTGCAACACAGATTTTTTTTTCATTTTCAATGAACAAGTACGTATAAACATGCGACAGCTTAATGCAGGTCGAAAGTAATGCCGAAAGCTCCTAAAGTAGCACATACAGGAGCTTTCAGCATTATTTCAGACCTGCATTAAGCTGTGAACTTGAGAAATTGTCCAGGTTAGAAATACAATGACTCGAACTTCTGTTATCTCGAAGTAATTCGTATGATGTCCTGAAGGTCGAGGTACTGAAGTTCATCTGAAGTTCTTTTACTGCGCTTTTACACAGTAAAACATGTTTTTCTTAAATTCTTTCGCTGCCAGTGCCGCATCCATTATTATTACTGATGCAAACACTTCAGAACCAGATGAGACGCTGATTAACTCGGTGTCTCGTCAGAATCTAAACTATTGTTACCATAGTAACGTATTTGAAAAAATAAACACACTTCGTAGCATTTGCAGGCAACAATTTTTGGCTGCGAAGAAATTACATTATGAATGAAACGATGTTTTGTCAAACACTTTGAATCCAGATCAGACGTCTAGTTTGACAGTCTAGTTTGATATGTCAGTTTTACAGGCTAGTTTGACAGGCTAGTTTGACATTTCAGTATCATACAGGCTAGTTTGACAGGCTAGTTTGACAGGCTAGTTTGATATGTCAGTTTGACAGGCTAGTTTGACAGTCTAGTTTGATATGTCAGTTTGACAGGCTAGTTTGATATGTCAGTTTGACAGGCTAGTTTGACAGTCTAGTTTGATATGTCAGTTTGACAGGCTAGTTTGACAGGCTAGTTTGACAGGCTAGTTTGACATTTCAGTATCATACAGCGTAATAAATCTTTGGCCTGCTGAGTAAACTCTAGAAAATGTCATCAACCTGAATTGACAAGTTGGTTTATCTTGCATTTCATTTTAACAACACGGTCAGAAAACCAAACAGTTTGGATACTGATGAAACGTCACGTGGCTATGCGTCTTTTTGGATCAAAACTGAATGCAAAGGTAATCACTGAACAGATGTTATGGAAACTGATCCTCCACCACCTTGATTCACAGGGGTCTGAACCGCTTCATGGGGGTCTATATGTACTATATAATAACATATAGACCCCCATGAAGCGGTCCAGACCCCTGTGCGCCATGATTATAAATATCCGTATTTTATATTTTAAATAACCATTTCCTTCATATAAATGCTTTTTCACGCATTTGCGAACAGACTAAAGTCAGATGGCTCCTATAGGAGCCGTTTGATCCGGGTCTGCTCTGTTTACTTATGAAAGTATTCTAGATCTCACACTAGTGTCTACCAATACCAAAAATATCGTATGTGCATTTGCCATCTTGAAATATAATCGCATTAATATTCTTAATGCCATATTTTCTTCAATGAATAAAGAACAACAGAAGAGTTAAATACAACAACTGATATGTATAGTGGGCGGAGTCTTATATAGTGGGCGAGTGGGCGGAGTCTTATATAGTGGGCGGAGTCTTGTATCAGTATTCAAGGGGTAAACAAAACGTAAATCTGAGATATACATCAACCTTTCAGTGACTATATTTTTGTCTGTTTTCTCCTGCATGTAGGTGGTTTAACTCTTATCGTGCTGAAAAGACAACAACTATGTCTGCCAACACCTCTGATTTCGTACAAACGTTTGAGAAACCGCTGAGCTATTGTCAAACAGCTTGGATCCTGATGAGACACCGAGTTACTCGGCGTCTCATCTGGATCCAAGCTGTTTGCGAATGCGAAACAGGCCGCGCTTAGCATGATAAGGGTTAAAATTGAATAAACTGTTTGATGAATAAGACTCAATGCTGAACTACGATCCTGGCAAATGTCAGGAAGAAATAAACACTGCCTAGAAATTGTTTTGCCCTACACAAGCACCTATTTAAGCAAATGCATCTTAATTTACTTTTCTGAGATGGTCGTTTCAAAGAGATATCACGTGACATGTAGACAAACTTATCAGAATTTTGAAACTAAAATGACAGCGAAATGTTCTTTGAGTTTGGTAAGATATTGTAACATGACATGCAGTCTTGTGTTTAACTTTTGTCCTGCTAAGCTTGACCTAATTGTCTTTTGCAAACAAATTTGACCCAAATGAGATTGATGAATAACTCGGGTCTTATTATCAGGATCCAAATTGTTTGCTATTTGATCAATAGCATCTAAACAGTTTGAACGAATGGAAGGTTAGATAAAAAATGAGATCAGTTTGAACAGCTGTTGTTTTCAGCGGGATAAAGGCGTAAACCTTTACTCTAGAAATACTTCATGTATTACATCACATTGTTACTCCAGAAATACGCCTTCTTACGCCTTTGCAAACAGGGTAGACCCAGATCAGACGGCTCCTGTAGGAGCCGTCTGATCAGGGTCTGCCCTGTTTGCTTATAATATCTTAATAAAGATATGGTTCTACAGTTTCTGTAATGGCCACCATTCCCGTCTCCATGTGCTATTATAATACTTCATCTAATGAATATTCATTATGTCATTATTTGTAATATGAATTATTCAAGTTTTGTTTTTTATAATCTGAGTGCGTTGACACACTATAATAGAGCATAATAGACAGATAAACTTACGGAAAAGATGTAGCTTATTTACCAATGTCCTAAATAAATTCTATTTTATTATTATTCTTATCTATATATAAGTATTAAATATATTTTATTTTAAATGTTCTATAATTTACGCATTATTGTACAGAAAATGTATCTTTGTGAAGCGCTTTTGAACGCACATATCCTGTATGAAAAGAGCGCTATATAAATGTGGTATAATAATAATAATATGAATAGTGTGACCAGAGTCTACTCTGCTTGCTTGTGAAATTACTCAGACTTGAGTCTACAGTTTCTACCATAGTCAAATGTTGATCATTGGCTATTATTAAAAAAAGTTTATAAATATTAATGACGTCACGAGTTCTTGTGATAATGGGTTAAAAATAAAACAACATTAGAAGAACATCTCTTGTGACGTAAATTGACCTTTGATCTACAATAACGTAAGTTAATCTTTTCCCTTTACCCAATAGCCTGTTTCTAGTTTTGAAGACATATGACCACTTAAAGCAGGTTGAAAGTAAAGCAGAGTGCGCCTTAAGGCGCATTCTGCTTTACTTTCAGCCTGCTTTAAGCTACCACCTACTAGGATATAGAAAATATTTATTATGCAATATGTTCATGACTGTATGAATTTGAACTATTTTCTTCAGCGGAGGAATAAATCAAACACGCTAAAAGCCGCTTCTATCAGGTAAAGGGTTAACTCTAATGACGTAAATAAACCTTTGATCTCTTATGGCGTAAGTTAATCCTTTTTGTCTTGTAACGTAAGTTACTCTTGTAACGTAAGTTACTCTGGTGACGTAAGTTACCCGGCGTCTCATCTGGATCCAAACTGCTTCCAAATACCAACCAACCTGCATAAGTAGTCAACTGCCTAAATGTATCTAATTCTTCTCTACTAGAATTCTAGTTTAAAGAGGTTTGTGTCCAGAATACATTTTAGTTGTATTGTTATATCAGTTTTGCCCCCCCCCCCCCCCCCCCCCCCCCCCACCGGTGATGTTTTGTTCAGACGATGGCACATGCATACATAACTCACCCGTGCACGTTTATCAAACTGCGCAGAATATTAAATTTCTTTCAAGTTGTCACAGTCTGACAAATTCTCGTCTGCACGAAAGACCGCCATCTTGAACCCGGGTTCACAGAACAGTTTCTGCTTTAGTTCTTCACCCTCTCAGGTTCAGTGCGCATCGGCTCCTATTTGTAAATAACAGATGAGATGTCGAGACACTCGGCATATCATCAGCATACAAACAATATAAACATTTTGGGCTCAGACTAGATGCCGAGTAACTCGGCGTCTCATCAGGATTCAAACTGTTTGACACTCCGTTTATTGTTTTATAAAAAATACAATCTATCCAAAACGTTAAGCAAAGGAACAATGCATCCAGCGGAAGACAATACTGGCTGTGAAAGGATTAACAAAATGAAAATGAAATTCATCAATTAACACTTTCAACACGGCACAGGCATGTACTGTCATTTAAAAACAATGTAGACTCAGATCAGAGAGCTACAAAAGGGGCCACTGATCCAGGTCTGTATTGTTTGACATTCAAAATAATCAAGCAAATTTATGACTGTTGTATTCAGTGGACTTTATAGTTAAACATTGATGATATATTGTACTCAGTGGACTTTATAGCTAAACATTGATGGTCTATTGTACTCAGTGGACTTTATAGTTAAACATTGATGGTCAATTGTACTCAGTGGACTTTATAGCTAAACATTGATGGTCTATTGTACTCAGTGGACTTTATAGCTAAACATTGATGGTCTATTGTACTCAGTGGACTTTATAGCTAAACATTGATGGTCAATTGTACTCAGTGGACTTTATAGCTAAACATTGATGGTCTATTGTACTCAGTGGACTTTATAGCTAAACAATGATGGTCAATTGTATTCAGTGGACTTTATAGCTAAACATTGATGGTCAATTGTATTCAGTGGACTTTATAGTTAAACATTGATGGTCAATTGTATTCAGAGGACTTTATAGTTAAATACTGATGGTCTATTGTACTCAGTGGACTTTATAATTAAACAATGATGGTCTATTGTATTCAGTGGACTTTATAATTAATCACTGATGGTCTATTGTTCTTAAGTGGACTTTATAGCTAAACACTGATATTCAGTGGACTTTATAGCTAAACACTGATAGTCTATTGTACTCAGTGGACTTTATAATTAAACACTGATGGTCTATTATATTGAGAGGACTTTATAGCTAAACATTGATGGTCTATTGTACTCAGTGGACTTTATAGTTAAACATTGATGGTCAATTGTATTCAGTGGACTTTATAATTAAACATTGATGGTCAATTGTATTCAGTGGACTTTATAATTAAACATTGATGGTCTATTGTATTCAGCGGACTTTATAGCTAAACATTGATGGTCTATTGTATTCAGCGGACTTTATAGCTAAACATTGATGGTCAATTGTATTCAGTGGACTTTATAGCTAAACACTGATGGTCTATTGTATTGAGAGGACTTTATAGCTAAACATTGATGGTCAATTGTATTCAGTGGACTTTATAGTTAAACATTGATGGTCTATTGTATTCAGTGGACTTTATAGCTAAACACTGATGGTCTATTGTATTGAGAGGACTTTATAGCTAAACATTGATGGTCAATTGTATTCAGTGGACTTTATAGTTAAACACTGATGGTCTATTGTATTGAGAGGACTTTATAGCTAAACATTGATGGTCAATTGTATTCAGTGGACTTTATAGTTAAACATTGATGGTCAATTGTATTCAGTGGACTTTATAGCTAAACACTGATGGTCAATTGTATTCAGTGGACTTTATAGTTAAACATTGATGGTCAATTGTATTCAGTGGACTTTATAGTTAAACATTGATAGTCAATTGTGCTGATAAATCAGGATAGAAAGGATTAAAGTGTAAATTTTCAGACAGAGTGGACGTTATGCCTATCGTAATCAGTGGGCGTTATGCCTATCGTAATCAGTGGACGTTATGTCTATCGTACTCAGTGGACGTTATGCCTATCGTACTCAGTGGACGTTATGCCTATTGTATTCAGTGGACGTTATGCCTATCGTACTCAGTGGACGTTATGCCTATCGTATTCAGTGGACGTTATGCTTATCGTACTCAGTGGACGTTATGCTTATCGTACTCAGTGGACGTTATGCTTATCGTACTCAGTGGACGTTATGCCTATCGTACTCAGTGGACGTTATGCCTATCGTACTCAGTGGACGTTATGTCTATCGTACTCAGTGGACGTTATGCCTATCGTATTCAGTGGACGTTATGCCTATCGTATTCAGTGGACGTTATGCCTATCGTATTCAGTGGACGTTATGCCTATCGTAATCAGTGGACGTTATGTCTATCGTAATCAGTGGACGTTATGTCTATCGTAATCAGTGGACGTTATGTCTATCGTACTCAGTGGACGTTATGCCTATCGTAATCAGTGGACGTTATGCCTATCGTACTCAGTGGACGTTATGCCTATCGTAATCAGTGGACGTTATGCCTATCGTATTCAGTGGACGTTATGTCTATCGTATTCAGTGGACGTTATGTCTATCGTATTCAGTGGACGTTATGCCTATCGTACTCAGTGGACGTTATGTCTATCGTACTCAGTGGACGTTATGCCTATCGTATTCAGTGGACGTTATGCTTATCGTACACAGTGCGAGTGTATAGCCATACCATTCGCAATGTTTGTTACGCGTCGTCTGATCAAGATCTACACTGTTTTGTCAAACAAGTCAGCAACGGAGAATATAACGGTTCTACCTGATACAGTGGACCCTCGATATCCCGAACTCGGATATCTCGAACTTCTGGAAACTCGAAGTAAAAAAGTCGGTCCTTCAAATATTTACAATATAGAATTGTTCTAAAACGTATCACTACGCATAATTATCTAAAACGCATGAGGCAGCTTAATTCAGGTCGAAAGTAACACTGAAAGCTTATACAGGATAACCTGCATTAAGCTGTGAACTTAGACATCGGATGGCTCGAACTTCTGTCCTCTCGAAGTAATTTGTATGGTCCCGTGAAGTTAAACTGTATGTGATAGACGGTACAGGTCCTTATCAATGAAGAGACATCACAAGTCTGGTTGGTTCTACACTATTCTCAAACACTGTAGAAAACAGTCTTCGTATATAGTGGGCCATACACGAGCTAGGTACAGTGCTCCCTCTCTACAACGGCACCCTTTGGGATACGGAGATTGTATGTGTTGTTCAGAGGGAGTTGTTATAGGGAGGGAAAATAAAACATAATTAGTTTGTTTGCAGATCCCTAGATAAGGTTATTTCCAGAACTAAAACCGTTATGCCTCTATCAAACCTTATGTTGTGACCACACTTTAGAATCGTCACAAAGTGACGATTCTAAAGAGTGGTCACAACAAAGGGTTTGATGGAGGAATAACGTAAATACGATGGAAAATGTTGTTTCTGGAGCTTTGTTGTTGCGGAAACAGTAACATGCGTTGTTGTAAGGAGAGAATCGTTATTGAGTGGGACGTTGTAGGGAGGGAGCACTGTATATGTCTGTATTTGATTGTTCAAGAATCCTTTCTGTTGCGTTAAGTTTATACCTAATTGCAGTTACATGGGACACTTTTAGGTTTGTACTTAATTTAACATATACAGAAACTCCTCGCTAATCTGAACACTCGCAAATCCGAACACCCCGTTATCCGAACACTAGTAAAGCCTTACACTTGCTGATCCGAACATTTTATAATCCGAACACTCGTTAAGCCTAACACTCGCTAATCCGAACACCCCAATAAGTATGGTTATCGGTATTTTAAGACAAGTGGTAGCTTAATGCAGGGTGAAAAACATACAGAAAGCTCCTCTTGGAGCTTTCTACATGACTTCCACCTTGGATTAAGTAGCTACATTGTATTTGTCCAGACTTCTGTACTGAGAGTGTAGATTATCACCTGCCTGAAAATTCTCAGTTTTTATTTACTAACGAAATCGTTTCAGAGATGTTTTACTGTAGACTTAATTAAATCATCATCAAGCCCGAACGCGCTGCACCGTTTCATGTCCGCTCAAATTATGGAGAAAATGTACTTACATGTATTTCCAACTGATGCACGATTTTGAGAAAATTAATGACTCGATGTCAGACAGCCTGAATGGGGCGCTGAATTAATTGGCGCCAAACCTGGATCCGCATTTTTTTTGTAAATTATAGTTAGATTGCAGTAGACAGGATAATGCTTATAGTGTTCTCGGTTATAGAACTGAAATAAAGATCTCTTAGTCTTCAGACTATGCACGTTATTGCACGAGTTTAAGATGGATTGGGTTTGTTCTTAAATGTGAAAGCTGCTCGTCTCCATTATCCTGTAAAGATTGACATGTCTAGAATTAGCCAACAGTCTGGTTACAGGTCAGATGCCGTGCAACTCGGCGTTGTTACACAAGTCAGATGCCATGTCACTCGGCGTTGTTACAGGTGAGACATCATGTCAGTCGGCGTTGTTACAGGTCAGATGTCATGTCACTCTGCGTTGTTACAAGTCAGATGCCATGTGACTCTGCATTGTTATAAGTCAGATGCCGTGTAACTCAGCGTTGTTACATGTCAGATGCCATGTCACTCGGAGTTGTTACAGGTCAGATGCAATGTCACTCAGCGTTGTTACAGGTCAAATGTCATGTCATTCGACGTTGCTACAGGTCAGATGCCATGTCACTCAGCGTCGTTACATGTCAGATGCAATGTCACTTGGCGTTATTACAGGTCAGATGCAGTGTAACTCGGCGTTGCTACAGGTGAGGTGCCATGTCATTCGGCGTTGTTACAGGTGAGGTGCCATGTCACTCGGCGTTGTTACAGGTGAGGTGCCATGTCACTCGACGTTGTTACAGGTGAGGTGCCGTGTAACTCGGCGTTGCTACAGGTGAGGTGTCATGTCACTCGGCGTTGTTACAGGTGGGATGCCATGTCAATCGGCGTTGTTACAGGTGAGGTGCCATGTAAATCGGCGTTCTAACAGGTCAGATGCCATTTCACTCGGCGTTGTTACAGGTGAGGTACCATGTTACTCGGCGTTGTTACAGGTGAGATGCCATGTCACGTGGCATTGTTACAGGTGAGGTGTCGTGTAACTCGGCGTTTTATGAATATTTTAATTGTTTGACACTCGGTCAATAGTTTCTAAAAGGCGTCAAGGAATTAGAAATAATTAAAACTATAGCAGATCAGTGTCTAAGTAGATGTCACCCTCTATTTTTCCTATTTAGAATTATATTGAATAGACCATCAACCCTATCCGCCATAGATACGCTTTCCTAAGCCTTTGCAAACAGAGTAGACCCAGATCAGACGGCTCCTATAGGAGCCGTCTGATCAGGGTCTGCTCTGCTTGCTCATGATATAATATAGATGCGATTCTACAGTTTCTACCAGTGCCAAAATAGTTTTGTATGTGCAGTATTTAAATTAATCTAATTATCATTCATGATGTCATTATTTCTTGCATGAATATTCATGGAATAAAGAGTTAACACGGCTTCTGATCAGGATCACAGCTGCCTGACATTTGGTCCGTATTATCTAAAAAAGACTGAAACACTTAAAATGAAAAATGAAGTGGAGAAAAGATGAAATAGACAACAATGTTCACAAATGTGTAAGAGTTGAGTAGACAACATCGTTTACAGTTGTACAAGAGCTCAGTTCAGTTAATGACCAAGACCCCAGATAATCATATACCCACGAAAGCCAATTTAGGGCTCCTCACTGTTAACCCTTCGCTTGCTATTCACGTCAATATACCTACCTGTAAATAGTGAAGACCCAGATGAGACAGCTCTTGCACGAGCTGTATCATCAGGGTCTGCACTATTTACAAGTTGATTGTGCAACCAGTGCACTCCACAGCAGTGATTGCACAGCGAAATACTTGTACACATTGAAGAAATATGTAATTATACAACAGGGCATGGGTAAAGAAGGAGGAAATGTATTTTAAATTCAGCAAGCGAAGGGTTAATTGCTGTAGTGAGAGAGAAAACAAGGCAGAATTGTTGTAGTGTGAGAGAAAACAAGGCAGAAATGGTGTAGTGAGAGAGAAAACAAGGCAGAATTGAAGGCAGCTCTAGCATACTTCAAACCTGGATCGTTCGCAGGCTTTTGTTTAAAGGCTCAAATCTGACCAATCAAAAGCTTGGGAACTCAAATCTAACCAATCAAAAGCCTTAGAACGAAACTCAGACTCAACTAAAAGCTTTATAAGCATGGACCCTGACATTGTCTGTGGAACTGAGTTATGGCTACGGGGTGTTAAGCCAGGGAGAGATCCTACTAGCAATGCAATACAAACAAGTGACGTCTTTCCTGAAGGTTACATTATACACAAAAATGACAGGGACACTCGATTAGGTGGAGGTGTTTTCACTGGAGTAAGTGATCAATATGTATCTGAGGGAAAAGCAGAACTTGTTACAGATTGTGAGATCTCCTGGACAAAATTGAATATAAAGAAAAGGAAAGACCTATACCTCTGCTCCTTTTACATGACTCATAGGAATATGAAAGATATTCAAAGTCTTGATCTCCCCCTGAGCAAACTGACACAGGGTACCAGAAGCTGCTATGTTATCCTTGCGGGTGATTTGAACTGCCCAGACATTGATTGGGATAGACTAACGGTGAGGTCTGGTGCGCCAGATAGGGAAGTCCAGTAAGCATTGATAAATGTGACCGTAGAACATGGACTATCACAAATGCACAGTCAACCGACACGCATGGATGACATATTAGATCTGGTATTCACAAACAATGAGACACTGATTAAGTCATCAGTTAGCATTCCAGGCATCAGTGCCATGGTTGTCACAGATACTGTTTATTTCCCAGAAAGAACAGACATACACCGAGGAAACGATACAATTTTTCTAAAGCAAATTGAGAAGAAATTTATAAAGCAACTAATCTCTTGTCAAATCAAATTATTGAAAAACAAACAAAAACCTGCCAGTTGAAGAACTTTGGTCATTATTTAGTGATACTATCATAAACATAATGGACAAACATGTCCCAAGTAAGGTATGCAAGAAAAGCAAATTACTTCAATGGTTCTCGAAAGCTCTCAAACGCATGGTCGAAAGGAAAAAGAGGCTATACAATCATTCTAAGAAAACATCACAATGGGCAGAGTTCAAACAACAACAGAGGAAATGTAAAAAGGCTTTTAAAATCGCAGAGATAAATCATATAAACAATACTATAGAAGATTGGCTCAAAAACAATAACACAAAACCCTTCTGGCAGTGTGTTAAGTCACGGCGGCAAGACAACTTTGGCATACCATCGCTTAAAAACATGACAGCCTTGTTGATGACATCAAGGGAAAAGCAGAAATCCTTTTGGAACAATTTAGCTCAATATTTACAAAACCAGGACTAGATAAATCTATGCCATCAATGAAAGAACAGTGTAAATACAAACTGCCTCCAATAAAAATCACGGCACCAGGGATCGCGAAACTACTTCTTAATATCCAAACTTATAAAGCCACTGAACCAGACAAACTTTCAAACATAATGCCCAAGTCATGCGCACACCAACTAGCACATGGGTTAAGTGCCATTTTCCAGGCTTCTATTGACACTGGCAAATTACCCAAAGACTCATTGAATGCCAATATAGCCCCAGTTTTCAAAAAAGGTGATGTCCATATGGCAGAAATTTATAGACCAGTGTCCTTGACCTCAGTGTCGTGTAAACTCCTGGAACACATTATTTGTAAACATCTCTTACAACATTTAGAAAAAATAGTATACTAACAAATTTAAATCACGGTTTCAGATCTGGATTCTCCTGCGAGACAGCTTATAACAACAGTACATGATCTCTTAAACAACAAAGATAAGGGCCTACAAACAGACATTTTCATTCTTGACTTCTCAAAAGCTTTCGACACTGTGCCCCACTCAAAACTTCTCTTTAAACTTAAAAAGTATGGTATAACAGGAACTTTGCTAGATTGACTGGAGATGTTCTTGACGAAACGCCACGTGCAAGTATTGGTAGAGGGTGCACACTCTGCCCCTGTCGAGCCCGGTGTCCCCCAGGGGATTGTGCTGGGTCCGCTCTTATTCCTTTGTCACATCAATGACCTACCTGACTCCGGTCGGTTGTTTGCAGGTGACTGCTTTCTGTACAGAACCATCCAGAGTCAGGAGGACCATGAGGTGTTGCAGAGGGATTTGGGTGGGCTGGAGCGCTGGGCCTCGGCATGGGGTATGCGGTTTAATGCAAAGAAGTGCTATGTCATGAGCATCAATAACGGATCCAGTCACTTCTATACACTAGACAACCAAATTCTTAGGCAGGTACAGGAAAACCCTATAGGCAGGTACAGAAAAACAGGAAAACCCTATAGGCAATTACAGGAAAACCCCATAGGCAGGTACAGGAAACCCCTATATGCAGGTACAGGAAAATCCTATATGCAGGTACAGGAAAACCCTATATGCAGGTACAGGAAAACCCTATAGGCAGGTACAGGAAAACTCATACCTAGGTGTGGCCTATCAGATGACATGAAGTGGGGTGCCCATATCAATAGAATATCTAAAAAGCAACTCAACCGTAGCCTTCCTAAAAAGAAATATTAGGCACTGCCTCCCCCCCCCCATCCTGTAGAAAGTCAGCTTATGTATCACTTGTTCGGTCAGTGCTAGAGTATGCTTCAGTCATCTGGGACCCAGTATTAACTTCAGAAATAGAGAAACTAGAGAAAGACCAGAGGCAATCTGCGAGATTCATAACGGGTGACTATAAATCAAGAGAAACTGGTTGTGTAACTCGCATGCTGACATACCTTGATTTGCCATCACTCCAAACTAGGCGAAAACACAACAGACTGACACTGTTTTACAAAATTATAGAAGGGCTCATGCCAGCATTACCACCGGCTCACTTTTTAACCCCAGTCAGACAAAAAAGACAGCTTCGACCAAAAAAATTATCTGGGTTCTCATCTAAAAACATTGCAGACAGGTCGGCTGCAAATAACAGCAAGTGCTTTCAAATCCAACACGGCCTAGGTAACCAACTACAAAAAACCTCTTCCTTTTTAGAACCAGTATTGAATGGAATCAAATTGACGAAAGTACAGTATGTGCAACCAGTGTGGAGAGCTTTAATAGTGCTTCTAAAGTACCTCTCTCTCTCTCTCTCTCAGTGCACATATGCCGTAAATGGCCCTGCACTGTACTTATTCAGATTCAGATTCAGATGCAAAGTTTACAATACAGAATTGCTCAAGAATGTATCACTACGCATATCTAGAAACTTATGTGACAGCTTAATGCAGGTCTTAAGTAATGATGAAAGCTCCTTACAGGAGCTTTCAGCATTACTTTAAACATGCATTAAACTGTGAACTTGAAAAAATAACCAGATTATAAATCGGATAACTCGAATTTCTGTTATCTCCAAGTAATATGTATGCCCATTGAAGTTCGAAATACCCTGCACTGTACTTATTCAGATTCAGATTCAGATGCAAAGTTTACAATACAGAATTGCTCAAGAATGTATCACTACGCATATCTAGAAACTTATGTGACAGCTTAATGCAGGTCTTAAGTAATGATGAAAGCTCCTTACAGGAGCTTTCAGCATTACTTTAAACATGCATTAAACTGTGAACTTGAAAAAATAACCAGATTATAAATCGGATAACTCGAATTTCTGTTATCTCCAAGTAATATGTATGCCCATTGAAGTTCGAAATATCGAAGTTCAACTGTACTCGAAATTGTATCAGCTTTAGACTAATTTATAGTCAAAATATGACTGGATGAATGCTTCAGAACGAAATCATACCCAGACTTAAACGTTTTATGGTCACCAGTGAGACCTGTGTCTACAGTGTTTGTTAAATAGTCAAGCATTCTCTTCTTTATAAGGACATAATCAGTGCGCATGCGTCAAATATGGAGGACGTGTTTTGATTCTGAGGACTGAGATTGTTGGATTTTATCGTGTTTGTGATAGATAGAAGGTTTTCAGGAAATATGTAGAACTGTTTCGGTGACTGTGATCTGCAGATAACTTTTGACGTAAAATATGTGTTAGGGAGTCTAATGGCAAGCAAATGGAACAAACTCCTGTATCACCTTAAGACATCCAAGGGACCTCGAGTGAGCTTAACGGGTAAGTACTTTATCAAACTATATGAACAGTAGTATGTATATAAAACATCAACAATATTACTCAAATGAGCCAAACATCCAATCAAAAGATAAACACTTGCCAAGGTTTTCTGTACATACAGGACTCGTCAAGCATGCATCCCAACCAGCTATGGTACATTCACTGTGTTGAATTTGTGCTCATCTGTAAATAAATTCGAGCCATGCTTATATTAAGTTTTTAATTCACTATTTATAAGCACACTTGCGTGTTTACTGCAATGATCTACATTGTATTGTGTTGTATTGTATTGTGCTGTATTGTGTTGTATATGCCCGTAACACCAGGTACAAATGTATACCAAATATGCCGTTAACACCTCACCCTGGACCCGACTTTGTCAAATCAATCGGTCACGCCTGATCAGTTTCATCGAAACTGATTTCGATTGAAAAAAACAACTCTCTAAATAAGGTAGATGCAGTCATTAGAGTCAATCAGAGGACGGCAGATTTACAGTTATAGGCTATTTGTAGATCCAACATTTTTGAATGAATCTACCCCAAAGGAGCATTAACTAGAGAAAAGGAACATTTTAGAATCTTGTAGTTTAAACCCATTGTGATAAATAGAGCATTTGCTCCTATATGAGCAAATGCTCTATTAATCACAATGGTTTTAACAGATGACTTTTGCAGAGGCGCCAAAAGGCGTCAAAATGAGGGAATGGGTCAGCTGGCATTGAATTGAAGCTTTCCGAAATTGTAATAGCCATCTATGTGATTAGTCTAAACAGAGTCGAATTAAAAGTAAAATTAAGATAGGAAATGAGAATTGTCCGAAGAGGTGAAATCTGTCTGAGTTGCTTCTAGTGCGTTTGCAAATGCGTTCAAATGCGTTCAGTGCGTTCAACACATTCTGACGCGTATCCACCAGGGTAAATGATCCATTAACCCTTTCACTGACGTTGATTCAAAATGGAAATGACCCTGATCAGACGGCTAACACTAATGGTCATTAGTGTTTAATTATACAGCCCATTTGATATAGAATGCTTGAATAATTAGAACGACAAACAATACAGGACCCTGACAATACAGGACCTGACAATACAGGACCCTGACGACAATACAGGACCCTGACAATACAGGACCCTGACGACAATACAGGACCCTGACGACAATACAGGACCCTGACGACAATACAGGACCCTGACAGGACCCTGACAATACAGGACCCTGACAATACAGGACCCTGACAGGACCCTGACAATACAGGACCCTGACAATACAGGACCCTGACAATACAGGACCCTGACAATACAGGACCCTGACAATACAGGACCCTGACAATACAGGACCCTGACAATACAGGACCCTGACAATACAGGACCCTGACAGGACAGGACCCTGACAATACAGGACCCTGACAATACAGGACCCTGACAATACAGGACCCTGACAATACAGGACCCTGACAATACAGGACCCTGACAATACAGGACCCTGACAATACAGGACCCTGACAGGACCCTGACAATACAGGACCCTGACAAGAGGGTTTACACTATTTGTAAATGGCAATACACTCGTTACCTACATTCTTTATTTAATTATAACTTCACATGGACGGAATAATTTTTCGCCATGACAGAAATTGTAGAATCATATCTATACTATAAGCAAACAGGACAGATCTTTATCAGATGTCCCTTGTAGGAGCCGTCTAATATGGGTCTACTCTGCCTGCAAATATCTATGGAGTAAATAGTTAATGGAAGCTAAACGGTTTTTACCCTTTCCTTCACCTTCATATAAACGTGTTTCCACGCATTTGCAAACAGGGTAGACCAAGACCGGACTACTCCTGTAGGAGCCATCTGATCAGGATCTGCTCTGTATAACATGGATATTGTTGTACAGTATCTGCGTGAACCAAAGTATTCCATGTCCATATGCTAAAATAATGAAACAATTTAATTAATGTTCATCGTGTCATTATTTCTTGCGTGAATATGCAATAGGGAAAGGATTAACCCACTCCCTGTTAGACTATTTATAGATCCAACTGCTTTGAAAAAATCTATCGAAAAGGAGCATTAACTAGAGAAAGGGAAAATTTTAGAATTTTGTAGTTTGAAACCATTGTGATAAATAGAGCATTTGCTCCTATAGGAGCAAGCGCTCTATTTATCACAATGGTTTTACAAAGTGACTTTTACAGAGTCGTCAAAAGTCGTCAATATGAGGAAATGGGTTAATAATACAAAATATTTTGTAATGTCTCCCTACTTCACCATAGAAGTCGCCAGAAAGTGACGCATGGGGTTTGCTGCCATAGATGTATCTGTGATAAACTTTACAAACAGTTTGGATCCAGATCATATGCCGAGTAACTCGGCTTCTTACCAAGATCGAACCTGCTTGACACACCATTTACGTTTGAGAGAAGAGATTGGCACATATAGCAGCCGGTATAGTGTACAGACGAAAAAATATTTGGTACAAACAAAATGAATTAACCCTTTTATCAGGAAGAAATACATGACGTCATGTAATAACGTCACGGATATTAAGTACATTAACACCCCACTAATGCGACCACCAAAAAGGGGCATAATTCACAGTGGCAAGAGCAGGTGGTTGCTTAATGCAGGACGAAAGTTATGCAGAAAGCTCCTATAGGAGCTTTCTGCATAACTTTCGTCCTGCATTAAGCAACCACCTGCTTATGAAAACAGCCATGTTTGTTTAAGTGGTCGCATTAAGTGGTCGCATTAAGTGGTCGCATTAGCGGGGTTCTACTGTACATTAACCCATTCCCTCATATTGACGACTTTTGACGACTCTGCAAAAGTCACTTTGTGAAAACATTGTGATAAATAGAGCATTTGCTCCTATAGGAGCAAATGCTCTATTTATCACAATGGTTTCAAACTACAAAATTCTAAATATTTCCTTTTCTCTAATTAATGTTCCTCTTCGGTAGATTAATTCAAAGAGGTTGTATCTAAAAATAGCCTATGAGGTAATGGGTTAATGTGTTATAATAGCACATAGACACGGGAACTGTTGGCCTTGGCATTCTCTATCATATCATAAGCAAACAGAGCAGACCCTGTTCAGATGGCTCCGGTGGGAGCCGCCTGATATGGGTCGACTCTGTTTACAAAGGCATAGACATGCGTATTAATGGAGGAAAGAGTTAAACAGAACAGATGAGATTGTGAGCAGACGACATGGAAGGCTTTAAGACGTATCATAGTGTTAAAATATTGAACCGAACCATCTGCGCCAATTCCCAAAACAGTTGCTTAGGATACGTGCATTTTGGTCATAATTAGATTTAAAGCGACAAAGTCTCAACATCTACTGATGCACAACAATTTATGGTTTCACCGTAAACTTTTATCCTGTTGAAAAAAAATACTGTCTGCTCAAAATTGGAAGCGTTGTTTTCTATTTTTTAAACTTGTTTAACCCATTCCCTCATATTGACGACTTTTGACGACTCTGTAAAAGTCACTTTGTAAAATCATTGTGATAAATAGAGCATTTGTTCCTATAGGAACAAATGCTCTATTTATCACAATGGTTTCAAGCTAAACAATTCTAAAATTTTCCTTTTCTCTAGTTAATTCTCCTTTTCGGTAGTTTATTCAAAGGTGTCGTATCTAAAAATAGCCTATGAGGTAATGGGTTAAGTGTTTGAAAAGTTCTTGACAGAGTTGGAAACAGTATGGATCCAGATGAGACGTCGAGTTGCGGTTTTCATTCAGATAAAAACCGGTTTGGAAATATCAGCCAAGTTGTACTTAGCAGCACAAGAGTTGACTGCAGTTAAATTCGAATAAACACGTTGTATGCCCCACCTTTCCTATATACAGTAACAATCGACAGTTCGAAATATCAGTATAAACGAATTTTGACAACTTTTATGCATATACTGCTTGATGCAGGGTTGAAGTCATGCAGAAAGCTCCCATAGGAGCTTTCTGCGTGACTTTCACCGTGCATTAAGCTGCCATCTGTCATAAAGATCAATAATGGTAATAATTTTAATGTTTGAATAATCGTGTTTTTACAGTACATTGTATTTCATTGTATTTTATGATCAGGCGCTTGCCATTTAAAATGGTTTTAATCTAGAACTTTAGAAACCTTTTTGAACCATAGCAAAACAGTTATAAGGAAACAAACTGCTTTGCTCCTAATCGCAATCCAGTTAAACATCCAGGCTGTTGTTGATGCACATATAAATAAAATAATATTTTAGCCGCTCCCTGTAGCAACGATGTCTCCCTCGTGACGCCTGGCCAGGGTCTGCACTGTTTGGTGATCGCCAGATTGTTTCGTACAATAGTGTTTCGCAATGTGACCACATACCGGTAATTTCATTGACAAAGGACTGTGTAAAAACAGGTTGTTGCTTAACGCAGGGCAAAAGTAATGCAAATAGCTCTTACAGTTGTTTTGCTGAACCTTTGTGCTGCATTAAGCTATCACCTGTTGTAAAATCGGGAATGATATTGATGCTCCCGGGACGCGTTACATTTTCAAAAAATACCTTAATCCATTTTGTACACACGTGGACGCTTAGTGCAGAATGAAACCAATGCATACATTGCATGGGAAAGCTTTCTACACTGCCTTTAATCTGCATTAAGCTACCACTTGTATTTTGAAAAATCTATTAATTTATTTAACAGTTATTGTCTACAGGATTGGGGTTTTATGCGTTTTATTGATCATTAGTTATCCCTCCACCCAACTTGGCCAAGAAGAAAGGAACGTTTATTATCAGGAAGAACTCGGTACTTCCTTTTAGTAGTAACGAGAGTGTACCCAGGTGCGTATCCAAATACTAAAATCTTCATTTCTCCACGAAACCATATACTATGACCACTCTTTAGAATCGTCTCTTCGGGACGATTCTAAAGAGTGGTCACAGTATAGGGTTTGGTTAAGAAGTAAAGACGCTATTGTTGGAAATGTTTAAATTTACACATTTTATCTGTACCGCTGTTACTGTCATTTCTTCTCTCCAGACAAAATGAACACTGGTAATATTTCTTGTTATAGACCTGATGTCTAATCTGGATCTACATTACCTGAAATGTAACAAGATCTATTTACCCAGAGGGAGTCTAATTTGGAATACATATTCGTTGTTTAACCCTTCTCTTGCTGAATTTTAAAGAACATTTCTCCTTCTTTGCCCATGCCCTGTTGTATAATTACATATATCTTCACTGTGTACAAGTATTTCGCTGTGCACTCACTGCTGTGGAGTGCACTGGTTGCACAATCAACTTGTAAATAGTGCAGACCCTGATGAGTTCCTGCAGGAGCTGTCTCATCTGGGTCTGCACTATTTACAGGTACGTATATTGACGGGAATAGCAAGCGAATGTTTAACTAGATTTTTTATGAAAAGCGTAACATTGTAAGAAGATTTTGAAAGACAAAAAGTGCAGACCCTCTGATCTGGGTCTGCAGTGTTTGTAAATGGCAGTACGAGCATGTCCGTATTTGAAATGGTTAAAGAAAGTATAAATTCACGGTATTGAGATATCCGGATAGCGGCATACTTCGGCATACTCCGTGATTTATTCAAATGTGATAGTCCGAAAATTACCGAAGTATCCCTCGACAATATTCAGAGAGACATATTTATCATTTGTCTTGCAAGTCTTCAAGTGCTACCGAGTTATTTTTTATAGACTGTTGACAAACTGCATTCCCGAAATGTTGCTAGAATGTAAGTGTTGTTTTGTTTTCTTTACCCGAAACTCCGAGCGGAACTCCTCGGATATTTCTACGGGATTAGCGGAAACTGCCGAGTAAACATGATTGCATAATCACATGGTCGTAATTTGCTCTGCAGAGGATCTTAACTGATTCCCTCCTAGACTATTTTTAGATCCAATCTCTGAATAAATCTACCGAAAAGGAGCATTTACTAGAGAACAGGAAACTTTTTAGAACTGTCTAGTTTTGAAACCACTGTGATCAATAGGGCATTTGTTCCCATGGAGGAAGTGCCCTATTCATCACAATGGTTTCAAAATGTGACTTCCAAAGAGGCGCCAAAAGGAGTCACTAGGAGGGAACCCCTGTGTCAACCCTTGATTTGACGTGCATTTGCAAACAGCTTGGGTCCATATGAGATGTCGAGCATATCGTAATGCCATTATAAAAATAGCCAGTCAAAGTTCATAGAGACATTGTTTCTTACATGAATATTTATGAGGTAATGTGTTAAATCAGTTTTGATGACGTCATGAGTATTAACCCTTCTCTTGCTGAATTTTAAAATACATTTTTCCTTTTTTATCCATGACCTGTTGTATAATTACATATATCTTCACTGTGTACAAGTATTTAGCTGTGCAATCACTGCTGTGGAGTGCACTGGTTGCACAATCAACTTGTAAATAGTGCAGACACTGATGAGACAGCTCCTGCAGGAGCTGTCTCATCTGGGTCTTCACTATTTACAGGTAGGTATATTGACGTGAATAGCAAGCGAAGGGTTAAGGTAACCAATAAAAGCTTCGTCAACCAGTTTCAAAGCCAATGTAGATCCTGTTGGTTTGTCATGGGTTAAACTGGGTCTGTATAAGTGTCAGGCTCATCTTCTTCGCAGCAACTCGGAAAGAAAGTCAGTTGGAAAATGAACAGATGGACGTATAGAAAGATGGACAACAATCGAATCGTTTAATGTTTATTCATCTTGTTAACCCTTATCCCGCTACTTTAACCAATATCTCGTCATCTTAACCATGATCTCGCTATCTTAACCAATATCTCGTCATCTTAATCATTCTCTCGCTACCTTAACCATTATCTCGTTATCTTAACCATTCTCTCGCTGTCCGCGACCTAACTCGCATGTACAAACAGTTTGGATCCAGATGAGACGTCGAGTAACTCGGCGTCTCATCAGAATCCAACCTGTTTGGCACTGTGAATGGCAATCAAAACTGTTTGACACTGCTGTGAATGTCAATCAAAACTGCTCAAATTGCTCCAGATCCATTTTTTCGCAGATATAATTTACCTCCCAGCGGGATAAGTGTTAACATAGGGTTCTATTTTCAGATATATTTGTTATTCAGATATATTTGTTATTCAGATATATTTGTTATTCATTCAGATATATTTGTTATTCAGATAAGTTTGTTATTTTGCAGATATATTTGTTATTTTTCCAGATATATTTGTTATTTACAGTGCTTGGCCTAAACGCAAGCTAATCTGCAACAAAACGTAAATTCTCAATATATTATCTTTTGTGAACGGGTCGTAAATTATATAATCGAAAACTAATAACATTGTATCACAATTGTGAAAATAATTCAACAAACAAATTTTTATAATATATGTCATGCACAAATATCGCTTTCCCTTGTACATGTATATGTATAAATGCTGCGCGCGAGGCCACAGGTCCATAAAATAACAACGAAAATAAAACTCGATTATTCAGACTACCCCAACAAAGGGCGCCATTAAAATACTATAGATTTATTGTACGTATCTAATTGTGTCTTTCATTAATCAGAACTAATTGTGTCTTTATAAATATGTTCAAAAGGAAGAGACAAAATGGCGGAAGCACTCTGTATGTTAATCTAAATTATCAGAGAGAGTCTTTTCTCATTGTACAAGTTTTGCCAGTGATGGAATGAGAGGAAATGAACGCCCGTGACTTGTGTCTCTTGGCAAACTATGTATAAATGACACCATCAACGAAAAATATACAAAAATAATGATTTATGTTATGAAAGAGATTATTTTCCGAATCTCATGAATCGTTTGTCAGCGGAGTTTTCCGGGGTTCTCCCGAAGCGCATGAAGCGTTTGTCGGCAGTTTCCGTTGATGCTCGGCCGAAACGCATAAATCTCTTATCGGCGCTGTTTTCATCCGCCATGTTGGCCCGTCCGAATCTCATGAAACGTTTGTCAGCAGTTGTGTCCTCTTCTTCTTCTGCATTGGCTCGTCCGAATCTCATGAAACGCTTGCCAAATCTCATAAAGCGCTTGTCTGGATCTCTTCCGAATCTCATGAAACGCTTGGCGGCTGTCTCGTTTTCTTCATCATCACCATCAAGTCCTTCTGGTAAAGAATAAACAAAGTGTTTGATGAAGTTTTATCTATACATGTAGTTACATAGTCCTGTCACCATTCACCATTCAGCTATGCCGAAATGTTTCACTAATAATGGCGACCATGTCACATACATATACATGTATAACAAATTATGATACAAAAACTTTTATGATATAATGATAATTAGCTTAACTTATTAACTAAATATTTTGCTTGTTAGTAGTGCCTTGACTCTTTGCATGCTTACGACGAGACCGTGAATACATATGTAAAACAGTATAGACCAAGATGAGATGCTGCATGATAGAACGTTTTAACCAGACGACAATTGTTGCAGACGAAAACGTACTTGCAAAGCGCGTACAGAGGGTCAACTGAGAACTGTAAGATCTCAAAGCCTAATGATTACAGAAGAACCTGACCTACACGGTCATTCATTTATTCAAAATAGGAACCATAAAAAACAGGTGGATGCACAGGTCAAAAGTAATGCAGAAAGACCCTATAAGACATTTCTGCATTACGTTTGACCTGCACTAAGCTTCCACATTCCTTACAAACTCATAATTAAACCTCTTTTTGATGACCGATTAACACAGATTCTACTGTAATTAATCCATTACCTCGTAGACTATTTTTAGATACAACCTCTTTGAATAAATCTACCGAAAAGGAGCATTAACTAGAGAAAAGGACAATTTTAGAATTTTGTAGTTTAGAACCATTGTGATAAATAGAGCATGTGCTCCTATAGGAGCAAATGCTCTTTTTATTTCAATGGTTTCACAAAGTGACTTTTACAGAGTCGTCAATATGAGGGAATGGGTTAAAGTGTTTCGACTTACAAATTATTGTAACCTTTACCGCGTGCATATTCATGTAATAATGAACTCATGAATATTCATCATATGAATTGTCAAATTGGCATAATATGAGCACAGAAACGGTTGACCATGACAGAAACCGTATTTAACCAGGGTCCATGCTTATAAAGCTTTTAGTTGAGTCTGAGTTTCGTTCTAAAGCTTTTGATTGGTCAGAATCTGACCAATCAAAAGCTTGAGAACGTTCTCAGACTCAACTAAAAGTTTTATAAGCATGGACCCAGATCTATGTACTTCCATAAGCAAACAGAACCGTACAGGCGGCTCCTATAGGGGTAACAGGACATGCCCGAGCTGGGTCTACTCTGTTTGCAAGTACGTAAAAAAGGGTTTATATGAAGGAAAGTGTTAAAGCATTTTTTTAAAAGAAAAATCATTTTCTTCCGCATGAACGCTGCATTTACACTATATATAATTATATAATAGCCCATAGGAGCAAATGCTCTTTTTATCACCATGGTTTCAAAACTACACAATTCTGAAAGTGTCATTTTCCTAGTAAAGAGATTGGGTCTAAAATAGACTATGAGGGAATTGGTTAAACTATGAGGGAATGGGTTAAACGATGAGGGAATGGGTTAAACTATGAGAGAATGGGTTAAACTGTGAGAAAATGGGTTAAACTGTGAGAGAATGGGTTAAACTGTGAGAGAATGGTGAGAGAATGGGTTAAACTGTGAGAAAATGGGCTAAACTGTGAGAGAATGGGTTAAACTATGAGAGAATGGGTTAAACTGTGAGAGAATGGGTTAAACTATGAGGGAATGGGTTAAACTGTGAGAAAATAGGTTAAACTATGAGAGAATGGGTTAAACTGTGAGAGAATGGGTTAGACTATGGGGGAATGGGTTAAACTGTGAGAGAATGGGTTAAACTATGAGAGAATGGATTAAACTGTGAGAGAATGGGTTAAACTGTGAGAGAATGGGTTAAACTATGGGGGAATGGGTTAAGGCGTTTTTGTATATGGGTGTAAAATGTGAGTGTTGAAATAACCAAACGTCTAGTGGTTTGTGTTTTGTTGTTGACTGTTTCTAACAGTAGAACCAGTCACTGATGGCTCATAAAATATCAGACAACCAGGTTCTCACACAAACTAGACATTTATTCTTTTCAACACTGAATAAGTATTGTTCAATATTATATGACTTTGTGCACCTATAGTAAGAATGGCGAATCCGGAAACTAACCAAACCAAACACTCACAAACCCAAGCACCCGCTAACCCGAACAACAGCTAACCCAAACACCCGCTAACCCAATCAACAGCTAACCCAAACACCCGCTAACCCGAACAACAGCTAACCCAAACACCCGCTAACCCAAACACGCGCTAATTCGAACAATAACTAACTCAATCACTTGCTAACTCATATACTCGCTAATTCACATACTAGCTAACTCATATAATAGCTTACTCACATACTAGCTAACTCATATACTCGCTTATGCACATACTAGCTAACTCATATAATAGCTTACTCACATACTAGCTAACTGATATACTCGCTTATTCACATACTAGCTAACTCATATACTCGCTTATTCACATACTAGCTTACTCATATAATAGCTGACTCACATACTAGCTTCCTCAAACACTCGCTAACTCGAACACTTGCTATCTCGAATGATAACTAACTAAAACATTTGCTTATAAGTCATTTTTTCTAATTGATATACATGATGTCACCATTTTGTTTATGAATATTCATGGAGTAAAGGGTTGATAATTATTCATGGTGTAATGTATTAGAGGAAAATGATATCTGCTATCTATTTGAGGGTTCGGATTTGCTAAGACGTACTTATCTAGTGGCATACCACTGCCTGCAAGAAATTTATTAATCTCCATTCATGTCGGAAGTTTATTCCTATCTACACTACTGACATCTAACAATAAGTGCATTTGCCCTCTAAAAGAGACGATTCTAATTTTAGAACTGGAATTAGTTTGTCATGGCAGATTATTTATTTAAACTCGAGGTAAAAACAGTACTGAAAGTTACCAATTTAATTACAAAACATAGACTAATGTTTCACTAAAATTCATCAAACCTTAAAAATCATTTGCTAAAAAAGCAACATTTTTTATCCTGGAGTTAAACCTGTAAAACATGTACAGTTGAACTTCGATAACTCGAACTTCGCGATAACTCGAACAAAAAGTTCAGGCCTTCTAAAACTTACAATACATAATTGCCCTAAAATGTATCGCTACAGATATCTGGAAACACATGTCACAGATTAATAAAGGTCTAAAGTAATGCTGAAAGCATAAAGCATTACTTTAGACCTTTATTAAGCTGTGGCATTGAGAAATTGTTCAGATAAGAAGTCGGATAACTCGAAGTTCTGTTATCTCGAACTAATTTGCATGGTCCCTTCAATTTCGAGTTATCGAAGTTCAACTGTAGTTGAATATATAGATACAACCCATTTGTGAGTCCATTGACGCCCGTGATCCCACACACCCAGATCAGTGTGTGTGTGCGGGGGGGGGGGGGGGGGGGGTGCAGTGCGAACAAAGAGACTTTAATATTACTATCAACTTTAGAATGAAACTACCGAAGAGAACGCCAACATTAGAATAAAACTACTGTAGACCGTGAAATTTAGAATGAAACTACTAAACTGAAGAGAATGTCAACTTTAGAATTAAACTACTACTG
Source organism: Azorinus chamasolen (assembly GCA_963576725.1). Lineage (NCBI taxonomy): Eukaryota > Metazoa > Mollusca > Bivalvia > Cardiida > Solecurtidae > Azorinus > Azorinus chamasolen. Next base: position 85,946,195 of record OY755246.1, read on the forward strand.
AAGACGAAGTCAACTTTAATTAGAATTAAACTACCGAAGACAACGCCAACTTTAGAATTAAACTACCGAAGACAACGCCAACTTTAGAATTAAACTACCGAAGACAACGTCAGACTAAAATCGTGAACCTTATAATGAAGAACACAAAAGTATGTGGACCCACACTACTAAACTGTACAGAGAAGCGACCAATCAAATTGAAGAGTACATATACGGTAATATGTAGCTAAACCGATCAATTAAGCTAAATGACATACGTTCGAATACTAGAACGTTGCTAAGCGACCAGTGAAGGAGTAAGCAATATAGTCTTCGACAGCAGGTGTCTGCAAAATGCAGCCCGAAAGTAAGGCATGAGTTTTTAAAAAACCTGGTGGTTACTTAATGTAGGGCAAAAGTAATGCAGAAAGCTCCCATGGGAGCTTTCTGCATTACTTTTGACCTGCATTATGCCACCACCTACCTCTCACACACGTAATTAGACCTCTTTTTAATGGCCGCCTAATACTGGTTCTATTGTGCTTTGTTTGTAAAGGCCTTACAAGACGCATTAGTGGAGTAAATGGTGAATAACCCGCCATATTGTGTTCATACCTAGTTCTTCCTCGCTTCCTCTGCCAAATCTCATAAATCGCTTAGCCGGTTCTCGCCCGAATCTCATAAACCTTTTGTCGTAGTCTCGTCCAAACCTCATGAATCGCTTGTCCATTTCATCAGATTCGTCACCTCGACCAAACCTCATGAATCGCTTGTCCATTTCATCGGATTCGTCACCTCGGCCAAACCTCATGAATCGCTTGTCCATTTCATCGGATTCGTCACCTCGTCCGAATCTCATAAATCGCTTGTCTGGATCTCTTCCGAATCTCATAAACCTTTTATCTTCCTCCATCATATCATTTTGATCTCTCTTACCAAATCTCATAAACCTCTTGTCAGCTGTTTCCTCTTCAATTGGTGCGTCTCTTTTCTCTACACTACTTGGATTGTCAGCTTCGGCTAGTGCACTTGCGTCTTTCTGTTCGGTCTCAGATGCGCTTTGTTCAACGGCTGAGCGTTTTTTCCTTAAAGTAACTCCATTTCTAAGTTCAAAGTCTCTAATTCTAGAGGTTATTAATGCTAAAAAATCGTCTACTCTGGCAGAGCTTCCTCTACCAAATCTCAAAAAGCGTTTGTCTTCTATAGGCAATACGTCACTTCCTCTTCCGATTCGTAAAAACGCTTGCTCACCACCCTTTCCGAATCTGAAGAAGCCATCATCAGAAAGCGCTCTGCCAAATCTTAGAAATCGTTTGTCTCTGTTTTCCTCACCTGAAAAAAGAAATGATGTAATCATTTATAACACTTTATCTTATGAATATTCATGTCAGAATTAAGGATACCATGAGTATTTATTTATATACATGTGGTGGTATATAAAAAAGGGAAATTTGAAATACAGTAGAACCCCTCTAACGCGACCAGTTAATAAATAAACATGGGGGTCTTTGTAAGCAGGTGGTTGCTTAATGGAGGACAAAAAGTAATGCAGAAAGCTGCTCTATAGGAGCTTTCTGCATTACTTTTGTCCTCCATTAAGCAACCACCTGCATCTAGCACCCATAATTATACCTCTTTTAGGTGGTCGCATTAGCGGGGTTTTACTGTACATGTAGATATACATGTACATGTACTTGTGTATATTACATGTAGTTATACATGTATACATGTATGTGTATATTACATTTACATAGAGCCCCTCTAATGCGATCACTTAATGAATAAACACGGGTGTCTTTATAAGCAGGTGGTTGCTTAATGCAGGACAAAGTAATACAGAAAGCTCCTCTAGAGTCACTCTGTGAAACCGTTGTGATAAAAAGAGCATTTGCTCATATAGGAGCAATGCTTTATTTATCACAATGGTTCCAAACTACAAATTCTAAGGTTTTCCTTTTCTCTAGTTAATGCTCCTTTTCGGTAGATTCATTCAAAGAGGTTGTATCTAAAAATAGACTATGAGGTAATGGGTTAAAAAGTACAAAAGCAAACAGTACAGACCTAGATCAAGGGGTTCCTAAAAGTGTCCTCTGATCAGGATCTGCACTGTTTGCTGAATGGAGCGATGACAATGATCTATACGGGGAATAGTTATATTTGCAATGCCCCTCCCCCCTTCAAAATGAAAATGGGTGGTTTCCAATATAAGATTTACTTTAAATAATGTGGGAATAGATTGGTTAAGCCGTCAGTGTAAGAGAGTCCCCTTATTTAATGTGTACTATACGACATTTTGATCAAAGTATTTCGAAACAGCTAGATTAACCATTTACTCCATAAATACACCTTTCTACGCATTTCTACACCTTTGCAAACACAGTAGACTCAGACCAGACGGCTCCTGTAGGAACCTTTTGATCAGTGTCTACTCCGTTTACTTATGAAGTAATATAGACATGACTCTTCAGTTTCTGTCACAACCAAATTTTTCTGCATGCATATGCCATTATAAAAATGCATTTGATTAACCCTTCTCTTGCTGAATTTAAAAAATACATTTCTCCTTCTTTACCCATGCCCTGTTGTATAATTACATATATCTTCACTGTGTACAAGTATTTCGCTGTGCAATCACTGCTGTGGAGTGCACTGGTTGCACAATCAACTTGTAAATAGTACAGACCCTGATGAGACAGCTCCTGCAGGAGCTGTCTCATCTGGGTCTTCACTATTTACAGGTAGGTATATTGACGTGGATAGCAAGCAAACGGTTAATTAATATGCACGTCAACGTTATTCTCTACACATATAGTCATGGAGTAATGTATTAATTTGGTTAAAGATATTTTGAAAAAGTGTCTTGTCTGTCTAATCGCGTGAGTGTCGTGATGGAAAAATGGTGCTTGAGATAAATCAAATAAGAGATTGACAAGGGAATATATTAGATCGCCTAGCTATACACAGACCAGTCGTATCGAAATGGATACATGGGTGACATGCGCGTGGGTAGTATGCATATATATTGCATGCATATTATAGCAGGGAATATTGTATTATAATGTCTTATGTTAGTACCATTAGCGATACTTTGTTTTACAGTTAATAATCGTGTTTTTAAAACAATTTCCGCCATATAAACGCATTTTCACACACTTGTAAACTGGGCATAGCCAGATATGACGGTTCCTATAGAAACCGTCTCATTCGGGTCTGCTCTGTTTACATCTACAGTGTTTTGTCAAAACAATTCATTCTCAGCGCTTTTGAACGCACATATCCCGTGTGAAAAGAGCGCTATATAAATGTGGTATAATAATAATAATAATATTACATTCTCTTGAAAAGTTAAACAAAATATATAAATAAATATCTAGGAAATGGTCAATTAACGCATTTATTGGTTAACGGCCTTTGTATGGAGTATAAGACTTGTTCTGTAAAGAGCGCATTGAGTTATGTTTGATGTAATAACAATATTAACCCATCTCTTGCTGAATTTTAAAATACATTTCTAACTTCTTTACCCATGCTCTGTTGTATAATTACATATATCTTCACTGTGTACAAGTATTTCGCTGTGCAATCACTGCTCTGGAATGCACTGGTTGCACAATCAATTTGTAAATAGTGCAGACCCTGATGAGACAGCTCCTGCAGGAGCTGTCTCATCTGGGTCTTCACTATTTACAGGTAGGTATATTGACGTAAATAGCAAGCGAAGGGTTAATGTGATAATGAAAGTTTCGCCTTCTTCCGCTTTCCTTAAATTGGTCTTTTGCGATATACATGTACTTCTTTTCAGCGGATAAACAGGATAAACAAGGATAAACAAGGATAAACTAGGATAAACAAGGATAAGCAAGGAGTCTATGTTATACGCCGGGGTACTAGTGTATGTATACATGTACAGTAAAACCCCGCAAATGCGACCACCAAAAAGGGGCGTAATTCTGGGTGGCAGAGGCAGGTGGTAGCTTAATGCAGGACGAAAGTTAGCTTCCGTCCTGCATTAAGCAACCACCTGCTTTAGACGACATCAGTGGCTGTTTATTAAGTGGTCGCATTAGCGGGGTTCCACTTTATTCGGGTTGCGTTTAGTTTATTTTAGCATAAAATAGCGGTGAAAACTGTTCATTTGTATCACTGGTGTATTTCAAATTGATAATCTTCATAATAATGATTAAACATACTATCATTTTATTGGAAATAAGCGTTTATTGGAGGGACTATCACAAATAATAATTATCTTTGGACCCGTGTATTAAGATACCCATGAACAAACGATATCGATATATTGATATATCGATAACAAACGATATCTTGTCAATCAGTAAAAACGGCTGAAATAATCATTCGTAGTTTTTTCTTATCGAACAAAATTTTGTCATCCCATGAACACTTACGGAACCAATCGTAAAACCCCGGAAAACCCATTGGAACACTGCGGAAACCCAATCGAAACACCTCGGAAAACCAATCGGCAGACTACGGAAAACCAATCATTACACATCGTAACACCTCGGAAAACCAATCGGAACACCGCCGAGAATTACGTATGACAGAGAACTAAAAGCGGCTGAATTTTGTAAAAAAGAAACAACAACGGACGAATAACATCAGAGATACAGAAACTTTCACAAAGTAAGTTTTTCCTAAGTTATTTCCTATAGGTGCTGTCTGATCAGGGTCTGCATTGTTAGTTGATAGATTTTTTCAGATCTGATTATACAGTTACAGGCATGGTCAAAACCTGATAAGTTAATCCATTCCTCCGTAGGCTTGTTTTAGACCCAACCTCTTTTGAATAAATTTACTGAAAAGAAGCTTTTACTAGAGAATAAAGAACATTTTAGAATTGTTAAGTTTAGAAACCATTGTGATAAATAGAGCATTTGCTCCATAGGAGCAAATGCTCTATTTATCACAATGGTTTCAAAAAGTGACTTTTACGGAGGCGTAGAAAGGCGTATTTATGGAGGAAAGGGTTAAAATGCATTGAATTTTCAATATCACGAACTTGTAGGACCTCTACGAGCTTTCAGCATTACTTTCGACCTGCATTAGCCAATACCCTCATAAGCTAATTTTAGATCCAACTTCTTTGAATAGATTTACCGAACAGGAGAATGTAGTAGAGGAATTGTAACTTTTTAGAATTGTGTAGGTTTCAAACCATTGTGATAAATTACAATTATCACAATTGTTTCAGAAACATTTAAAGAGGCGTCAAAATGAGGGAATGGGTTAAGCTACCATACGTGTTTCTAGATATGCGTGGAAATATTTCTAAAAGATTCCTATTTTGTAAATTTTGGAAGGACCGAAGTTTGAGTTATCTCGAAGTTCAAGCTATCCGAGTTCGAGATACCCGAGCTCGAGATATCGAAGTTCAGATGTACCATTATAAATAAGCAGCTAATAAATATTCACACAGTTATTACACGCATTTATCAACTGAATATTAATGAAATAAAGAACGAATATCTTCATATCTAAAAGTTCAAAATATCTCCACATCTTATTACTCTGGAAAAAAAGAAGTCGGTAAACTATTCACTGACTCACATTGTCCTCTGTAAAAATGCCAATTTCTATAAAGTTCGATTTTATTCTTTTTTTTTTCCTAACAATAAAAACAGTTAGGATCCTGATCAGGGTCCATGCTTATAAAGCTTTTAGTTGAGCCTGAGATCGTTCTCAAGCTTTTGATTGGTCAGATTTGAGCAAATCTGACCAATCAGACGTCGAGTAACTAAGTGTCAGATACATGTATGTATCTAAACTGGATATATAGGTAAGGATTGATATGTATATAAACTGGTTATATAGGTAAGGATTGATATGTATCTAAACTGGTTATATAGGTAAGGATCGATATGTATCTAAACTGGTTATATACATGTAGGTAAGGATTGATATGTATCTAAACTGGTTATATAGGTAAGGATTGATTCACAAATGGCAGTGGAAAAGCTTTGCTTTTCCCTGTTGAATATTCATGTAAGAAATAATGACACCATGAATATTTCTTAGCTGAGTTTTGATAATGGCATAATTATCTGCACAGGATGTTTTGGTATTGGGAGATACTGTAGACTCACATATATAATGATTTCTTAAGCAAACATTGTAGATTCTGATCAGGCGGTTCTTAAAGGCGCCGTCTGATCTAGGTCTACTTTGTTTACATAGGCATCAAAAGGCGTTTATATCAAGGAGACGGTTAATTTGTCTTCTCGTGACCTGAACACATGCACTAGAAAACTCTTGTACAGAACACAGACGAGGATTTGATCCGTTGTGTACATTTTATTGATAAACCACAATGATGAGAGTTATCTAATTCGGCTCTTGTTTTATACTGCTCCTTTGAGAAAACTTTCTTGTACAACTCAATCGACCGAGACATCGAGTAGCCCAAAACTTCTCCTACTAACTGTCCAGACTCAGAAAACAACACTTTAATGTGCCTTGGGCCTTATCCTGTTTAACACTGTGGATAAAAAATATGTTTTCATTTGCATATAGTGTAGATCCAGATGAGATGATATTCCAAATTAGTTGAACCTCCAACTCTGTGTGTTGACGACAAGAGGAAGCAAGATGTAGCAGGCGAAAGTGACTTATCCCCTTATCCAATTAATATTCATGTAAAAACTAATGACACCATGAATATTGATTAGATTGATTGTTATATTGACACATGGACACAGAAATAGTTCGTCATGGACACAGAAATAGTTTGCCATGGACACAGAAATGGTTCGCCATTGCAGAAACAGTAGAGTTATATATCTACATTATATAACTAGCAAATAGAGCAGGACTACAGGAGCCATCAGATCTGGATCTACTCTGTTTGCAAAGGCGTAGAGATTAAAGCGTTAATCCTTTCACCTGATAGAGACACCTTTGAAAACTGAGCAGACCCAGATCAGACGAATCCAGAGTCGTTTGATCAGGATCTACTGTTTGCTTGTGAAATAATATAGATCTTCTATATTTACTGTCATGACCAGCATTTCCAATGTGCGTATGCCATTATAAAGATTCAGCGAATTAATGGAAATGACATCATCATTTCTTATATGAATATTCATGAGGTACAAGGTTAATCCTGACATGACGCATTGTCCTCAGAGACTCACGTGTTATATCAAATATTGGTAAATAATACATCTAATTTAGAATATTGCGGTAATTTTCGTTCGGCAATATTAACCCCAACTGCGCTACTGTCATCTGCTGACCGTTAGGATCCTGATCAGACGCATTGGCATCTCATTAAGATCTAAACTATTTTATGCTTGTACAAAAACTATATAAAACGGAAGAAGGTAATATATCAGGATTTTAGTTTCTACCCGATAAGGATTACTTATATAGCGGATGATTTTATGATGGCGGTAAAACGGTCTCCGGAATATTTCTACCGTCTGGTGATACTGTCCAATAAAATCACTATTATATCTCGCAGAATTAAATTCATGGATGGTATAAAACTAGCAGTCTTGTTAATTTTCCAGAAATCTATGGTATCTAATCAGGATCCAATCTAGTTCTATTGTCATTCAGATTATGTTTATGGATAAAAAGTAACGACATTTGGAAGCGATTTGTTTGTAAATACAAAATGGAAATGTGTAATATATGTACTTTACCTAAACCGCTACCTGTTAGACACATTTTCCCGTCTTTGCAAACAGACTAGATTCAGATCAGCCATCGAATCACGATCTGCTCTGATTTCTAACTACATGTATAGGTACTATATGTTTGATTCTGCATGGTCGACATTTCCCTTCACTTGTGGTGTTATGTATGGGAGATTATTTCTGCATTATGCTTGTGATGGATTAACCCATTACCTCATAGGCTATTTTTGGATACAGCCTCTTTGAATAAATTTACCGAAAAGGAGCACTAACTAGAGAAAAGGAAATATTTAGAATTTTGTAATTTGAAACCATTGTGATAAATAGAGCATTTGCTCCTATAGGAGCAAATGCTCTATTTATCACAACGGTTTCACAAAGTGACTTTTACAGAGTCGTCAAAAGTGGTCAATATGAGGGAATGGATTAAGCAACCATCTGTTATTTAAGACTCTTATGTTTTAAAAAATGGATGACGTCTTAAGACATGTCCTACTGTACAGTAACCCAACCAATAAACATTCGTCCAATCACTTCTTCTTACATGAATATTTATTGAGTAAAAGGGTAAAGTGAAATATAGACACAAAGATATGGAAATCCTATTCTATGTAGTCCCAAGTGACCAGACGATGATAATGGAGAAGTTGCAAAGCCATAAACAATATCAAAAACAATTGCTCTACAGCAGTTAGTCCATGTTAGCTTAATAAACATGGGCAATATTCATGATCCTGAGATTTGCCGATGTTTTGTTGTGCCTTTGCATGCGATAAGCGTACTTGCATGATTATTCCGTGTCTCCATAAATATGCCTCCCCACGCCTGTGCAAACATAGTAGACTCATATCAGATGGTTCCTATAGGAGCTGTCTGACCAGGGTCTGTTCATTTTGAATATGATATTCGTGATATAGATCTGATTCTACAGTTTCTGCCTTGGTCAAACTATCCTGTGTCCATGTGCTATAGTAATTAATATAATAACATTCATGATGACGTTATCTCTCACATGAATATGAATTATAAAAAATTCAGCTAATGAATATTCATGATGTCATTAATAACTTACATGAATATTGAACAGGTATAGGGTGAATGAAAGTGTCACTATGTCTAAAAGAACAAAACAGGACATTTGTCTCTTCCAGGAAAAAACTTCCACCATGGGTATGGTTAAATAGAATTCTCGTCAAGGGAAAACAATCTCTTTTTTCTCAGTTGTATGACTCAGGAAACATTCTTAGAATGCTTAAACATTTACTCCATAAATACACAGTTCTATGCGTTTGCAAACAGAGTAGACTCAGATCAGACAGCTCCTGTAGGAGCAGTCTGACCAGGGTCTGCTCTGTTTGCTTATGATACAATACAGAATGATATCGAGGGCTTGGTGTAAAACTATTCTAACTCCTTCACTTTGTTTTGCACCAAGCCCTCGATATGATTCTACAGTTTCGACCGTTGTCAAATGTTCCATGTGCTATTTTGTTTTCAAATTAATATTATGACGTCATTATTTCGCATGAATATTCATGGGGTAAAGGGTTAATTTTTGGACACGTTTTAGCAAAAATGTGGAACCAGATCAGAAACATCCTGTATTTGTTTTAAACGTTTAACCATTTCCGTCATGAACATTTATGCATGAACTGATCACATCATAACATTCCTCTTTATAAGGTAAACTTTTCAAGTAATGTTTAGCTTGGACAAATAGCGTACTATGACTAAGGTCATATTATACACCTCATAAGCAAACAGAGCAGACCCTGACCAGATGGCTACTATAGGAGTCATTTGATCATGGTCTACTCTGCTTACAAATACATAAACAGCGTTTATCTGAGGGAATGGGTTCATTAAGGGAAGAATGTAGAAAGTTTCAAGAAGATACTAGTTTTACATTTAGATAGTCGCAACAACTTTACCTTTTGAAAACGTCTTCCCAATTATTCTCGTTTTCTAGAAACTATGTTAATAGAAAGACAAAACAGAAAACTAACATTTTTGAAAAGACCCCGTTACTAGCGAGCTGGCTAGACCCCGTTACTGGTGAGCTGGTTAGACCCCGTTACTGGCGAGTTGGCTAGACCCCGTTACTGACGAGTTGGCTAGACCCCGTTACTGGCGAGCTGACTCCCATTTACAAACAGCTGGGATCCAATTGAGAAGACGCTTGCAAATGTGTTTAAATATATTTTTTATAAAGTAAAAGGTTAAATTAACTGTTATGCTGGTAGAAGTAGTTGAAACTTTTATGAACAAATTCTAAACGTGTGAAAAATTCTAAGCATGTGAAAAATTAATAAGAGTCACCAGGGATGTCTGCGACCAGTGAAAGGTGAGCAATGATATCCTACTTTAATGTTTCTAAGTATTCGGACACATAAACCTTCCCTTACACTGGGAGAATACTGTAGAACATGGCTTAAGCATCCTTCATAAGTAATCTTATTTTGGGTATTTAAGTGGTAGCTTAATGCAGATTGAAAAGTATGAATAAAGCTCCTTTTGGAGCTTTCTGAGTCACTTAAATCCTTAATGAAACTCCACTTATGAAACAGCAGCAGTATTACTTTCCCCCTGCATTTGGCACCATATGTTTTAATAAGCTTCCTATGTTTAACCCATTACGTCATAGACTATTTTTAGATCCAACCTCTTTGAATAAATCTACCGAAAAGGAGCACTAACTAGAGAAAAGGAAAATTTTAGAATTTTGTAGCTTGAAACCGTTGTGATAAATAGAGCATTTGCTCCATGTTTGCTATATTTATCACAATGGTTTCAAAATTACAAGTTTCTAAAATTCTCATTTTCTACAGTTAAAGCTCCTTTTCGGTTGATTAGTTCAAAGAGGTTGAGTTTAAAAATAGACTAGGAGAGAGTGAACTATTTAAAGAATGGCGGTTTAATAGTTAGTAATGTTCTACTTTATATGACTAAGTCAATTCGGCACCATTTCAAGAACTTTAATAATTTAAAGTGACATAGCTGAAAATAGTGTCGACCCGGATTAAATTTAACCTGGGTTTACACTATTTGAATTTGTTTGTTTGTCCGAAGTCTTAGGACATGTCCGAATTCTTAGGGTAGTTCATGTATTGTTACATGTGGTCCTCTGAGGCTTGGTGTCGAACTAACTTCGCCTGACATCGCGTGTGGAATTTCGTTATCTCCCTAGGGCATACCAAACCAGAAAATATGCCGATATGGGACGTCGAACCCCCTGTCAGCTTTGTAAATAAGCAATTAGACAAATAATCATTTTCCTAAGGAAATCCGTAATTAAGACATGAAATTTATTTACATCACGCGATCGACTCTTGAATTTACCTCCCACGGTTAAATGACGGACCAATAGAAACGTGTGTTTGTTGTGAGGCGCTGTTCAGAGCATCTTGCAGACAATGCGCAGAACTGTGTGCACGCGAAGTTATATTTGCTTGTAATTTCCGAGGAAACATTTGTCGCCTAGCACACAAAATGATAGTGAAAATAGATATTGAAACACGATATGTGTCATGTAATGTAAATAGACTACTTTAGACGTAACAGTGAATACATATTAACAAACAGAAAATCACAGTAATAATAACATTTTAAAATATATGAATTTAAATGCAAGGCTTCCACAAATGTGTCAAGGACTTTCGTCAACTTGTGTCTACGAAACAGGTTTAAAACAAAAATGAATAGTATCAATAATTTCCCAAATATAAACGCCTTCAAACAAAGAAGGCCCTCATTACATCGATCATTTGTTTAAGCAAATCAGGTTATTGCGTTAAATGATAATATACGGTGTAACTTCGATAATTAGAAAGCTTAGAATAGAACAAATAAAACCATTTAGGCAGGTGGCTGTTTAATGCGGGCTGAAAGTCATGCAGAAAGCTCCTCTAGGAGCTTTCTGTATGACTTTCAACCTGCATTAACCTGTCACCCTGTCTTAAAGATCGATAATGATACGACTTTGAGTGTTCGAATAATCGAGGTTTTGCGGTACAGTGTCCACAGTGATGTAGTTGTTATTAATTAATGACCAATGGTTTAAGGCAATATTAGTACATACAATGAAATCACGATTATTCGAAAACTACAGTAACCACCATTTTCGCCTTTTAAGGAAAGTGGTAGCTTATTGCAGGGTGAAAGTCGTGTAGAAAGCTCCTCTTGGAGCTCCTCTGGGAGCTTTCTGCATGACTTTCACTCTGCATTAAGCAGCTACCTACCTCAAACGTTCTCAATTCTTCTTTATTGAAAATTCGAATAATCGAGGTTTTCTTGTTTGAATTATCGATTTTGTAATTATTCGTGACAGACATTGATCAGTGGGTCAACTTGAACTCAGTCTCGGACCAGACAGACTACAATATCCGGGTACTTGATGACTTCCGGTAATTCCTGTTGGCTAGAGACATCCCAAAACCAAAGAAAAACTGGAATGTTTTGTAAACATACGAAAACTAGAATCTTTTTCATCGTTTCTGACCCTGAGATGTGATCAAAATGACCCAAAACCATTTGAATGCTGGATTCTCAGAATGCTACGTAAGTGTTTGACCCATTCCTTCATATTGGCGACTTTTGATGACTATGTAATAGCCACTTTGTGAAACCATTGTGATAAATAGAGCATTTGCTCCACAAGATCTGTTGCCCTGGATGTGATTAATCAATGTATCTAATGAATTTCACGATATACATATTCATGTAAGAAATCCTGACAATATGAATATTCATGTAAGAAATCGTGACAATATGAATGAATATTCATGAAAGAAATCGTGACAATCGTGACAATATGAATGAATATTCATGAAAGAAATCGTGACAATCGTGACAATATGAATGAATATTCATGTAAATCGTGAATATTCATGTAAATCGTGACACTATGAATGAATATTCATGTAAGAAATCGGGACACTATGAATATTTATCCGCTGACCTATGACACACAATATTTTGGTAATGGTTATGGGGCAAATGTTCTATATATCACCATGACACACAATATTTTGGTAATGGTTATGGGGCAAATGTTCTATATATCACCATGACACACAATATTTTGGTAATGGTTATGGGGCAAATGTTCTATATATCACCATGACACACAATATTTTGGTAATGGTTATGGGGCAAATGTTCTATATATCACCATGACACACAATATTTTGGTAATGGTTATGGGGCAAATGTTCTATATATCACCATGACACACAATATTTTGGTAATGGTTATGGGGCAAATGTTCTATATATCACCATGACACACAATATTTTGGTAATGGTTATGGGGCAAATGTTCTATATATTACCATGATTTCAAAAAGTGACTTTTACAGCAGAGATTTTTTTAAAGTCTGTACTTTTGAAACCTTTGTGGCAAATTGAGCATTCGTGTTTGACCCTTGCTCAAAAAGTTTCGCAATTTTTAGCTTCAGTGAAGCGGATGAAACTGATAACTGTTATAAGTCAAACGTTTTCAACCGTAGAAGAATTTATCATATCCCTAACATAAACTCATTTTCACAGTAGACCCAGATCAGACGGCTCCTATAGGAGTAGTCTGATCAGGGTCTGCTCTGTTTGCTGTTAACATGATTCAGATATATGGTTAAAGCAATAAAAATCCTTGAAAGTTGACATTATTATAAAAATTCAACAAATAAATACATGTATTCATGATGTCATTATTTCTTAGATTCATGAGTATTGAACAGTGAAAGGCTAAAGTCGTTATATATCCTAAAGTTCACGTCCTGGAGACTTGTGGATTGATCGGTCAGCGGTGATCATGTGTCAAGCACAAGCGGGGCAGGTGTCAGGACCGATAACAGAGTCCAGTAATCTGATAAAGCCCGTCAAGTTTGGTGAATATTAATGAAGCTGTTACAGGGTCACCAACTCCCTGTGGACCAGTTGTACCGAGACTGATCGTGGCATATAAAATAAACAATGGGCAAACGTTTCGGCGTGACGTCATAACTTATGCAGATGAGGGTGGTCTGTGCATTCCCGTGACATGTGTAATTCTGCACGTTAATGCATATTTCTTAGCCTGTTGAATAATTAAAACTGGTTTCTCCCTTTCTGTATATTATTTTTTTAAAAGTGTACCAAAATATAAATTAAGGAAATAGTTTTTATGACAAACAGTGCAGATCCTGATTCTCTGGATCACTTTGATCTGGGCCTACTCTATTTGCAAATGCCTTAGGCTATATGTTCGGTTCCGAAACTTTAAAGGCTTATCTATGTAGTGATACTCAATATATAGGCACAGTATCCAAATCTCAATTGCCCTCAGTCTAGTTCAATTTATAGTTCATCTGTCTTAACCCTTTCCCTCATATTGACGACTTTTGACGACTCTGTAAAAGTCACTTTGTGAAACCATTGTGATAAATAGAGCATTTGCTCCTATAGGAGCAAATGCTCCATTTATCACAATGGTTTCAAACTACAAAAAATTTAAAATTTTCATTTTCCCTAGTTAATACTCCTTTTCGGTAGATTAATTCAAAGAGGTTGTATCTAAAAATAGCCTATGACGTAATGGGTTACGCAACCCTGTTAGAGAAGTTCAGTCCCGTGTCCTTGAGACAAGTGGTAGCTTAATGAAGCACACATGTAATGCAGAAAGCTCCCAAAGGAGCAAACTCTGATATAACGAACACTTGCTTATAATCTGAATCAATGTTACAGAAAGTGCAATGTTCAATGCTGTGAACTACTCTTATAACGAATTCTGGTATAACGTTTTCATTACATCTGATATTGCTGCAAGAGCATTCGACTGCATTTCAGTTTGTTCTATTCTTCGTCGTTTAACCCATTACGTCATAGGCTATTTTTAGATACAACATCTTTGAATAAATCTACCGAAAATGAGCATTAACTAGAGAAAAGGAAAAATTTAGAATTTTGTAGTTTGAAACCATGGTGATAAATAGAGCATTTGCTCCTATAAGAGCAAATGTTCCATTTATCACAATGGTTTCTCAAAGTGACTTTAACAGAGTCGTCAAAAGTCGTTAATATGAGGGAATGGGTTAAAAATAAATTCTGTTGTCGATGGAACAATTACTTCTATGGCCAGAGCATTTTCATGTTATACAAGAATAATATTTACAGTAAAACAAACTGAGACTGATAGATAACAAAATCTTCATTTTCTTCTAAAATGTATTTGTATTAACCTTTTCCTTGAACCTTTCGCTTACTCATACAACATGTCTGCCCCATCTCTGGTTTGTGGAATGTTGCTCTGACTTCCGATTCATAGCTTTTGAGAAACTATTGACCGAGTGTCAAACAGCTTGGATCCTGGTGAGACGCCGAGTTACTCGGCGTCTCATCTGGATCCAAGCTGTTTGCAACTGATATTCAAGATGTTCTTAGCATGTAAATAGTTAGAGAACATATCTCATAACAATCTGAAACTGAAAGAATCAAGTCACGAATCTTTCTTAGCTTTGTCTCAAATGTCAAAAGATGAGAGGGTCCTCAAACTCAGAAACAAACTTCAGCTTCTTTAAGAATTGTGGGAAATAATACATTGTTGAAGAGCGTGACTGCTTTGTTTAAACCATTTCCTTCATATACATGCAGGCGCATTCTTACGCCATTGCAAACAGAGAAGACCAAGGTCAGACGGGTCCTTTAGAATCAGGGTCTGCTCTGTTTGCTTATGAAATTATCATAGACGTGACTCTGCAGTTTCTTCCATTATCAAAATAGTTTCTGTGTTACCGGGTATATTGATTCCATTAGAACATAAATATTCACGAGGTCATTTTTTCTTATATGAATATTCAACTGGGAAAGAGGTTCTCAAATGAATATGTATACATTGTCTGAGACTTTCGCCCAATATAGAGTTGAGTGTTTCTCTCAACCCTTTATTTCGTGAATATTCATTAAAGAATTGACGATGATATTTTCTAATGGTATATAATTACCAGAAAGTCTGTCAGTTGCAGAAGCTGTATACTCAGATCTGAATACTTCTATAAGCAAACTGTAAATATTCTGTTAGACCATCTGATCTGTGTCTTCTCTGTTCGCAAATGCGGTACAATGTGTATCTTTGAAGTAAAGTGTTGACTCATCAAATTTTTTAACCCTTCGCTTGCTGAATTTTAAAATACATTTCTCCTTCTTTACCCATGTCCTGTTGTATAATTACATATATCTTCACTGTGTACACGTATTTCGCTGTGCAATCACTGATGTGGAGTGAACTGGTTGCACACTCAACTTGTAAATAGTGCAGACACTGATGAGACAGCTCCTGCAGGAGCTGTCTCATCTGGGTCTTCACTATTTACAGGTAGGTATATTGACACGAATAGCAAGCGAAGGGTTCATTTGCATTATGAAAGTGCAACCAGATTACTCTCGATACTGTCTGATTTTTACATACACGTTCATATTGGCATCTAATATTCAATCAAGAAAGAGACAACTTTACTGTAACAGAAACATATTCTTTACGGTAATCTGTTTATAAAATTGGAATTTTACCGACATGTCTTTCGCTCCTTCGTTAATTGATTTAGTTTCTGTAGTGCCATTGTCCGAACTCAAGATGTCAGACAGCACATTCGCATAAAGGGAGGTAATTTGATTATGACCGCCATTGAAACATGATAACATGCTGTTGTACTGACAAGGGTATCATGAGTGACAGGGGGTGTAGTTTGTTGAAGTCGTTACCTTTTAGCGAACTGTAGAGACAATAGTTTCCTGAGGACTGATTTCCACAACTTTGCATGGCTGCGAAACTTAACACTTAAATTAAATTAACTCATTCTCTCATAGACTATTTTAGACCCAGCGTCTTTGAGTGAGTCTACCGAAAGGGAGCATTCACTACAGAATAGGGAACATTATAGAATTGTGTATCTTTGAAACCATTGTGGTAAATACTAAATAGAGCATTTGCCTCTATGGAGAAAATGCTCTATTTTTCACAATGGTTTCAAAAATGTCTTTTACATTACAGATGTGCCAAAATGCGACACTAGAAGGGAATGGGTTAAAAACCCACGAACCTATAAATGGAATATCAAACAATCTTGATCCTGATCAGTGGGCTTCTCCTGGGGTACCATGATCAACAGGGTCTACACTGTTTGCTGAGCCGATGTATGTCAACAGAATAAACCAATTTATTTTTGTTTGCTATTGCTATGAAAACAATGTTTTATTTCTCTCTCTCTCTCTTTTCTTCATATTCATGATCATGGATATGAAATAGATGATTTTTATTTGGGAATGTGTAAAAAGGAAATATTAGTCACGGCAGATACTTGCAATCAGAATCTATAATACCGTTCTTTGGGGGCAAATAGAGCAGATCCTGGTCCGAGGGCTTTCAATATTTCAAAGCTCGGAATGTACATTTCAAAGTTTTTCGATACATTGTACTTCGGTATTAAAAAGTACATTTAAAAGGGGTTTGATATCTTGTACTTCGGTATAAAAATGTGTACATTAAAAACGTTTTTGATATACCAAACTTCGGTATAAAAGTGTACGTTTAAAAGGTTTTTGATATGTCATATTTCGGTATAATAATATGCCTGTAAAAGGTTTTCGTTATATTAGCGTATGCGTGTATCCTTTTTGAATTCATATTTAACCATTGTGCAGACGGCAGTTAAATGGGTTTATTGTCGAGTTAACTGGGCCGGGACTCAATGGTAATGAAATTGTGAAAGATTTATGAACGACATTACAACGTCAATAACTTCTTGACAATGGCCTGCTTATACGAGTGTACCGTCGTAAATATCAATCGAGTCGTTAACATGACTGGAATATGCAGTCCGGGTCAGAAACAGCATCACGTGCCAGGTCAGAAACAGTATCACGTGTCAGGTTAGAAACAGCATCACGTGCCAGGTTAGAAACACCATCACGTGCCAGGTCAGAAACAGCATTACGCCCCAGGTCAGAAACAGCATTACGCGCTAGGACAGAAACAGCATGAAGCGTCAGGTCAGAAACAGCATCACGTGGTGACTTATCAGAACTCGGTCTATTAATTCTAAAACTATTAGAGGAGTTGCATTAATTTACAAGACGAAGTTAACACGAGTTAAACACGCCATGATACGTGTTAACGCTTTCCCTGTTGAAGGTTCGTGCGAGGCATGGTGACGTCATTAATATTTGTTAGCTGATTTTGTATAATGGTAGATATAAACATTGTTTTCACGTGTTGGTACGATCTATATAGTCAGATCTATGATAATTTCATCAGCAAACAGAACAAGTCCTGATTGCAAAGGCGTGACAAAACGTGTTTATCCCTTTCCTCCATAAATAAGCCTTTCTACGCTTCTGTAAAAGTCGCTTTATGAAATCATTGTGATAAATAGATTATTTGCTCCTATAGGAGCAAATGCTCTATTTATCACAATGGTTTCAATACTACAGCATTCTGACATTTTCCTCTTTCTTAGTAAATTTTTATGCTCTTTTTTTGGTAGATGTACATGTATTCAGAAAGAGGTTGGATCTTAAAATAGCCTATGAGGTAATGGGTTAAATATGAAGGGATGAATAAAACTCATTTGCCGCCAAAGGCCAACCTATGATCATGGTTTCAAACTGTTTGGATCCAGATCAGAGGCCGAGTAACTCACATATCGTCAGGATCTGGTTTGTCTGGCACTCGATCAAGTGTTTCGCAAAAACTTGAAACAAACAGAAATGAGTAAAATTGCAACATATTGGCCAATCTCATGACAGGATAAAGGTTTAAACCGAGTCTGGTTTTGGTTAACCGGGAGGTTCTGAGTTTATCCAACCTTGTAATGAGATAAAACAAAGATGTCAGCTGACTTAATAGAACCATCAATTCCGATCCGACAGTTCGTGCCCAAGCATATGTCAAAAACTTGCCCCATCTTCGATACGACATGTTGCTAAGGAACCAAAGTAAAGCACACGCCTAGCGTAACGAAAAAACCTGGAGATTGTCCCAAAATTTATTGGAAAAATAACTTATGAAGCGATATTGACAGAGGATTTGCTTTTGACGTTTATGGCATCTAGTAAATACATCAGTCATTCAATAACAACTTCATGGCTCTATATTGCAAGGACTCATCTTATACGGATGTACATACATATACAATCAAACCCCCAATAACCAGAAATGTTAGAAAAGAAGAATTTTAGATCTTTTTCGGGCAGATGACTCCTTAGTTAAAAATAATAAAAAAATAAAAAAAACAAAACAAAAAACCTATTCCCACTTAGACTATTTTAGATCTAACCTCTTAAGAAAAAGTCTACCCAAAAGGAGCATTTACTAGAGAAAAGAAAATATTTCGAATTGTATAGTATTGAAACCATTCTGATAAATAGAGCATTTGCTCCTATGGAGCAAATGCTCTATTTATCAGAATGGTTTCACAAAGTGACTTTTTGAGGGGCGTCAAAAGGCGTCAATATGCGGGAATGGGTTAATATAGGCGCGTTCTGTTTTACTTTCACCTTACTTTAAACAGCTACATGTACCTGCTCTATATAGCAACTATTTAACACAATTATTTAATGGCCGTTATAGAGATGTTTTACTGTAATAGGTAAAAACTCATGTATGCTCAGGCTGATCAGGAGCAAATCTACAATTCGTTCCATCGTTTGAGAAGCTGTTGACCTAGTGACCTAGTGATAAACAGTTTGGATCCTGATGAGACACCAAGTTACTCCCCGTTTCATCTGTATCAGATGTGTTTACAGATGCGAGCGAGGTTGTGGTAAAGATGACGCGTTAAATGTTTATAGATTTTTGTATAGATTATGTACCCTCTCCTTGGGATGAGGTCAGTTCCTGGACAGACAGAGCGGTGCGAAAAATTAACTTATAATAATACAAATATCGATATTTTGGTTGGAAAACATTTCTTTATTATATGGACACTGTATAACGACTAATCATATCTTGTCCGACTCCGAGTTCGAATGTTTGTTCGACAGACACCGATTGGGCCGAACAGACCTCGGATGAACGCTCGACTAATTCCGACAGGGCCGAGCATACCTCGGATAACTCCGAAAGGGCCGAACAGACCTCAGATGAATTCATTTTTGTTCACCGGAACAATAATACGATAATAAATAGACACAACCGAAAGTAACGAAGGGTATCCGAAATACTTTAACACTTTACTCCATAATTAAGCATTGCTACGCCTTTGCAAACAGAGTAGAACCAGCTCAGACAGCTCCTGTATGACTCGTTTGATGAAGGTCTGCTGTTTACTTATGATTCAATTTATATAATTATGATTCTACAGTGTCTGTCATGGGAAAAAAATCCTGTGTCCACGTGCTATTATAACAATTAATATTCATGATGTCATTATTTCTCACATGCATATTCATGAAGTAATTGGTTAACAGTTTGCATTTCGTAGTTTTATCGCTAATCAATAGCAGTTCAACTAAGAATTAATAAGTTTCATAGCTTATCCCTTCTCATTGTAAGCGCATATTGGCTAGCATTTGCAGTAACTCGGCGTCTCATCTGGATCCAAGCTATTTGGTACTCGGTTAGTAGTTTGGAATCGGAAAACTGTGAAAAGTTCAGCAGATTAGAGATTGAGCGACAATATTTATCTATACAGTGAAACCCCGCCAATGCGACCACTTAATAAACAACCACTGATGCATAACTTTCGTCCTGCATTAAGCTACCACCTGCCTCTGCCACCCAGAATTACGCCCATTTTTGGTGGTGGCATTAGCGGGGTTTTACAGTAATTGTAAAACACGAGAGTTAGCCCTTGTTATCCATGAACATGCTACTAATTATAACACTTGGCTTTAATATGCAGCGTCTTGTAAGTAGATGACTTGTTAGAAATCGAACTACATGGTGCATACATTCATGTATATAGACAGACACAGAGTTAAATAAATCAATATAATTATAGAACTAAAATAGGTGTCAATTTGCGAAGATGGTACATAATTCATTCAAGTTATACTTTGAGACAAATCTAACTCTTTGAATGCTGAAACTGTAGCGTGGCAAAAAACCACCAGTGTTAAACTAGAGAGTCCATATACATATAATATGGAAGACGGACTTTGAATTGCGAATTCTCAATTACAAATCCTTCTCTAATAGCGCTCTGATCTGGGTATACACTATTTGCAAACGCCAGCACACTCGTTTAGTGCATTCAAAGGGTCAACAAGAAATCCGGAGGCCATTTCTCTAGTCACAGACGTCCATAAACAAATCAGTCTTTTCGATTTACAAGGTCCAAAGCCACATCGATACTGATTGGTCGACATGATTTGATTAAATTGGGCGTACGGATATATCGCCCAAAACGCTGATCAAATTTACAAACCAATTTGACGACCATTTTCTCTACCCAGAAGGTTTTTTATGTTGTTGATCTCCTCTCTTTGCATGTTAGATAATTGTCGCCAGCAAACTGTACTATCTGCCACATATAATTAATATAGATTTTCTTCTTGGCTTTTTTATTGGTTTAGAAAAGACCTTTAAACAAACGTCTCACTGGATACAAATTGTTCGTATAAGTATTCACTAATACGCCGTGAATGTGTCAAGACTTAGTTACACGAATGTAGGCAATACTATACCGTAGAATATGTCTTAACCCTTCCTTTATATTGACACCTTTTGACACCGCTACAGAAGTTACTTTATGAAACCATTGTGATAAATAGAGCATTTGCTCCTATAGGAGCAAATGCTCTATTTATCACAATGGTTTCAAAATCATACCATTCTAAGATGTTCCTTTTCTCAGGTAAATGCTCCTTTTTGGTAGATTCATTCAAAGCGGTTGGCTCTAAAAACGTAATTATCAGGGAATGCCGTTCATTTATTAAATATAGGGGTCTTAAAGGGCAGAAGGTTGCTTAATGCATGTAAACCATACTGCAGAAAGTACATGTAGGAGATAGATATGGCTTAATGTTTAATACGGGAGGTTGCCTCGTGACAAAATAGCAGATGTTGCTTTAAGAAAATAGTAGATATTGCTTTACGGCAAATAATGTACATGTATAATGCTTTACGGCAAATAATATATATTGCTTTATGGGAAATAATTGATATTGCTTTATTGCAGATATTGAATACTGCTTTATTGCAAATAGATATTGCTTTATTGCAGATAGATATTGCTTTATTGCAAATAGATATTGCTTTATTGCAGACAGATATTGCTTTATTTCAAATAGATATTGCTTTATTGCAGATATATTGCTTTTTTGCAGATAGATATTGTTTTATTGCAGATAGATATTGCTTTATTGCAGATAGAGGTCGTAGATATTGCTTTATTTCAAATAGTAGATATTTCTTTATTGGAAATAGAAACTGCTTTATGACTCATACTGGATATTACTTTATGGCATGATGTCTATATTGCTTTATGACATATAATAAATATTGCTTTGTGACATACAGTTGATAACGTATTATTGCAAATAATAGATAGATAGATTGCTTTTGGATGGCGGTAAATCTTTATGTAGTTTTTTATGGAGTTCTTAAATCACTGTCTGAAACAGATGAGATAGACGGTTTCATGTCATGTTGTTGAGAGTTATGAGAATCTAAATAGTTTGATGTTGATTGTTGATGCAACACATGCTGTAAATGTCAGTTAGAGTTTCCTACACTGATATAGAGGAACGCATTTATCGTCTATCAAACTTGGAATATATATGACGAATTTGTCTGATATAATACCATGGACTATAAAACATAGCGAACCCTTTACCTGATGAGGACGCATTTTGATGACTTAGCAAACAGAGTAGAGCCAGATCGGATCTAAGCAAGACCGGGTTTTTTTCCGTATGAGATAATTCACGTATCTATATACGATTCTGCAGTAAAATTCATGACAAAGATTCCTGTAGCCGCATACCATAACAAACAATCCCCAACAGATGATTACTATTCATGATCTCATGTTTCGTACATGGATATTCATCAGGTACATGTAAAAAGTTATAGGCTATTTTTAGACCCATTCCCTCATAGGCTATTTATAGACACATTCCCTCATATGCTATTTTAGACCCGTCCTCTTTGAATAAATCTAGCATTTACTAGAGAAAGGGAAAACAATAGAATTGTGAAGTATTGAAAGCATTGGGATAAATAGAGCATTTGCTCCAATGGAGCAAATGCTCTATTTATCACAATGCTTTCAAAAAGGTAATTTTACAGAGGCATAGAAAGGCGAATTTATGGAGGAAAGGATTAATGCAGATGGTATGTCAGGTTTTAAGAATGTCTTAATGTCATGCAAACGTATTTTTGACACTGGTTCGCATTTTTGTTAAAAAGAAAAATAGAATTTGAAAAGGAATTCTATTTTTGCAACAAGAAAATAAAATCAATCGTTTAACAAGCTAGACATTAGCCAGTTCAACCCTGAATTATCAGAACGGGGTAGCTTAACAGTGTTTAAAACCCTTGTACCGCCGAAGTCGCAAACATGCACCACGACAAATAGTGCAGTCCCAGATCAGACGTCGTCTTTTCAAGACGGCGTCTGATCAGAGACTGCATCTTTTGTTTCAGTCTCTATTTCCATATCTGTGCTTTATTCCTTTGCAATTTGCATTTAATTATGTAATTTCTTTATTTTACCATATGATTTAACAAAATTCGATTGCAGACGACAATTAGAAATTTGGCGCCGAAAGGGTTAACTAAAGAATCAGGCTTAACCTTGCCAGTGAAATATGAATGACAAATAGTGCAGACCCTGATTAGTGGGGGGGGGGGTGTTTCAAATGCCAGTGCATGCATGTATCCAGTTGATAGGGTTAGGAGTAAGATTCTACTGCTATATCATCGGAATTTGAGTTGTGGTATGACGTCATTAAAGAGCCCCTAAGGTATATACGTATATTTACCCTTTCAACGTTAAATATTCACAGTAGAATAGTCCATGGCGGTTTATTGGTAAAGTCCATGCAGAATGAAAGGGTAAAGTCTGAGAGAGGGTTTAACATGACAAACAGCGCGGTCCTAGGAGCAATCTGGCCTGGGTCTTCACAGTTTGCAAATAACAGGATATGCGGATAATAATAAGTGCCAGAATGTCCTGAAGAAGGATGCACTTTTGTTGATAAATTGAATTTTATCTTCATGACTGCGAGCAAATGCAAGATTTCAGCATGTTGCCATTGATGTACATTATTAATCCAGCTCATTTCGAAAGGTTGGCGCAATCCAATCTATGGGGTGGAACAGCAATGACCTTTGCAAACAGTTTGGATCCAGATGAGACGTCGAATGACGAATGCATATTCAGAAAATTCCTGTAATAGTTTGGTCTGGTTTATTCATGCGCTATATAATATATACAGTAAAACCTCTCTTAACCGGAATTCTACTAGATAAGAATTTAGATACTTTTAGGCAGGTGGCTGCTTAATGCAGGGTGAAAGTCATGCTGAAAGCTCCTCTATGAGCTTTCTGCATGACTTTCACCCTGCATTAAGCTGCCACCTGTCTCCAAGACCGATATTCATACTAAATTTAACGGCCGGTTAAGAGAGGTTTTACTGTATCATCTGTCTACTGTTTGTCTTTGCAGTATGTTTCCTTGAATTCAAATGCATCCACCCATTCCCTCATACTGACACGTTTCGACGCATCTGTAAAAGTCACTTTTTGAAACCATTGTGATAAATAGAGCACCTGCTACATAGAAGCAAATGCTCTATTTATCACAATAGTTTCAGAACTACACAAATCTAAAAATCCCCTTTTCTAGTAAATACTCAATTTCAGTAAAGGACTAAGGGATTTAAACGCCGACAAACAAAATAATGAAGAATATGTCAAGATATATAAGACGATTTCATGTTTTGTGTCAAAAGTTTCTTTTCTTCCATTTTCCGACGTTTAACCAAATGAACCCTATACCTAAGTGTATGCATGTTAGAAATAATGATGTGCATGTATATTGAATATTCATTACACGGATTAGATCTACATGTAGTTATATTTGGAAAACATTGTAGAATCAGATACAGCTAAAGAGAACTAGATCTATCTGCCAACAGAGTAGACCAAGATCAGGCGGATCCTACAGGAGCCGTCTGATCTGTGTCTACGCTGCTTGCAAACCCCCGAAAAGGTAACTATGTCAGGTAAAATATTAAGAATATAAACGATGTTGACTAGAAAACAAAAACAATAATTAATGGAAATATTTTTTTACAAACTAAAAGTGATAGCCCCTACATGTACAACAAACGTGTATTTTCAACAAAATCATAAAACTGTGATATTTGGTATCTTCAATAATTCTTATGAAGAATGCTAATTTGAGCTTATACCGAAAAATGGACTTGTGATACAAATGACGTTTTCATGGATTCTTATCATTTTTTGGCGAAGAACAAAATAGTATTGGCCTATATCGAACATTTAGGAAACTTAAACGCAACCCGAATAAATAAAATACATTGGCGAATAACATCGGATATCAAACACATGATACATGTAGTAATATTTGTGAACTTGAGAAATTCTCCAGATTAGAACATGGATGACTCAACTTCTGTTATCACGAAGTTCTTATTTGTATGGTCCCTTGAATATATTGAATTTCAACTGTATGTTGCTGGATTTGAGTTATTTTCTGTATCTTGTTATTCAGGTGCCTTGATGTGAAGCGTGTGCAAAAATATAACTGCATACTACACGGTGTATTATCAAGTTTATGTAATGTTTACTAGTTATATACCTAGATCTATACCGTCAAGCTCTCAGTGCTCACGTACGATGACGTTCAGCACAATGTGGCGTCTTTATTATTTAGAATAATTTATTGATGACGTGACGTACATTGAAGCAGTTCATCGCACTCTGTGACGTCATTATTTAGACCAGTATCCATGCTTATTAAACTTTTAGTTGAGTCTGAGTTCGTTCTCAAGTTTTTGATAGGTCAGATTTGAGCCTTTGGCTCAAATCTGACCAATCAAAAGCTTGAGGTTTCAAATCTGACCAATCAAAAGCTTGAGAACGAACTCAGACTCAACTAAAAAGCTTTATAAGCATGGACCCAGGTATACTGTAACTTACCTTGAAGTAGTTCAGCACATGCTGCGATGTTCCTGTCAGCACACAATTCGACAATGTCATCAGCAAGAACCTTTTCTCCCAGCCATTTCACCAAGATGGCGAGCAATAGCCCAGTGTAGCTCCAAGCTCTCATGTTTAGCCCCAGTTAGGCAAATCTGAAAAACAACAACAACACAATATCAACAACGAGAGCCGTTGACTAGATGTGTATTTCCCTTTTTAATCCTTTAACTCTTCAATATTCATGTAAGAAAATGTATGACATCATGGACACTAACAGTATTGAGCTCCAGATAAGATGCGGAAATTTAAACATGTTTCTTTATTTCTCCACCAAAGCCTATGCTGTGACCAGTCTTTAGAATCGTAAGAATCTTATTAGAATCATAAGTAGATGTATTTTTAATGGCATATCTCAGGACATTTTTCGCAGTGGCAGAACTTGTAGAGCACATTTATATTATTTATTCCGTAAGCAAATAGATGGTATACCCTGATCAGACGACCCCAGCAGACTTTACACTGCAATAAACAGTAGAGAATAAGATCTGTAACGTCTTAGGTTTATAAACAAACAGAGAAGACCCTGATCAGACGAGTCCTGAAGTAGCCGTCAGTTATGTTTCGATCAGGGAAATTGTTAAAACAGGACAGTCGTAAAGCAGAAAAATGTCTTATTACATCTGTCCTGCAATAGACAACCACCTGTTGTTGTAACAATTCTGTGCTAAATGTAACCAACACACACATATAAACACATTTTCACGCGTTTGCAAACAGAGTAAACCCAGATCAGTATAAGTGTATATAAGAGCCCTCTGATCAGGGTCTGCTCTGTTTACTTTTGACATGCTATAGATCTGATTCTACAAGTTTTGTCCAAGCAAAAAAAAATAAATTTTGTTTTGAAAAGTTCACATTATAATGGTTCAGCTATCATTACTGATGATGTCATCAGTTCTTCTATGAATATTGAACATGGAAAAGGTTAATGCGTAGTACATTAAACATGGTTTATTGTTTTTTCATGTCATGTCTAATTTATCAAATTTCTGCGAGGAGGAACAAAGTGTTTATTTCATTGTTTTGTTCCACATGGGACCTTCATCAACATCTCATTGTATAAATGGTGTTCCTTAACGAAGATAGGAAAAATATAATCGTTCAGCCCTTGTTCTGTTCAACGCGTCCTGGTCCTCATTTGCAA
Source organism: Azorinus chamasolen (assembly GCA_963576725.1). Lineage (NCBI taxonomy): Eukaryota > Metazoa > Mollusca > Bivalvia > Cardiida > Solecurtidae > Azorinus > Azorinus chamasolen. The sequence goes on from OY755246.1 coordinate 85,973,177, forward strand.
ATTTGAATCCTGATGAGACGCCGAGTAACTCGGCCGAGTAACTCGGCGTCTCATCAGGATCCATGCTGTTTGCAACTCGGCCAATCATGTCGTGAAAGTTTGAACGGATTGAAAATGAATAGCAATTGCAGAGGATAAAAATTTAAGCAGACTTCGTTTTTTCTACACGATAAGAGTACACCGTTTCAGTGCGAGAAATGAGTCACCAATGTCCTCTGCGTACAGTTTAGGCTCCTAGAGGAGCCCTCTCACCAGACTTTGAAATGTTTGTCATGTCACACTTTGATTTTTAAACGAATCCCTGAATATTTACCATAAGCTTGGCCTGTTTGAATTGTGGACTAGTCCATTTGAAAATTCAGCGTTGACGGTGTTTAACAAACATGACTTTTGCTTTCAGACAGTTAAATATGACCCTGGTTGTTCCCAGCAGTATCCTTTACAATAGTCAAGTGAAGTTTCACTGAAATCTTAAATAAGTTCAAAAGCGAAAAGTAATATACAGCAAAACCTCTCTATAACGGCCACTAAATTACATTATGTATTTTGTGTTAAAGGTAGGTGGCTGCTTAAAGCAAAGTGAAACTAAAACAGAACGCTCCTATAGGAGCGTTCTGTTTTACTTTCAATTTGCTTTAAGCAGCCACCTGCCCTAAATACCAACTAATTAATACAATTTAGTAGTCGTTATAGAAAGGTTTTAATGTAGAAATACTGACAGAATAGGTGTTAATCAGCTGAATGGTCATATTGATATATGAACACACGGATGTTTGGCCCTGGTAAAAACAGTATACTTAGATTTATATAACTCCATAAGCAAACAGGGCAGACCCTAATCAGACAGTTCCTACTTGATTCATCTCATCTGGGTCACCTCTGTTTGTAAGGCATGAAAACATGTTTATATATAGGAAGTGGGTTAAAGGGATGTAAGGGTGTTTTCAAAAAGAAAGGGCTAACGGTGTGTATTAGGTTAAAGGGGTTCCTTAGATCTGGATCTATTCATTTTGAAAATTCTTTCAAAGACGTCAAGTATAAACGTGCATGGTAGAAACGGGGAAGAAGTTGGTTAGATCATTTCCTCCTACTGAAGTACTTTGACTTCTCTGTAAAAGTCCTTTTTAAACCATTGTGGTAAATAGAGTAATTACTCAATAGGAGCAAATGCTATATTTATCGCAATGGTTTAAAACTACACAATTCTAAACTTTTCCTTTTCTCTAGTTAATGATCATTTTCGGTAGATTCATTCAAAGAGGTTGGGTCTAATAATAGTGTAGGCGGGAATAGGTTAACGAATACACCAAGGTCAAGGTACGGACACCAAGGTCAAGGAACGGACGGATAGATAAATAACGAGAATACTCCCTGTGGGACGAAAGCCAAATGCAGAGGCTTTTTATCTGGCAGAAATTAGTCAACAGTTCAATATGTTTGCAGTAACAATAAAGAAGTATGAATTGATCGAGGTACTGAAAAGAATTGTTTCATTTACCATGAGCAATACAATGATGGTCCACTTGGTGTGCTAGTGGAGGGGATAATTTCATTTCCTTTGAGTCGAATTTTGTTTTTTAAAATTTACAATATTTGACTTAACCCTTTTCCCTCATATTGACGCCTCTGTGAAAACCACTGTGATCATAAGAGCAGTTGAGCCATATGACTAAATGTTGCATGTATCATTAATTTTAAAACTACGCAATTCTATTTCCCCCTTTTCTCTAGTAAATGCTCTTTTTCAGTAGATTTATTTAAAGCAATTGGATATAAAAACAGCTTGTGAGATAATGGGTTTTTACGTCTTTGCATGCCTGTAGTGACTGTATGATCCAGGTCTCGTCTGTTTGCCTATAAAAACTATTTATTTGTGATTCTACACATTTTGCAAGGGTAAAAGTACAGTAAAACCTCGATTATTCGAATTTTCGTTATAGAAGAATTTAGACCCTTTTAGGCAGGTGGCTGCTTAATGCATGGTGAAAGTCATGCAGAAAGCTCCTAGAGGAACTTTATGCATGACTTTCACCATGCATTAAGTTGCCACCTGTCTTAAAGATCGATAATAATACGTATTTTAGTGTTCGAATAATCGATAATAATACGTATTTTAGTGTTCGAATAATCGAAGTTTTACTGAATTCTATTTCAAGTATCACTCTGGACATTCCGCAAAAAATGACGTCATTGTCTCTTACATAAATGTTCATGAGGAAATCAGCTAACGGCTAACGATTAAGGGTTAACGGCTAACGGCTAACGGTTAAGGGTTAACGGCTAACAGCTAACGGTTAACGGCGATCTGACTCGCATTTGTAAACAACTTGAATCCAAATGAACATAAAGCTCGATCTAGCTAATTGCGATGCGACTGTGCTTCTGGCCTGTGACACACGCCCCCTGTTCAAGTTCTACACTGTTTGTCATATAAATAATATCGTATTACACCATTTCATATCGAATAGACGTCGATCCAGCATAGAGGATAATCTCGATAATATGAATACTGGATAATCCGAATACTCGCTTATCCGAATACTCGCTTATCCAAACACTCGCTCTTATCCGAGTACTCAATAGATATTATCATCGTTTTTAAGACAGATGGCAGTTTAATACAGACAGAAAGTCATGCAAAAAACTTTTTTTGGAAATACTGTCCTTACTACATGTTTTAATATTTAGATAAAGCATATGAATATATGTTTTACCATATATGTAGTAGCAACAGAGTTAGATCTTAATGATTCCGTAAGCAAACAGGACAGACCATGATCTGATTGCTCCTACAGGACTTCTCTGATCTGGATCTACTATGTTTGCAAAGCCGTCAAAAGTCGTCTCTGTGAGGGGGGGGGGGGGGGGTAAGCAAGATAAGGGTTAACCCTTTTCCTGTTGCATATTCATGAAAGAAAATATGACATCATGAATATGTATTAGCTCAATATTTTAAATGGCATCTGCACACATTATTGTTTGGTATTGCTTAATAAAACTAAACAGTCAGATATATCATAATTTCACCAGTACCAGAACAGAAATTGTAGAATCTGGGTCACTGCTTATAAAGCTTTTTAGTTGAGTCTGAGTTCGTTCTCAAGCTTTCGATTAGTCGGATCTGAGTTCTCAAGCTTTTGATTGGTCGGATTTGAGCCAAAGGCTCAAATCTGACCAATCAAAAACTTGAGAACGAACTCAGACTCAACTAAAAGTTTTATAAGCATGGACACAGATCTATATAATTCCGTAAGCAACAGAGCTGACCCTGATCCTCCCACAATAACCAACTGATCTGTGTCTACTCTGTTTACAAAGGAGGGAAAATACTTCTCAATGGGGAAAAGGATGAAGCAAGATAAGGGTTAAACGGAATACTGTTGGTATTTTTTCTCTCAAAAAGTTCAAATTGCTATAAAACCAGCTTAAATACTTAACGTGTGTTGAATACGCGGTGTAAACTGTCAGCGTTAATAGAGTACAGTATTACCATCCACACGCCATAAATATAGCTAATTCGTTTAAACACTTGCAATGCGGAGAATGAGCGGCATGGAGTTTGATAATACAGACCCTGGTCAGGGTCTACACGGTTTGACTTCAAAATAATCTATGGTTATCCTTTGGAACTTATAGTTCACCTCAATAATCCGATCAATTTATGCGCTGTTTGTCATCCAAACTCTTCTCACACATTATACCTTTTCATGCTGAATATACCCTTCTCTTGCTGAATTTTTAAATACATTTCTCCTTCTTTACCCATGCCCTGTTATATAATTACATATATCTTCACTATGTACAAGCATATCGCTGTGCAATCACTGCTGTTGGGAGCACTGGTTGCACAATCAACTTGTAAATAGTGCAGACCCTGATGAGACAGCTCCTGCAGGAGCTGTCTCATCTGGGTCTTCACTATTTACAGGTAGGAATATTGACGTGAATAGCAAGCGAAGGGTTAAATGTTAAAGACAGCTGTATGCCCTTATAAAGTTTGTTAACCCTTTCCTCCATAAATACGCCAGTCTATGCCTCTGTAATAGTCACTTCTTGAAACCATTGTGATAAATACTGCAAATGCTCCATAGAAGCAAATGCTCTATTTATCACAATGGTTTCTATACTAAACAAGTATAACGTTTTCCTTTTCTCTAGTAAATGCTCCTTTTCGGTAGATTCGTTCAAATAGGTTGGATCTTAAAATAACCTATGGGGGAAAGAGTTAAAATCATGTATGCTCAAATGTGGAGCTGGTGCATATTTTATTATTTCCGATTCTATCAAGCATGTCAGAAACGGTTGACCGAGTATCAAACAGTTTATATCCTGCCGAGGCGCCGAATTACTCGGCATCTCATCTGTATCCAAGCTGTTTATAAATACGAGCGATGTCGCAATTAGCTGGAGAAGGGTCAAGGTGGCCACAGAGAGAGGTTAACTTAGCGGGTGAAAGGTTAAGGTGGCGAGGGAAAGGTTAACTTAGCGGGTGAAAGGTTAAAGTGGCGAGGGAGAGGTTAACTTAGCGGGTGAAAGGTTAAGGTGGCGAGGGAGAGGTTAACTTAGCGCGTGAAAGGTTAAGGTGGCGAGGGAGAGGTTAACTTAGCGGGTGAAAGGTTAAGGTAGAGAGAGAAGAGTTAATGTTCAGTTACAACCTCTCGTAGAATAAATAAACACAATTATTCAAATGGCGCTGTAAGCAAACTCCTGCTTTGTAATTCAGCGTCATTGTCTCAGACCTCGGAGGACATTTGTGAAATTGTTATGAATGTTTTGAGAAACGGATTGTGACATTTATCCCTTTCTCGATCTCTCTTAGGAGTACGATGCTTGTTTGAAATGTCGAAACATTTCAATGTCTTTAGAATTAAAGTGTGTAACACAGAGGATACACAATTATGGCTGATTAACCAGACAGGTAATTTTTAAAAAAGTTAAACCTCATAAATATTCATGGTAGAGATGATGACGTCATGAGTATTAATTAACTAAATTTTATATTGATATATGCACACGTGCATTCATACATTGTCAGAAGCCGTAGAAGCATATCTACATGTATATATAACCCATTCCCTCATATATATAACCCATTCCCTCATGTATATAACCCATTCCCTCATATATATAACCCATTCCCTCATAAGCTATTTTAAGATCCAACTTCTTTGAATAAATCTTCTGAAAAGGAACATTTACTAGAGAAAAGAAGTAATTTTTATAATTTTATAGTTTGGAAACCATTGTGATAAATAGAGCATTTGCTCCTACAGAGCAAATGCTTTATTTATCACTATGGTCTAAGAAAGTGACATTTACATAGGCGTCAACAGGCGTCAATATCAGGGAATGGTAAAATATCCCATACGCCTAACACATAGATACTATACTAAGAGACGCATATATACTATACATAGAAGCGCATGGATACTATTCATAGATTAAACAAGATTAACTATTTTTTATTAGCTTTGTTTAGTTCTTCTACTTTAATCCAAATTTGTGATTCACCATTTAGTCAGGGAATATGTATGTCTTAGTTTGGTTTATAATGGCTAGCTTGACCTATATGAACTAGTTTGACCAATATGGACTAGTTTGACCTATATGAACTAGTTTGACCTATATGTACTAGTTTGACCTACATATGTATATCGGCTGGCTTCCATTTTACTTTATGAATATTCATGTAATATATGATGTCATCTTGAATATAAATTAGCTGCCTTTTATATTGGCATAAGAACAATGAATGGTTGGCTATTGTAGACACGTAATCCATTACCTTATAGGCTATTTTAGACCAAACCTCTGAGAATAAATCTACCGAAAAGGAGCATTAACTAGAGAAAAGGAAACTTTTAGAATTCGGTAGTTTGAAACCATTATGATAAATAGGAGCAAATGCTCTATTTGTTTTAATTGTTTCAAGAAGTAACCATTGCAGAGGCGTAGAAAGGCGTATTTATGGAGGAAATGGTTAATTACCAGATCTTTATTATTCTATAAGCAGACAATACAGACCTTGATCAGACGACTCTGGCGACAGTATTCTGGGTCCATGCTTATAAAACTTTTAGTTGAGTCTGCGTTCGTTCTCAAGTTTTTGATTGGTCAGATTTGGCTCAAATCTGACCAATCAAAAGCTAGAGAACTCAAATCTGACCAATCAAAAGCTTGAGAACGATCTCAGATTCATCTAAAAAGCTTTATGAGCATGGACCCTGATCTGGATTCCATTATGTTTACAAACGCAACGAATGACGTCACTATCGGGTAAATCGTTAACCCTTTCGCTGCCAAATTCTGCCGTCTGCTAACTTTGTCGTCTGTTACAAATTTTCATATTTTTGATTTTCTACATTTTTGTTTCAAAAACATAGTAACAGTAACAAACAGTTTGGATCCTGTAACTCGGCGTCTCATCTGGGTCCAAACTGTTTGCATAGGTAATCACAGATCCGGCATTGGCAGCGAAAGGGTTAAGTTAATCATGTTCGCTTCTTTTCATAACTTTTTTCAAAATCCCAATTATTTTTGGTTTATCTTAGTAAGACGCCGTGTTAACCTCAAAGGCACGTGCGACATAAATGACACGTGCAGACAGTTTCTATCCAGATCAGATCCCCCCCCAGGAGCCCTCTGATCTGGGTCTACACTGTTTGCAAATGAAATGACATGCTTGTCGTCCCGGTTTGAAAAGATTAACTCTAAAGTCTCATTCAGACCACAACAGTCTGTCAACCTCTATAGGTTGATAGAGCGAAAGTAATGAGCTTTTTTCGCGCAAAATAAGTTTCGTCTGCAAACGATGTCGTCTGCTTTAAGTTTCAGATTGAAGTTTCCTTCAATTTCTCCTCTAAAACGTAAGCAGTGAGGCAAAAAGTTTGAATCTTGGTGAGACACGGAGTTACTCGGCGTCTTGTCAGGACCCACGCAGTTTGAAAATGTAACGATGGATTCGTCGATTAAGTCGTTTTCTGAAGTCTTCTGTGGTGAGGAGAGTTAACCTTTTAAACTAACTAACTGACTCACATTTGCAAACAGTTTAGATCCAAACGAGACGCCGAGTAGCTGGCGAGTAGCTCATCGAGTAGCTTGGCGAGTAGCTTGGCGTGTCATTAATGCCTAAGCTGTTTGACACTCGATCAACAGTTTCTTAACAGCGTGAAGAAATCAGATGTTAGCCCAAAAAATTGCAACATGTCAATTTTAGCAATTTTTTCAGCCATGAGAAGGGCAAAACTACAAAAACACCCGTTTGGATGATGAACTGTTATCGGTATTTAATATAGTTTGGTATTATATGAAGCGAGGTATTTCATAACAGCTATTGCCATTAAACCCACCACAGCGCAAACCAATAGCAAATTATCATTGATTTGACTCTACTTGGCAGCGGCGGAAATTCAATTTGTTAACTGCGCGCGCCCTCTGCCGTCTTCCTGCGTCCCTATGGACTGACTTAATAGGACTGCGTACAAATCGCCGTACTCTGTTGCAGAATTATGACAAGATAGAGACAATTATGCGGAATTGGTTGTCATAAATGATACTGTTTGATACACGTTGATCTAATGCAGCTAAGGTTGATCTGTATGCATTCTGAACACGAGCTGTCGCGGCTGATTTTCTAGTTAAATGCTGAAATATTGGCTATCCAAAGCTTGGGTCGAGCTGGACGAATAGACGTGGGACGAGCTAGTCAAGACAAAAGTACACACAGAGAATACAGTGCAGCAGTACTTTGAAAAGTTTTAACGATTTCATCGACCTCGTCTGCTTCAACTTTCTGTGTTTCATCATTTCTATTATAAAAACATAATAACATTAACAAACAGTTTGGATCCAGATTAATTACCTCATCTGGATCCAAACTGTTTTGTTTGCCCCTGTCGAAGAAAAACGTCAAATATAAGACCGCTTTTGACTTTTCGTCTAATTTTTGTTTTAATTTTCAGTAATACAAGCTAACCGTTATCCTACTGAGATCAACAATGATATCTTCTCAATGTCTGGGTCCATGCTTATAAAGCTTTTAGTTGAGTCTGAGTACGTTCTCAAGCTATTGATTGGTCAGTTTTGAGCCTTTGGCTCAAATCTGACCAATCAAAAGCTTGCGAGCTCAAATCTGACCAATCAAAAGCTTGAGAATGAAACTCAGACTCAACTAAAAGCTTTATAAGCATAGACCCAGGGTCTGCTACAATTATTTTTGTTTCGGATTCGTTCAAACTACAGAGAAAATAGTGAATTGGTGGCAACACCTTAGATCCTGGTGAAGTGTCAATTAACTCGAGTAGATTCGTGATTGATTTTATGATGATGTCTTTGGATTTAAATCCACAGTGGACCTCCGATATCTCAAACTTTAAGGGACCATACACATTAGTTCGAGGTAACGGGATCTCAAGTCAGCATAGTTCTGACGTGGACACTGACCGATACGACAGCTTAAAGCAGATCGAAGGTAATACTGAAAGGAGCTTCCAGTATTACTTGAGACCTGCATCAAGTTGTCGCATTGTCTTTATAGATGTGTACAATTGCGAATTGTACATATTATAAATACTGGAAAGGACCAAATTTTAACTGCAGTTACATCGGAGTTCGAGTTGTTCGAGTTCGAGCTATCCGGATTCGAGATATGGATGTCCCAATATAATTATATAAGCAGATATTTCTATCTATTGTCTATTAAAGGTCACGTTAAACCCATGTCCAGTGGGGTAGAGGTCACGTTAAACCCAGGTCCAGTGGGGTAGAGGTCAAGTTAAACCCAGGTCCAGTGGGATAGAGGTCACGTTAAACCCAGATCCAGTGGGTTAAAGGTCACGTTAAACCCATATCTAGTGGGTTAAAGGTCACGCTAAACCCAGACAAGTGTTAAGCTATATATTGACAATGCCTTTTTCAAATTATTTTGTGGATTTTTTTTATCTCCCATGCAATACATGTACATCAAACGTTACACGTTTTGTCCCTTCGCGGAATTTCAATCGTCGTCCCAGAACGTGGAATGAATTAACAACTTGCTCACGAATATTTTTATTTTACAAATAGGGAGATCGCCGTTATACTTGATAATCCCTCACCGTTATACTTGATAATCCCTTACCGTTATACTTGATAACCCCTCGCTGTTATACTTGTTAACCCTTCGTCGTTATACTTGATAACCCCTCGCCGTTATAATTGATAACCCTCGCCGTTATACTTGATAATCCCTCACCGTTATACTTGATAAACCTTCACCGTTATACTTGATAATCCCTCACCGTTATACTTGATAAACCTTCACCGTTATACTTGATAAACCCTCACCGTTATACTTGATAACACCTCGCCGTTATACTTGATAATCCCTCACCGTTATACTTGATAATCCCTCACCGTTATACTTGATAACACCTCGCCATAATCCCTCACCGTTATACTTGATAACACCTCGCCGTTATACTTGATAACACCTCGTCGTTATACTTGATAATCCCTCATCGTTATACTTGATAACACCTCGCCGTTATACTTGATAATCCCTCACCGTTATACTTGATAATCCCTCACCGTTATACTTGATAATCCCTCATCGTTATACTTGATAATCCCTCACACTGATCTTGGTCTGTTCTGTTTGTTTGCAAACGGAATAATATAGATCTGATTTAATTTCATCCCAAAGTGTTCCGATTGGGCTAATTAACAGTCGTAAAGTTACTTCTTCATGAATATTCATTAAAAAAAGGATTGAATTCCTTCCTTCATTGACACGCCTTTTCACGGTTTTGCAAACAGGATAGACCCTGCTCAGATGACTCCTATAAGAGCCCTCTGCTCGGGTCTGCTATGTTAAGTTATTCAATTCTAATAGACCTGACTCTACAATTTCTACCAATTCCAAAACGATTCCATATACAGTTGAACTTCGATAACTCGAACTTCAAGGGACAAATTAGTTCGAGATAATAGAAGTTCGAGTCATCCGATATCTAACCTGAACAATTTCTCAGGACCACATCTTAATACAGGTCTAAAGTAATGCTGACAGCTCCTGCAAGACTCTACTTTACGTCTCACCATAATCCAAATTGTCTGATGCTGTGATTATGTCTCTTGAAAGATAATTTAAGAACAGTTAAAAAAGGACACTTGTAACAGACAATAATTTTTGCAGACGACATTTCGTGGCTGCGAAGATGTTAAGTGGTATAGTCTGCTAAGTCCCTTTTCGTGATGTGTGGCCTACGTTTAATTCCCGAGTGCAAATAGAAATATTGAATATAAAGTCACTATTGTTGAAATTGACGACACAGCAAGTCTCGATAATGCGACCACACCATTTAGTAACTTCGGAGTCTGCAATAGCAGGCGGTTGCTTAATGCAGGGTAAAAGTAATGCAGAAAGTTCATATGGGAGCTTTCTGTATAACTTTTGTTCTGCATTAAGCTACCATCTGTTTAAAAACTCAAGAATTAAAGTCATTTTGAGTGTATTAGCGATACATTACTGTATAACAATACAGATGTACTCGTTGTTTACTTCATGAAGAAACGGTTACACGTAAAAGCATCTTACTTGCGGCGTAGAAGCCGTCACACGAGGGTCTACTCGGTTTGCTATGAAATAATATAGACCTGGCTCTATAGAATAGTTATGTCTTATTGAAAACAGCCTTTCTCATAATGCTTTCATTATAAACTTAAGCTAATTAATATTCATAAAGTTATTATTTCTCACATGCATGCTCATGAAATAAATGTGTATACTAATTTAAAAGGCGTTTATCTTTATTATTGTAGGCATTGGGTATGTTGGGAGAGCAAGGCCCAAGTTTATAAAACTTCTGAGTCTGAGTCTGAGATCGTTCTCAAGTAAGTGATTGGTCAGGGTCCATGCTTATAAAGCTTTTTAGTTGAGTCTGAGTTCGTTCTCAAGCTTTTGATTGGTCAGATTTGAGTGCTCAAGCTTTTGATTGGTCAGATTTGAGCCAAAGGCTCAAATCTGACCAATCAAAAACTTGAGAACGAACTCAGACTCAACTAAAAGTTTTATAAGCATGGACCCAGATGCTTGAGAATGGTCTGAGACTCAAGCAAAATGTTTTACAACCTCGGGACCAGGGGACATATTTTATCTTTAGGATGAGGTGGAAGACCCTTTCCACCAGTTTTGATACAGAAGGGACCCGGGGAACTTAGCATTTTAACAGAATCCTAACCGATATGCTATCACATACGCTACTAGTGTTCAACTACGTTACACATAACATCGATGTTTAACAATTTCGGCAAATTTCTAATTGTCGTCTGCTATCCAATTACGTTAAATCATTCGGTAATAAGGAAATAAGATAAATAAGTGCAAATTTTAAAGAATAAAGCACAGATATAGAAATAAAGTTCTGGGCAAAAAATGGAGTCTCTGAGTAACTGCACTATTTGTCGTGGTGCATTTATGCGACATTGGCAGTGAAAGTGCTACGACAAAGTGCCACTCTGCGAAAATATAACTAAAGATTCAAATAAATCATATAACCAATAACAGATGTTCTGTACTATTCAGAAGAAAGTGGTTCACTAGCATATTTTCAAATGTAGCATGGGGTTTTGACGTTACGTCTATATATTTCATAGATTTATGACTTGTCTTCTCTCTCGACCCAAGACATTCTTATAAAATTATGTCACCAGCAAACCAATTTATTAAAATATTCAGTAAAATGAAAAAAGCAAAGATATATACATGCAAATTTTAAAGGAGTCAAAGCAGATACATGAGCGACAGACGTTGCCATGGCTACACAGCAGGGATTGCGCTGTTGTCGTGGTGCATTTTGGTTACATGACTTATGAAAGTGTTTACTTTTGTAGGTGCCGTCTGGTCAGGGTCTACTCTGTTGCTTATGGGCTTGTATAAATCTACGTGTACAGCTACAGTAGTGTTCAAACATCCCGTTGCGCTTAATGTCATTATACAGTGCTCCCTCTCTACAACGACACCCTTGGGGATACGAAGATTGTATGTGTTGTTCAGGGGAAGTTGTTATAAGGAGGGAAAATCAAACATAATTAGCTTGTTTGAAGATCCCCAGATAAGGTGATTTCGAGAACTAAAACCGACGATTCTAAAGAGTGGTCACAACATAAGGTTTGATGGAGGCATACAGAAAATACGATGAAAAAAAGTTGTTTCTGGAGCCTTTTTGTTTCGGAAACAGTGACATGCGTTGTTGTAAGGAGGGAATCGTTATTGAGAGGGTCGTTGTAGGGAGGGAGCACTGTTAAACAAAGAAAGTATTGCAATGATTCCTCTATGACATACTAAATCGTCCCTCGTGATGATATACAGTTGAACTTCGATATCTCGAACTCGGATAACTCGAACTTCGGGATAACTCGAACAAAATGTCCAGTCCTTCCAAAACTAACACTACAGAATTGCTCCAAAATGTATCGCTACAGATATCTAGAAACACATGTGACAGCTTTATACAGGTCTAAAGTAATGCTGAAAGCTCCTACAGGAGCTTTCAACATTACTTTAGACCTGTAATAAGCTGTGGTCTTGACAAATCTTTCAGATTAGAAATCGGATGACTCGAGATCTGTTATGTCGAACTAATTTGTACGGTCCCTCGAAGTTCGACTTATCGAAGTTCAACTGTAGTTATAAATAATGACTGCGAATATAAGTAGCTGAATTTTTAATATTATAATAAAAAAATAATCATTAATAATGACAGAAGCTGCAGAATCGTAGCTATATTGCTTCAAAAGCACACAGAACGGTCATGAGCAGACAGCGCCAACAGGAACCGTCTGATCTGGATCAACTCTGTTTAAAAAGGTGTGCAAATGCGTCTTTATGACGGAAGGGTTAAGAGTGGGACGACGGACTTCAATCAATGAGTCAATTGGACTTATACGATATCCTGACAACAAATAATGCCATATTACCTGGTATTACCCTGTTGCTCCGCAAATGAAACAACTCAAATGATATCTTAATTACAAAGTTTGCAATAAATTGTCAACTTATTAACTTTTAACCTTCATTCAGCAGAATCGTTTTATATTTAATCATTTCAACCCGTGATTGTCAGAATGGAAAGCTTACATGTATCAGTGTTCGACCCATGGACATTATAGGCTATTTTTAGATCGAACCTCTTTATGAATAAATCTACTGGAGAGGATCATTAGCTAGAAAAAGGAAAATTTAGAATTGTGAAGTTTAAAAACCGTCGTAATAAATAGAGCATTTGCTCCTGTGGAGCAAATGCTCTATTTAATACAATGGTTTTAAAAAGTGACATTTCCAGAGGCGCATAAGGAATGGTCCATTCAGAGTCCATATCAAAGGTTTAAACTTGCTAGACAATTGTGAATGCCAAACAGTACAGACCCTGATCAGGAGGTTCCCCTATGAGCCCGCTGGTCTGGGTCTACACTGAATATCATGTTCATGCTATAATTATTACTTACATATATATTTATGGACTGTCCCTAGAGACATTCTATTGTTCTTTCTCAATGTCACAAAAGGTCAGTACTGACAAGATTTAATGGAATAAGTATGTAAAATACAATATTGCAAAACTAGGTGAATGATTGAATGAACTAATACTTAATCATTCTGAAAGGATGTATGTATCCTTTATTTCTCATTTTGTAAAACGCCAAAAGTCTGCCCCAGTTTCGATTTCGTTTTTAATTCTCTTTTTCTACAGGAGATTATTCAGATGGTTTAAACATTTAAACGTTTAAGTATACGACATGCACGCAGTGTGGTTACTATTCTGGTTTTTCCCTTCAGATGTACAATTCGAATCCGTTGCTGTTGGTTTTATTTTTCTTATTTTCTTATCTATTTATTATTAACATTTTGGTTGTTTTTGTTTTTCTTTTTTTTAATTCGTTTCGATGAGTAGCTTGATTTTTCATCCAGATCCAAACTGTTTTTGAATTTGTCAAATAATTAACCATTTCCAATTTAACCAATTTAACCAATTTAACCAATTAACCATTTCTGTCTTCCATGTTTATTCCAAATTTCAATAAGTAAATAAAGATACTTTTCAAATTACATTAGCAAACAGAGCAGACCCTAATCAGACGGCTCCTATAGTTTGCAAATGCCTGAAAACACGTTTATATTAAGGAAAGCGTTCAAACGACTCTTCCCAGTCTAAATTAGTTAAATACAAACTCTGACATACACAAACACTGACCTGCACAGAACATTGACCTGCACAAACAGAAGAACGGAACAGAACAACTCTTTATTCACACCCAGGTATACAAGTATATAAAATGGGAATAATTTTCATACATGAATATGCATATATAAACATTCATTATCCTGGTTGAGAGAGGGGTTTAAACCGTGTGTATTAGTCCAGGGTCATAGAAATAAGCAACAAAACAACACTCTCTCCTTGCCGTGTCGTTCGTCCACAAGAACATGTATATTACATGTAACAGGCGACTCGACATGGAGTGGACAGTAAGCGAGGCGTGACAGGTAAACTAGCCGTGCAACACGTTGAACACGCCTATCGACTGACCCAGTCTTCGTAGATGTCATTCCAATGCTACAATTTCGTAGTAAAAGAAAGATGGTGCAAAGAACCAGTTCAGCTGGATTATGTGGTGGTAAGTAAATATTTTATATCATGCTGTTTGACATAATCATTGAGCATGGATCAATATAATTATATCGGTTCTTTGCAACACTGACCTGCACAATCACTGACCTGTACGATCTCTGACCTGCACAATCACTGACCTGTACGATCTCTGACCTGTGCGATCTCTGACCTGTGCGATCTCTTGCATGTACAAACTACATGCTACAATTCTAACTTAATTTCAATGCGTTAAAAATGTTCAATAACAACTTGACAACTGGCCAGTTGTCAAAGAGCTTGGATCCCGAGACGCTTGTCCGATGTCTCTAGAGCTAAGCTGTTGAGCAAATGCATGCCATGCCGTACTTAGCAAGCGAAGGATTACGATAATTGACTGATTCCAAAATCGTTGTCCATCTATGATTAAAGCTTGTTTCTTAGTCGCTTACCACAATGCCAGACGTGAGCTATTATTGACGAACAGATCAAATGGCCATCCTGAAGCACTTTATTGGAGTGTTTTGTGATTTGGCTATTACTAATATATCGTTTCTGTCTCTATCTAAGAGTAATCGAAGCGGTTTTTTCTCTAAGGATTGCCATGCCTTAGAACTTTCGAAGACGATTATGTTTTTCTGATGTTTTTAAACCATTGTGCAGTTTATTAGATAGTCAGTGTCGTGACCAGTTCCTGGTTGAATATTCATATAAGAAAAAATGACATTATGAATATTAATTAGATTATTTTTCATAATGGAACATGGATACAAGACATTGTGAGCATTTAGGAGCTTTCTGTATAACGTTCACGCTGCATTAAGCTGTCGCCTGTCTGTCAGACTGACATGGATACTTATGTAAATGCCTGGTTTAGACGGGTTTAACGTACAGTAAAATCTCGATTATTCGAATTTTCTGTATAGAAGAATTTAGACCCTTTTAGGCGGGTGGCTGCTTAATGCATGGTGAAAATTATGCAGAAAGCTCCTAGAGGAGCTTTCTGCATGACTTCCACCATGCATTAAGCTGCCACCTGTCTTTAAGATCGATAATAATAGGTATCATAGTGTTCGAATAATCGAGATTTTACTGTATATGAATATAGATACCACCCCTTCATTGTTTTAATAATGTACAGTAGAACCCAGATAGCTCGAACTTTAAGGACCATATAAATTACTTCAAGATAATTGTTGTTCGAGTCAGACTATTTAAAGACCATATAAATTACTTCGAGATAATTGGTGTTCGAGTCAGACTACTCAAAGACCATACAAATTACTTCGAGATAACGGGTGTTCGAGTCAGCCTATTTAAATACCACACACATTACTTCGAGATAACGGGTGTTCGAGTTAGCCTATTTAAAGACCATATAAATTGCTTCGAGATAACGGGTGTTCGAGTCGGCCTATTTTTAAGATGAAAACTTACTCGATGGGGCAACTTGATGTTGTGCGCAAGTGGTGCTGAAAGGTCGTGTAGAAACTTTCAACATAAATTTGCGACCAGCATTTAACTGTCGCATGTCTTTATTGCATGTTTTACTATTGTTTGCAGTCACGTTCTGTGATCTGCAGGTTTTCGTATTTTGTAGACATGCTGTTTGCTCAGCTTCATCCCACAGACATTTGGGATTTCTTTTGGCAATTTGTCCAAATCAGCACATACGAGTTTATATTTGTTCATTTGTTTTCGTTGTAGGCTTTGACTACATATTATTTTCCTACTATTTGGCAGTAGTCTGTTGATCTGTATACATGTAACCCTTTCCCTCATATAAACGTGTGTTCGCGCATTTGCAAACAGAGTAGACCAAGATCAGACAGCTCCTAGAGGATGGAATATGCACTGCAATTCGGTTTAAAATCCCTAGAAATATAAACCATTCGTTTATATGCTAAAACGTAGCAAATCGCAAGAAGATCGATCGAATAAACGCTGAAAGAAGACAAACTTATTCATGTTTACTTTCCACGAGTTGCTTTAACCCTTTTACTGTTCAGGGTCTGCTCTGTTTGCTAATGTAATTTTAACCCCTTCGGTGCCAAATTTCTAATTGTCGTCTGCAACTCAATTTTGTTAAATAATTCAGTAAAATAAGGAAATGAGATAAATAAATGCAAATTTCAAAGGAATAAAGCACATATATAGAAAGAGAGATTGAGACAAATAGTGAAGTCCCTGAAAAGGCGGCGTCTGATCTGGGGCTGCACTATTTGTCGTGGCGCATTTATGCGACTGCGGCGGTGAAAGGGTTAATAGATCTTATTCTTTACTTTCTAAAATGACTACAATGCTCCATCTTCCATATTTCATGATAACTATTTTGCCCATGGATATGCTGTATGCTGGTATTGAAATTTGGAATAAACACAGAACAGTGGAAGGGTTAAGTGAGCAATATGGAATTGAGATGGCTTGTTATACACTTGTAATTAATAAACTTATGAAGAAACTACTCTCGTTGTTAGACCCATATTGTCACAGTGTTTGAAGACATGCCTAATGAGATAGTAACTGCACTCTACAAATACATTTCTTTGTTGCTAATGAGTTTCTGGAAGACCATATCATCAAGTATAATCAAATGTAATTTTGGCCCACAAAACATAGATAAGCTCTAAAGGTCAGTTGCGTTCATGAACTTAAGCAGATACAGACATCTTTTGACGCCTGTGCAAACATAGTAGACCCAGATCAGACGGATAATATTGGACGGTCTTATCCGACGTTTTATTCTGTTTATTTATGAGATAATATAGATCAGATCCGGCAGTTTCCGCCATTGCCTGTGTGTTTACATTATAGAAATTCAGCTAATATATATTCATTTGTCATTATATCTGAGATGAATATTCATGAGATAAAAGTTAATACATTCCGTAATACTGACACGCGTTCATTCCTCTGTAATAGTCAAGTTCAAACCATTGTAATTAATAGAGCACATGTGCTGCATACGAGTTAACTCTATCCCTGTTCTATGTTTATTATGAAATTCAATACCTACTGAATATGCATGAGAAAATAGTTATAATGTCATATGGAAGGTGGAACAGTGTAGACATTTTAGAAAGTAAAGAAACATATATTTCAAATTCTGTTAGCAAACAGAGCAGACCCTGATCAGACGGCTCCTCTAGGAGCCGTCTGATCTGGGTCTACTCTGTTTGCAAATGCGTGAAAACACGTATATATGAGGGAAAGGGTTAATACGCTATTTATCAAATAGATCTGAAAACTACACGATATTAAACTTTTCCTTTTGAATAGTAAATGCTCCTTTTCAACATATATATTCAGAGGTTGGGTCTAAAAATAACCTATGAGGTAAAGGGTTAAGAGTTCATAACCCATCCAAATTTAACATCTGAGTATTTGTGCGTATCCTAGCAACCAAAAGATGACAAATTTGTTTTTTTATTTCTGCTTTTGTTTTGTTTTGGTCCTGAAAACAAACACACCCGTTCATTATGCTAAGATTAGGATTCGATTGTTTTGCAATAGTTTCGGAGTTTGTCATAAACGTATAACTTGATAATCAGATGCTATAAAACATAGTTTACAAGTCTGTCAAAGTTGTTTAACCAATTCCCTCATATTGACGACTTTTGACGACTCTGTAAAAGTGACTTTGTGAAACCATTGTGATAAATAGAGCATTTGCTCCTATAGGAGCAAATGCTCTATTTATCACAATGGTTTCAAACTACAAATTTCTAAACAATTCCTTTTCTCTAGTTAATGCTCCTTTTCGGTAGATTTATTCAATGAGGCTGGATCTAAAAATAGCCTATGACGTAATGGGTTAAACCCGCATTAAGCTATAGAGACCTGGCTGACACTTGCAATCAGTTTGGACCCAGATGAGATGACCCAGATCAGGATCCAAGCTGTTTGACACCAAGATCAGGATCCAAGCTGTTTGACACCCAGTCAATGGTTTCCTAACAATTCTCTTCATATAAACGTCTTTCCCTGCCTTTGCAAACAGAGTTGACTCAGATCAGACGGCTCCTATAGGAGTTGTCTGATCAGAGTCTTCATTGTTTGCTTATGAAATTACAATAATCCTGACAATACAGTTTCTAGCATTATCAAAATATCATGTTTAAATATGAAAAACAACAACATAAAAATGTAATAAATATTCATGATGTCATTATTTCCTGCGTGAATATTAAAATGGGAAACGGCTAAAACTCGAACGAATCAGATGTATTTAAAACGTGTAGGCGTATAGCAAACTGTTGTTGTTGTTTTCAGTGAGAGAAAGAGTAAGCTTGAGTTTATAAACGAAGAGTTATTCCAAACATAAATAACATGGATATCCTTGGTAATGTCTAAAGAAAACACATTTATCATTTTAGAATATTCTTACAGGGGTATTTGTACATGTAGGTCATGTTTGCGTCTGAGTTTCCGGAAATAATCGGAGACTTTTCTAACCAAGTTTGTTTGAAACTCCTTTTGTATCTATGTGAACATGTGAAAGTGATATTAATCATTGAAATCTTTCCTTTGCAAGTAAATATATTTTTTTACTTTCGCTTCTGAAAATTTGTGATCACTTTGAGTAAATTGTTTGGACCCTGATGAGATGCCGAGTAGCTCGACACCTCATCAGGATCCAAACTGTTTGATGTTGGGAATATTATGTTTGATTGATACAGATAAAGATGTACATACACGTATATAATGAAACAGATTACAAATTTGGCAGCAAAAGAGTTATTCTTTTCTCCACATTAATTTTGAAAATCAATCTGAGGGCCAAGCAGTTTAGATCCAGATGAAATGCCGAGTTAGATCCAGATGAAATGCCGAGTTACTCGGCGTCTCGTCTGGACACATGTCATATTCATACGCTATGTGGACACATGTCATATTCATACGCTATGTGGACACATGTCATATTCATACGCTATGTGGACACATGTCATATTCATACGCTATGTGAACACATATGTCATATTCATACGCTATGTGGACACATGTCATATTCATACGCTATGTGGACACATGTCATATTCATACGCTATGTGGACACATGTCATATCCATACGCTATGTGGACACATGCCATGTTCATACGCTATGTGTGCAATAAAATCACTTTAACCCATTCCCCCATATGCTATTTTTAGATACAAACTCTTTGAATAAATCTACCGAAAAGGAGCATTAACTAGAGAAAATGATTTTTTTAGAATTTTGTAGTTTGAAACCATTGTGGTAAATAGAGCATTTGCTCCTATAGGAGCGAATGCTCTATTTATCATAATGGTTTCACAAAGTGACTTTTACAGTGTCGTCAAAAGTCGTCAATATGAGGGAATGGATTAAACCGGAATTCCAGTAGAGAATAATTTAGTTAATTTTAGGCAGGTGGCTGCTTATTTTAGGGTAAAAGTCATACAGAATGACTTTCATCCTGCATTTAGCTCCCTGCTGTCTCAAAGACCGACATTTATATTAAATGTAACGTCTCGCCCAAAGGGGTTCTACTGTATCGTATGAATGACTTACTAAAACACATGTCTGCTCGAACCCTACATGCCGAGTTGTCGAGTTACTCGGCATCTTATTTGGGGCTTAGCTGTTTTCACTGACGGTTCGGTATTGCTTAGTATGATATGGGTTAAACATTATGAAAACAAAATTTGGAGTAAAATGGGTCAGAAACAACGCGGTAAAAATAGAAATAATGTTATAAGCTTTTAAAGTGTACTTTGTTCATCTTTTCGAAATGATTGCTGAACAAATTGACTTCAGAATCCGAATCCATGTTACTTGAACCTAGTTTAGTCTAACGAGCATGGTAAGGAAAGAGATGTTTGTTTGAAAAAAAAAGAAAACATACACCTTGGAAATCTGGGTCGTAAGTATTGTTTTTAACCTGTTTTCTCAATATTAACCCTTCGCTTGCTATTCACGTCAATATACCTACCTGTAAATAGTGTAGACCCAGATGAGACAGCTCCTGCAGGAGGAGCTGTCTCATCAGGGTATGCACTATTTTCAAGTTGAGTTTGCAACCAATACAATCCACAGCAGTGACTGCACAGCGGTACACATTGATGACACATGTAATTATACAACAGGGCACGGGTAAAGAAGGAGAAATGTATTTTAGAATTCAGCAAGAGAAGGGTTAACGGATGTTCGCGCCTTCACAAACAGAGAAGGAGCCACGTGACCAGGGTTTGTTTTATTTGCTTATGATATAATATAAATGTTGTTCTACACTGTCTGCCTAAATTAAAACTCTGGTACTTTATTAGGACGGAGATCATCTGATCGAGATCTGTTCTGACTGTAAGTGAATAAAAAGTTATGAAAAGGCAAGAATGACAAAAGTTAGAGACTTCCCCTGTTAGTAAAGAGCTCCAGTATTGTAGCCTTAATGTGCTCCCAGCTGTAGAGGTGTTGGACAACATTAACAGTGTATCAGAACTGACAGGGTGTCAAAACCTATTTGGAGTCGAGGAGAAATGGCAACAGGAGCCCAGGACTGATGTCGTGCGACATGCAAACATGGCCTTCTAAAATACTAACAAGAGTTATTTGTGGAAGATAGAAAAGTGAACCAATTTGCTCCCACGTTCCAATATATGGGGCGTAGGCAAACAGTGTAGACTCTGATCAGAGTCTACACTGTTTGCTGATGGGAATTTCAAGATAAAACAAAACGAAAATGAAAATTTAGGCGAGGCACCTCTTAGATAAAAAATGGAATTATTCAATATATAAACATGGAAGAATCCACTGGGCGCAAGCGGGTTAATCCACAGCCTGACTCGTATTTTCAAACAGTTTGTATCCAGATTAGATGCCAAGTTCCTCGGGTCTTATCAGGATGCTAGCTGTTTGACACTCGGTCAAACGTTTTTGAAAAGTTTTATAGAATCCGTCAGATGTAATAAATCTAGATTTTAGATGATCTTATTTAGTTGCTTTACATTATTGCAGGGACGAAGAAGAGTGATAGATCAATAACAGTTTTTTTGTTGAGTAAATCCGAAATTGGCCCCTTTACTTCATGAATATTCATGTAAGAAATAATGTCATCATGAATATTGATTAGATTCATTGTTATAATTGCGCATGAGCAATGAAATTTGTAGACATGGCAGGAACTGTAGAACTATATCTATATTATTTCATAAGCAAACAGAGTAGACCCAGATCAGGCATTCAGCTACCGTCTGCCTTACACATCCATACTCAGGCATCTTTTTGATGGCCGCTTTTAACAGCTCTACTGCAAGCAGTTCAATTGATATATCTCTAATTATCACCATGTTATAAAGAATAATTTATTGCTATTGTACATGTAACCATGTTACTTACACAATACTGAAATAAATCAAAGTCAAATTTAAGAGTTATGCAGTACCGTCACTTTATGGAGTTATGCTTTGCCGACACCGTTAAGAAGTATGCCGTATCGTCACAGTTAAGGGTTATGTGTCACAGTTAAGGGTTATGCGTCACAGTTAATGGTTATGCGTCACAGTTAAGGGTTATGCAATGTCATAAGTCATTACTAAGTTTTTCGCAAATCATAAATTATTTGTTCTACCAGTGGAAGGCGAAATTAAATTTCGAACTTCAGCTGCACCAAGCATTAAAATATGATTCAATATTTTATGACCGGTTACAACTGTCTGCCTACCCACATACTACATTGAGCACGCATTCGGGCAATGTTTTATCCGTCCTCAGTGCACGTAACACTAGTTATGCAACGCAAACAAGTAGAATTATTATAACACTATGTCAGATAAATGTTATATATATTTGAATGGAAAGGTTACTCTTAAATATGAAATGAAACAATTGTTTCGCAAGCACAAGCTATTAATAAACCCTTTGACCCATATAAATATCAGCTCCTTTACGAAGAGTCTACTCTGTTTGCTTATGAACTTATAATATATTTCACTCCACAGTGTCTACACATATCAAAACCATCATGCGTGCATACGCGTATAAAGCGTAGAAATGATCATTCATTATTTCTTATATCAATATTCAACAGGACAAAAGTAAACTTTTAAGAGTAAAAGCGCACAAACTCGATTTAATAAAAATGTTTTTCATATGTCAACCCATGACAGAGGTCCAGATAAAATGGTGGTAGAACCTGTCTTAAGCGGGCATCAAAACATGTCTAATCATGGGTCTGTAAAACAGGTGGTAGATTAATGCATGTCAAAAGTAATACAGAAAGCTCCTATAGGAGCTTTCTGCATTACTTTTGTCCTGCATTAAGCTACCACCTGGTCTTTAAAGCTGACTGATATGCTTAATAAATAAATGGTCACTTATAACCGATTACACTGTATAGTCAAATGACGTCTCCTCATGCGACTCGTGAAGACCCATACTGTTTGCCATGCCATGTACGTTTCAGGGAAGAAAAGAAGGAAATCCCACTCTGTATTTTAATTCCACTCTAACCCAACCTTTACTCCATAAATATTCATGTAAGAAATAATGACGTCATATAAATGTTAATTAGGTTCATTTTATAATGACATGAAAACACGGGAAAATTTGGCCAGTGCATAAACTGGAGAGTCATATCTATATTACTTTATAAGCAATCCCTGATCGAACTGCTCCTACTGGAGCCGTCTGTTCTGGTTCTATGCTGTTTGTAAAGGCATAGACATGCGTAGTTATGGAGTAATTGGTTAAAGCAGACGACATTGAGTGTAGATGAAAATTATTTGGCGCCAATATTTGTGTATAATACTAGATATTAGTCGTTTTGGTTTGCTATCATTCTTCAGAACTCTGTAGACAGACAGTCGTATAATACAGATAGTTACAGACTCTATAACATACAGCATGACAAGGCTTTCTGAACGCTGATATGGACCAATGTAATCAATCGCCACCAGTCAAAGACAATTGTTTACAATAGCCAACGATTTATGGGCGTATTCCCGGGAGATGTATGTTTCTACCTCAGTCTATAAAATCTGATTACGCGATCTCTTAATCTATTGAAGATTATGAATATTAATGAGCTTAAGAAGCCACCGGGGTTGTTAATCGCATGGGTGGTGTAAGTTATTATATAACGATATTGCTTATGATTAGGTTTAATGGAACTGACGTCAAAATTTGCCCCCCGCACGTGACATATTGAATTCGGAGTATTCAGCGTATATGTTAGTACATGTAACTATTGGTATGCTATGCAACGTTTCGTCTGCAACAATTGTCGTCTGCTTCAATTCTTAAAATAAACTTACTCTCTGTACTTTGTAGAAATGGTTTAAGTGTCAAACAGTTTGGATCCTGATGAGACGCCGCATTATGCGGCGTCTCATCTGGATTCAAACTGTTGGCACAGGTAATCACGGGTTCGCCGCTGGCCTGGAAAGAGACAAAACGTTCTGAGTGATATAAACCACAGACAGAATAATTGGCATGAAACTACCAATAAACTCGCACTAAACTGTGTATTTATATGGATATAAACTATTGATGTTAGGTCCTTTATCTGCCATGTAAGAAACAATGAATACATGAATATTGATAAGCTGTATCGTTATCATGACATGCACACGAAAGTGTTGAACCATAGCAGAAACTATAGAATCGAATATTTATTGTGTAATAATCAAACAGAACACAACCTGATCAGACTGCTCCAATAGGAGTCATCTGATCTGGGTCTACCCTGTTTGCAAAAGCATCTCTTCTGGTAAAGGGTTAATTATTAATGATTTGCATTATTAAGTTCCTACTTTTGAAAGGAGGTGTGGGAGATTTTATTGTGTTCACCCGTATTTCATCCCTCCATCCATCCGTCCGTCCGTCAATCCGTCGGTAACGTGATTCCTTTTTCCCCATCAAACCCTTTATTGTCGCCAGTTGTTTGTTTTTTAAATCGTTTTTTTCTTGGAGAGAGACTCTCACAACATAGAGCTTGGTGAGGGAAGAAAGTAGATTTTGAAGCTAACTGCTCTTAATGACCCTATGCGGAGTGTGTATTTTCTGTTTTCTTTCCTATTTATATGTTATAAAGGTATCAGGTAATTCCACCATATTTTGAAATGTTATTTCGACGCGTGCATTTGCATGATGCAGTAAATTATACAACAAACCAATTCACCATGTACTCCATGCATATTCATGAAAGAAATAATGAAGTATGAATATTAATCAAAATAAAAAAATTTATAATAGCATTTAAACACATGAATATATAACTACAACAGAAACCGTAGAATCGGATTTATATAAACTGCATAAGCAAACAGAGTAGACCCTGATCAGACGGCTCCTGTAGGAGCCGTCTGATCTGGGTCTACTCTGTTTGCAAAGACGTTAAAATACATATCTACTGAGTATAAAGTTTGCAAATACGAATAAAATTACGGTTAGTAAAATACGAATTAATTGGTTTGTGGTTTCCCGTGGTTTTAAAACCCAGTAGCGAAGATTAAAGAAATGTTGTATTTTACATTAGACGTGTAATCATTGGATACGGAATTTAAGAGATCATATATTATCAATTAATATTGGTTTTGTGCGACAGAGCACGATGTGGAATTAAAAGTGTTGTAATCCCCAGTGATGTCTTCAACATCTTACATGGTAACACTTTACTCCGTGAATAGTCATCCAAGCAATCATAGCATAATTAATATGAATTAACTTTCCCTGATGAATATTCATATATGAAATAATGACGTCATGAATATTAATAAGATTATTTTATTTTATAATGGCTTATGAACACATGACACTTTGGCTCAGGAAGATGTTGTAGAATCAGATCTATATTACATCATAAGCAAACAGAGCAGACCCTGATCAGACGGCTCTTATAGGAGCCGTTCCATCTGGGTCTACTCTGTTTGCAGATGCGTAAAATTGCGCTTACATAAAAGAAAGGGTTAACCATATTTTTACAATGACACTATGAGCAAAAGAAGTTATCATCAAGTCGATATTAAAGTAGTAAATAAAGAAAGTTAATACGCATTTGTAAACAGAGTAGACCCAAATCAGACAGGGGCTTATGATCTAGGTCTACTCTGTTTGCCTGTGAACTATTAAAGATATGCTTTTACAGTTCCTATCATGGCCTAACACTCAGTTGTCCATGTATCATTCTCAAAATTCAACTTATTCATATTCACGATGTCGTTTTTTCTTACATGAATATTCATGGAATAGAGAGTTCAATAAATGCGCGTGTTTACTAAACAAAACACAACAGCCTATTAACCCTTTCCCTCATATAAACGTGTTTTCACGCATTTGCAAACAGAGAAGACCCAGATCAGACGGCTCCTAGAGGAGCCGTCTGATCAGGGTCTACTCTGTCTGCTTATAGAATTTGATAGATCTGTTTCTTTGCTTTCTAAAATATCTACAATGTTCTACCTTCCATATCTCTTTATAACTATTTTGTTAATGAATATTCAGTAGGTATTGAAATTTGGCCTAAATACAGAACAGGGAAAGGGTTAACCTTATATCAAAAATGCATCAGTGATACAAAATTCTCATTGATACAAAATGCTCCAGTGATACAAAAAGTGTTGTTTTTTTACACGATACTGATCAGTTTTGTTAAAAATAGTTTCGGCCCACGTCGAACAGTTAATGAAACTAAAACAGAACCCGAATAAATACTAAATTATTGCCGAATAACATCGGGTCGAAAACATCAAACGCTTTAAAATTTTGTTTTCCTCGGTGTTTGTTTGAATAGTTTTCTAGCGATAAACTTCTTTTCAGCATATTATAAATGTTTGATGTAATGTTTAGGCATTTTAAAACACATTGCTAGTAGAGACTGCCTCTTTAAAAGTTAAATTAGAGCCCATGAAATTGACAGCTTGTTCCCCGTAAAATACAACAAAACATCCGTAGAAGTAGAACTCTATACGTTCCCGTTTGCGACTTTACACAATTTTTTCACGGAAATGCTAACTACATCTATAATGTGTTATGACGTCACCGGTCTCTGAGAAAAAAAACCCAACTCAGGCTAAACTGTAATTTGCACAGCACCAGTTTTGCCTATTTCCTGTCGTTCAGAGTTTTCAAAAGCAAAAAAAGCTACATGTTTGGCATTACAACTTGTTACAGTACCCCGTATTTAAATCTTAGACACTTAAAGAGCAAGTCCTTACAATGAACGCATATTTTCGATAATACAAACTTGGTATTTGTTATGTTCAATCATTATTATGAAGTTTGTCAATCTGAACTTATATCGAAAAGTGCCCCTGTGATACAATATAAACCTGTTTCACTTATAATTTTTGTTCAACAACAAATTATTTTCGGCTTTGGTCGAACAATTAACGAAACTAAAATGTGAGCCGAATAAATAGTATTACATTGCCGAATACATCGGATTTTCGATATCAAACACATTTGATCTTCTTCTGCGTTAATTCGACTGGTTTCCTTGCATTTGTACTTCTATTCAGCATATAAACAGACGATTTATGTAATTGTTAACGAGTTGTGTAATTGTTAACTATAGGAGCAAATGCTCAATTTATCACAATGGTTTCACAAAGTGACTTTTATAGAGGCGACAAAAGTCGTCATTATGAGGGAATCATCAATGGGTTAATAAGCTTCCGAGTATAACGTACACTAGTGTGTAACACATATTGTTTAGTTATTTCTTACTAATATGTAACACATATTGTTTAGTTATTTCTTACTGATGCGTAGCACATATTGTTTAGTTATTTCTTACTGATGCGAAGCACATGTTGTTTAGTTATTTCTTACTAGTGTGTAACCCATATTGTTTAGTTAATTCTTACTGATGCGTATCACATATTGTTTAGTTATTTCTTACTGATGTGTAGCACATATTGTTAAGTTATTTCTTACTAATGTGTAACAGATAATTATTGTTTAGTTATTTCTTACTAGTGTGTAACACATATTGTTAATGACGAAATGGTCTTAAAATAGCAAACGTGGGAATAGATTACTAATGTAAAATGTTAACAAATTCCTATTTGGACAAACGTACATGGTTCGTTTTCACTCAAGCTGGACACGTGATCAGAACATTTTATGATGAATACGAATTTTGATTAATGTTCTGCTAGTAAAACATTTGTGAATTATTTGAAATAACTTAACACTTTTAACGCCGTAGCAAACAAATGTCAACTCAAAAAATAATCTGAGGCAATTTTGAACACATCCATCTCGAGATTTAGACAAACTATTAAGCAATTGTCAGACATCATGGATCCTGATGAGACGCTGCGTGACTCGGCTTCGCATCTGGATCGGAACTGTTTAAAAACGCGAACCATGTCGCCGTTAGAAAAATAAGGGTTCTGTGATTGCCAATAAAACATTCGGAATAATCGTTATGTCGCTTATTATTACAATCTTCCCTATTTTTTTCAGCCGCTGCGAAACTGTCATTAATCATGACTTCAGTGCACAATACAGTACAACTTCGTTACTCCATACACTCGCTGGCTCGAACACACGCTAATCCGAAGATTTTAACACAAGCTAATCCGAATACTATCAGAGTATTCGCTAATTTGAAAATCGCTAATGCGAACACTAGCTTATTCGAAACTCGCTTATCCGAACACTCGTAAATACGAACATTGGCTAATTTGAAACTCGCTAATGCGAACACTCGCTTACTCGAAACTCTCAAATAGATATTATCAGAGACCTTTAAGCCAGGTGGCAGTTGAGTGTAGAGTGAAAAGTTGTACAAAAATCTCCTTTTGGAGCTGTCTGCATGACCATAGGCAACCATCTGTTTAAACGTAATAAATTCTTCTTTACCGAATATTCATCTATGCGAGGTCTAACTGTATACTAAGACAATTGAATATATGAATGTCCTAGAGTATCTATTAACGTCCCCAAATTTGTATCTGTTTGATCTTTTTATTACATGTCTGTTTTCTATGGTGCCGTGCTCCACGTTGCCTCACTCCCCCATCACGCTTGATTTACAGTACAATTGAGAATAAACATGCCACAGAAAGAAATAACTTCGGCATTGTGCAAATGGCACATCCTTCTTTAACAAAAAACGTCGATTTAGTATGAAACCAAATAACAATGAAGACCATAATTAGAGGAATCTCATTTATGAGGTTGCTATTATCAGTGCGTATGCACTCATTTTCCGCACTCAAATGTTTAACCGTTTACTCCATAAATACACATTTCTACGCCTGTGCCCACAAAATACAGTACAAACTCGATACTACGAAATTTTAGTAATGAAGAATATATGTCTGTGGGCAGGTGGCTGCTTAATGCAGGGTGAAATGTATGCAGAAAGTTCCTAGAGGAGCTTTCTGCATGACTTTCACCCTACATTAAGCTGCGTAGTGTGTTCAAGATCAACAGTGGTACGTATGTTAGTGTTCGTAGTATCGAGGTGTTCGTAGTATCGAGGTGTTCGTAGTATCGAGGTGTTAGTGTAGCCCCGGATCAGACGGATTCTGTAGTAGCCGTCGATTCGTAAAACTGTAGAAGTCCAACGTACGTTATCCATTTAACTCATTCTCTCCTAGGCTATTTTTAGACCCAACTTCTTTGAATGTATCTACCGAAAAGGAGCATTAACTAGAGGAAAGGGAACATATAGAATTTTGTAGTTTGAAACCATTGTGATATCTATCACAATAGTTTTATCAAGTGACTTTTATAGATGCGCAAAAATGCGTCTTGTCATTCTACAGTTGTTGCCACAGCTAAAAGTTATATGCTTATACATGTACATGTATATATTTAAAAAATCAGCTAATAAATAATTCATTGTGCCATGATTTATTTAATAAACGTTTACTCCATAAATACGTTTCCACGCCTTTGCAAACAGAGTAGATCCAGCTCAGACGACATCTGTAGAAAACGTCTGATCAAGGTCTGCTTTGTTACTTATAACAGAATTTAGATCTGATTCTACACGATCTGCACTGATTACATTTAAATATTCATGTGTTCATATGTTAATATTTACATTCGCCCTGCAACGTCCTTATATAACCTTATTCTAAAAAGAAAGTTGCATTTTCCCATGAACGTTAATTTTAAAAAATCCGTTGAAATATAAGAAATACAATGGAATATAAATATAAGAAATAAATGACATGCTCCCGGTGTTCATGAGATATGCAACGCATAGCTTTACGAGCAAAGATTCACGTGAAGCCCTTCGGGCTTCACTAACTTTGCGCGTAAAGCTATGCGTTGCATAACCTCATGAACACCGGAAGCACGTCATTCATTTCTTAATAATAAAAGTACAGCTACTTAATATAATATACATGATGTCACTACTTCTTACATGAATAGTCATGGAATAAAAGGTTAAAATGTATGAGGTAGATATAGATTATGTTTGATTCAAATGCTGGAGGCATTTGGACCTGGATCTACACTGTTTGTCTCAGAGTGGCGGGGTGTTTAGGATCGTTACGGTAGTTATATATTTTACGTTATGAGATTTTTACGACAGAAAATTAGATGCTTTGATACATGGTCCGACACATACCCGCTCATTACAGTCTGTTCATAAGTACGGCTTTAAGCACATACAATGAAATATGGAGCTATAGTTCCCTTCAATTGTATATTAAATGAAGGAGACAGATACGCATCTTGTTATAGAGTCCTAGCTAAGGGGGCACTTCAAATACGAGCATAGAGAGGGTTCTCCAAATACAAACACAAATAGGGTACTTCCAATACGAACATAAATAGGATACTTCAAATACGAACATAGATAGGATACTTCAAATAAGAACATCAAGAGGATACAGTGTATTTTAAATACAAGCATAAATAGGGTTTTTCAAAAATGAACATAAATAGGGTCATTCAAATATGAACATAAATAGGGTCATTAAATATAAGCATAAATAGGGTCCGTCAAATACGAACATAAATAGGGTATTCTAAAAAAGAACATAAATAGAGCCCTTCAAATATGAACATAAAAAGGCGGGTTAAAAATGGTAACACGATAAAGTTTGGTTGAGAAACAATGAAGTATTCTTGTTAAGTTAGATGTTTGCGCATGGAGTAATATAGATCTAATTCTGAAGTTTCTGTTACAACTCAAGTATCATTGTTAATGAGTTATTATAAACACATAGGAGCTGTCTTATCTAGGTCTACTCTGTTTGCAAAAGTGTTAAAGGTCTATATGAGGGGAAAGGATTAACAAAATATCAATTGCCAAAGAAATGAACTAGATGTTCCATTCCAGTCTTGTATACTAAATAGATAAGCAAATTATGGACTGCAAAAATCGTCGCCTAAAATTTTCTGAATATCAGAAACTGCTGCATTACATGTAAACTAGTTCATAAAGCATACAATGTAGACTCTGATCAGACATACTAGTTCATAAAACATACAATGTAGACTCTGATCAGATATACTAGTTTATAAAACATACCGTGTGGACTCTGATCAGACGGCTCATACAGAAGCTGACTGAACTGGGTCTACTCTATTTGCAAATGCGTAGAAATGCGTATTCATGGAGTAAAGCGTTAAACTTTTCGCAAAGCCTTATTATTACCCAGCAATCCTAGCACCGAAGTGACGAAAATCCCTGCTCAAATCCTCTTGATTCGAGCTGTGTGCAAATACAGACTCGGTTGTGGATAGTGGATAGCAATAGCGGGTGTGGATAGCGGGTGATAGCGGGTGTGGATAGCGGGTGATAGCGGGTGAAGATAGCGATAGCGGGTGTGGATAACTGGTGTGGATAGTTGGATAAAGGTTACGGTAATTGGATCAATGTTAATTTTGCAAGATTTACCGACATTAAAATATTTATTGGTTTAAATACAACAGAACCTAAAACACGCGAACACCTAATGAATATATGCGTATGTCTTTAAAAGCAGGTGACCGCTCACTGCAGAATTAAAAGTAATACAGAAACCCCCGTTGACGCTTTCTACACGACCTTTGTCTTGCATTAAGCTACGATTTGTCGTAGATATCCATAATTGGAGCTCTCGTTTGAGTTTGTTGTAGCGAGCTTATATTGTACTGTCACATGTAACAAGACACCTGCTCATGGCATGTATAATTCAATTTCTATGCGGAAGTAACAACGCTGAGAATTCGACAGAACCTTTAGAATCATATATATGATAGTTCATAAGCAAAAAGAGCAGGTATACTGATAAGACGAATTCTAGAGGAGCCGTTTGATTTCGGTCAACTTTGATAGCAAAAGCGTAGCAATGCATATTTATGGAGTAAATTTTAACCATTTACTGCATTTGCTGTTTACACAAAAAGCTACAACAAAAACTTAATTTAGTTAAAACTTTTTTCGATAAATTCCTCACAACCCGTTTATAGAAAAACTCTGCAAATTCTCTAATTAACACAATGGTTTAACAAAGTGAGTTTTACAGAGGCGCAAAAAGGCGTCAATAGGAGAGAATTGGTTGCAGTAATATGTTTGTATTTGTGAGACAGGGTATAATTAACAGGAGAAGGG
Organism: Azorinus chamasolen; assembly: GCA_963576725.1. Taxonomy (NCBI): domain Eukaryota; kingdom Metazoa; phylum Mollusca; class Bivalvia; order Cardiida; family Solecurtidae; genus Azorinus; species Azorinus chamasolen. The sequence continues at coordinate 86,005,333 of OY755246.1, forward strand.
TTAAAACTATAATCTGATTACAAGCTCTTGAAAACAACAACTGTATCACATTATCTAAGATAAAAGAGTAAGAAATTTAATTATATACTTGATATTGCCGCCAATTTACACCGTTACACGCGGTATATAGACAAAGACCAGACAGCGCTTGTATGAGCTGTCTGATCTGGATCTGATGGCGTCTGTGTCACAGGACTGATATTCTGCGGTTTGCCGTGCGCACTAAATAGCTTTATTTTAAATGTTTCGTAATACAATACTTAAATAATTATAAATATACTGCATGGACGAACGCTTCCTTGTTGAATATTCATGTAAGATATAATGACAACTTGAATATTTATTTGCAGAATCTTTATAATGGCATAATTTTTATGTACACGAGACATCTTAGTATTGGAGGTAACTGTAGAATCAAATATATTATAAGTTCATAAACAATCAGGGCAGACCCTGATCAGACGGCTCCTACATCCGGGCCCAGGCGTGAACAAGCGTCTGCAGGAGGGAAATGGTTAATTAACACAAACTTAGATAAATCATGTTGTCATATAAAGAAGTGCGCTGTCAATAGAGCAAGCGGGGGAAAATCTAAAGAATGAAATAAATCATTTAATCCTACTCATGCTGACAAAAATAATATTTTCTCAATATCTGACAAAAATAATGTTTTCTCAATATCTGACAAATATAATGTCTGCTCAATATCTGAAATTTTCACTGATTTCTCCAAACTTTAAGAAACTGCTGACCAAATATCAAACAGTCTAGATCCTGATGAGATGGCACGTTACTCAGAGTACAATCTCGATCAAAGCTATGTTCAATTTCCAGTTAAAACAAGATTTCATTTTTTGCGGAGAATACAACAAAAACTGTCGTAACGGCACTCTATGGAACGAAACTTTTGCAAACAGTTTGGATCGAGATCAGATGCCGAGCACCTCGACGTGTTATTTAGATCCAAACTGTTTGACACTTTGTGAATATGGGAATAAATAAAAGAAAACGTCGTTTTCGGAGTAATAGAAGTGGTCAATTTTGGAAATGTTTGCTGATGTAAAAGAATGTTGTTATTATAGCCTTTCATTAAAACCTCGAAACGTTGAAATATGTAAAGATATTAAGCGATGTATTTACAGTTATTTTGAACTTCTTTAACTAATAACCCTTTACTTGTTGAATAATTATGTAAGAAATTATGACACTGTGAATATTAATTACATTGTTTTTCATCATTGCAAATCACCACAAGAATAGTTGGTCATAGCAGAAACTGTAGAATCAAGTCTTTAGTATTTCAATAACAAACAGAGCAGACCCTGAACAGACGGCTCCTACAGGAGCCGTCTGATCTGGGTCTGCTCTGTTTGCAAAGGCGCAGACAGGCGTATTTATAGAGTAACGGGTTAAACTGCTTTATAGATATTAAACCATGTTCCGCTATCCACGACCTAACGCGTATATATACAAACAGCTCGGATCCAGATGAGATGCCGAGTAACTTGGCCGAGTAGCTCGGCGCCTCATAAGGATTCAAGCTGTTCGGCACACAATTATTAGTTTCTCAAAAACTTGAGATTGCACCAGACAAAAAATTGAACAGTCACTTTTTGTCACGGCGGGAATGAAGATAAATACTATTTTGCACTGGTTTTCTGTTTGACAAGCATCGGATTTATTTCCATTTTCAAAAATGACTCACAAAATTTTCCAGGATTATAAGAACATTAAATACAAGAAACTGGAATTGTGAACATCGTTCAGCAACTCTTTCGCCGACTCAACCGTCGGCAAGCGCAAACTAGGGATTGCTACAATGCTACACATGTGGTTTGAGTAGAAAATGAATGTAAGTCCATTCTGATACTTAAAACATACGATAGTGTATGCAGACGATAACTGTTTGGCGCCAAAGACGACGTAAACGCAATACAAATTACCTAAACACTTTATGAATTTTATATATGTAATTTGACCAAGAATAAAAACACAAAAGTAACAATTCTGTATGGTCACAAGTGTATCGTATATCCAGAATGCCAATAAAGTAAAACTCACCTCAATAATTTATCCTATAGATTACTTTCTTCAAAACTTTTCATGAAAGAGCGTTTCCAAAAAACAGGAATAAAGTACCAAGCGAAATGCGCTCCGTTCAAACAGTGACTCAAGAAAAGCAATACAAAAAGTAGACAAGTTAGAAACTCACTTTTATCTGTAGTGGTTGGTAGCCCTCTCTTTAAACACTGTAGGTCTTCGGGTGGTGTTCACAAAAAGTAAAAATGCTCCTCACTTGCTGTTCTGCTTGTAACTGGCGCTATAAACTTTCTCTCCAGAACATTAAACATCTAAAGCCTTTAAGTATGTTCTAGTCACGTGACACTATTGAATATTATCGGACATTTCCGGAGATAGAAATGTTGGACACCCGCCTACGTCATTTGAAATGTACATAACAACATAATATCGCGCATGCGCGCTGAAAGCACTCGGGACTAAGTGCGTCACGAAGCCACGTGCCCCCCTCGAGAGGATGTTAGCATGATGTTTAAAATTATAGAATAATAAGACAATTGCAGTTTAGCAAAGACGGCATAGTAATTACCGACAAATGACCTCAGAAATGGCGAAACACACCGCAAGAGACCTGCGTGACCTTTATTATGTCGACAAAAATAATTCCTCCTTAAACTGCGATCTGATACATGTTATTACTCACATCAAACTGATTATAGCTTTAACAAACCACTGACCGAGTGTCAAACAGTTTAGATCCTGGTGAGACGCCGAGTTACTCGGCGTCTCATCAGGATCCAAACTGTTTACAAATGCGAGCCATGCCGTGCTTTGCAAGATAAAGGTAGAGGCATATCTTATTGGAAATGCAACCAGTACAGACTCCGTGGCAGACCACAACCGTTGACCACGCGCGACTACCCTCGGGACACTGGCGTGCATCGATTCTTCAAGAATAACAATACCACATGGATTTTCTGATCTGATTTCTAATAGGGTTAGCGCTATCTCTCATATAAACGCCTTTTCACGCTTGTCAAACAGTGTAGATCCAAATCACACGGTCCCCATAGGAGCCGTCCGATCAGGGTCTGCTCTGTTTGCTAATGTAATAATATAAATCTGAACCTACAGTTTGAGGCATGACTAAATCTGTTTTCATATGACATCATAAAAACTATCATATAATTCATATTCATAATTTATTTATTTTGTGCATGTCCGTTTGAACAAAACTTCTTCAACTAAATTAGATAAACTAAAAGCTAAAATGCCTTATTATTCTGGCACCTCTCTGAGTATTTCACAATATAATAATATTTCTTATCGGACAGGTTTGTTACCGAGTGTTTCGACATTGTAACGTTTTCTTTCTTGGCGGAAAGGTCTGTTTTCGAGCGTTTCAACACTGTAACTTTTTTATTTATCGGACAGATTTGTTACCGAGCGTTTCGAATTTGTAGCGTTTTTCTTGGCGGACATATTTGTTATCAGGTCTCTACCCAGCTAACCGCGATCAGGATCCAAACAGTTTATCACTTCACCTAATGAATATTCATTTATATAAGAAACAATGATATCGTGAATATTTTAATTAGATGAATGAATATTCATGGACATAGAATATTTTAGTCATAACAGAAACTGTACATTTAGATATACAGTAAAACCTCTATATAACGGCCACTAAATCGTGTTAATTATTTGGTATTTAGGGCATGTGTCTGCTTAAAACAAGGTGAAAGTAAAACAGAACGCTCCAATAGGAGCGTTCTGTTTTACTCTCCTCTTGCTTTAGGCAGTCAGCTGCCTTTAGCACAAAATACTTGATGTAATATAGTGGCCGTTATAGAGAGGTTTTACTGTATATGCAGGTCAGCCCAGGATCAAACCAAGCTGACCATGATCAGATGTTTTTCTACAGGGCCCGTCGGATACAAGACTAGCCTAACTGCAAATGCGTAACCCTTTCCTTCATATAAACGCCAAAATCAGAGAAGACCCATATCAGACGGCCCTTATAGGGTACGTCTGTTCAGGATCTGCTCTGTTTGTTTATTATATAACATAGACCAGCATCTGCTGTTTCTGCCTGAGTCAACATGGCATATGCTTGATATACCGGTTATACCCCGTGATAAAAACATGACCAAATGAGTATTAATTATAATAGTATTTCTTATGAATATTCATCAGGGAAAAGGTAAGACGGCAGCCCTTTCAGGTGATTGTTTAATACGTTGTCAATAGCAACCACTGTTCCATACCTGAGTTTAAGTTTGCATCATTTTTAGCGGGAAAATGGTGAATACAGTAGAACCTGGCTTAAGCGGCCATAAAAAAGAGCTCTAATTATGGGACAGTGAGACAGGTGGTAGCTTCACCCATTCCCTTATAGGCTATTTTTAGATACAACCTCTTTCATTAAATCTACCGAAAAGCAGCATTAACTAGAGAAAAGGAAAATTATAGAATTTTGTCGTTTGAAACCATTGTGATAAATAGAGCATTTGCTCCTACAGGAGCAAATGCTCTATTTATCACAATGGTTTCACAAAGTGACATTTACAGAGTCGTCAAAAGTTGTCAATATAAGGAAATGAGTTAATGCAGGTTAGCGATAGGTTGGCCGTTAACCTAACAGAGATTCTTTCTGCTGCCCATGTAAACTGAGTAGAAGCTGATCAGACGGCCCCTGTAGAAGTCTGATATGGGCCTGGCCCCTGTAGAAGTCTGATATGGGTCTGTTTTATTTGCTTATGAAACAATATAGGTGCAGTAATACGACCACCTAAAAGGGGTATAAATCTGGGTGCTAGATGCAGGGGATAGCTTAATGCAGGACAGAAGTAAAACAGAAAGCTCCTAGAGGAGTTTTCTCCATTACGCTTTGTCCTGCATTAAGCTACCACATGCTGATAAAGACACCCATACTTATTCATTAAGTTCTACAGTACTCGTATATGTTTTGCAATTTATGACATTGCATAAAAAAAACCTTGTTCATTATGCCATTGCAAGTTTTCCAAAAAAACCAACAACAATTCAGGCAGATATATTTTTAGTTCGACATATTTACATATTTGTAGGCAGACATACTTTAGGCAGACTTATTTTGTACAGACAATTAAAGGTCGCACACGACTCGGATAACTAGCTTATTAACATTATAACACATTTTCGTTAGCACCGACTTCATATTTGAGAGACACTGAGGTTATAGATGTATTGTGAACGACGTTTCATCCTGATCGTAATTCTGTTTCCTGTTATCCGATAAAACGAGGTCTATTATAGGTCTGTAATGCAGGTGGTAACTTAATGCAGGATGAAAGTTATGCAGAAAGCTCCTACAGGAGCTTTCTGCATTACTTTCGTCCTGCATTAGCCACTAGGCTACCTATTCTTACAGCCATATACGTTGTTTATGAAGCGGTCACTATAGAGGGTTTTTATGTACCTTGGTTTACAAATTTATGCGCAGGACTGATTGCGAAAGTCATGTAAAATATTTGTAGATCAATTACTGAGGGAACAAATCGTTATCATCTTTTACATGTAGCATGGTACAGACACATTTTGTTATTACACCTGCAAAATAAAACTGGACCCAAATGAAACATCAATCTGACCAGTCATATCAGTATCGTAACTGTTTGACACTGTCACGGTACGTAGAAGAAGACAATATATTTTATTTTTTAACCCTTTCCCGCATGTAAGCGCATTTTTACGCATCTGCAAACAGAGTAGACCCAGATCAGACGGCTCCTATTTGAGCCGTCTGATCAGGGTCTGCTCTGTTTGCTTATGGTGTAATATAGGTCTGATTTTACAGCTTCTGCCTGAGCCGAAATATCCTGTGTTCATATGCCATTATAAGAATAATCTTATTAATATTCATGACGTTATTTCCTACATGATTATTTACCAGGGAAAGGGTTAACTTGATGAATATTCATTTTAGAGATAATGACGTCATAAATATCAATTTTACAGTAGAACCCCTATTAAGCGGCCATTCATTTATTGAAAAAATGCGCCTCCTATAGAAGCTTTCTGCATTACGTTTGCCCTGCATTAAGCTTTTGTTTTGGCGCTTTAGACAGGTTCTGCTGTATAATGGTTCATGAACGCCGGACCATTTGGCCATGGTAGAATGGTTCATGAACGCCGGGCCATTTGGCCATGGTAGAATGGTTCATGAACGCCGGGTCAATTGGCCATGGTAGAGTGGTTCATGAACGCCGGGCCATTTGGCCATGGTAGAATTGTTCATGAACACTGGGCCATTTGGCCATGGTAGAATTGTTCATGAACACCGGACCATTGGTCATGGTAGAATTGTTCATGAACGCCGGACCATTGGGCCATTGTATAATGGTTCATGAACACCGGACCATTTGGCTGTTGTAGAATCAGATTTATATTATACTATATAACAAACGGAATATAATATTCAGACAATTTCTGAAAGACCCATCTGTTCTGCATCTACACTGTTTGAACATTCGTAAAGAGACAAGATTGCTAACATGCGAAAGAGGGCCATGTTTCAATACCGGTATTAACTCAGCAAGCTCAAGATTAAAAAAGGCTTAAAGATCAATATAATCTTATTTATATTGAACGCTAGCCATTCGTAACTATAAACTGGAGATTTAATCATACATCACTATTACGTTATTGGTCTACTTGATACGTTTATAACCCCGTATCTTCAAGTTGTATAAGTCATCAGATTTGTCACAATGCCTTCTCACTAGGAATTTTTCTTGTGGAAATTAAAATCTTTAGGATCAAGATATGATCTAATGTCAGAAGCAGCCACGACTGGGCGCATGCTGTAGCTAATACACCGCGGGTTTCTCCCGGTTGCTTAAAGGTTGAATAAGCTGCCGATTTTCATATTCCATCGAAAACGAGATGACATAAACCGGCCATCACAGTAGTCTGTTTCTCCATTCTTAAACTGTTGACTGCGACGTGACTGGTACGTGCAAACAGCTTGGATCCAGATAAGACGCCGGGTAACTCGGCGTCTCATCTGGATCCAAGCTGTTTGACACTTGGTGAATAGATTTACAAAAGGTTCAACGAATACCGTTCCAATATAAAAATGCTGCAGACCTGACTTAAAACAGACATTATGGCACACGATAAGGGGTTTAGCAATAGATTTTGATTATCTATTTCTGAAGTATTTTGCATTTAGTGTGCTGAGAAAGAGTTTGTTCGCAAAAATTATCGCAAACTCCAATTTTAAAACGCAATTTATATATATAAAGTCTATAAATGTATAATCAGTGGGCCAAAATGTTTGGATCCTGATGAGACGCCGCAATACTCGGCGTCTGATCTGGATCCAAACTGTTTGCAGACGCGCTTGTGGATCTGACCACAGCGGGTTACGGATTCAATAGGAGTGGATTCCGTATGTATCCCATCTTAAAAAGCCTAAATATCAATCTGACGTATCTGAAAGATCATGTTTTTGGTATTAAAGGAATTGCTTCATATAAATATACCACATAATTAGTTGACAAATAGCAAACACGCACTTATATATAAAATTATCTTTATTCTAGAAGAGTTGGCATGCAATTGAATAATACATCTTGTCATTTGTAAAGAAAACAAACAAAATATTAAGAGGATATTGGTTGCATCATAGAAATAATATTTATGACCAAAAACCAAAGAACTCAAATCTGATACATATACTATAGAGAATTAGGCAGCATAATTATGAATTACATGTAATTTCTTACCACCTTACTTAATAGAGAACACTTCTCATACCATCTGGCAAGGAAAACTTCTAATAATATTGTACCGCTTAATTGGTTTATATATTTTTCAACCCTTTGCTCCGAAACATTACGCCTTTCTGCGCATTTGCAAACAGAGTAGAGCTAGCTCAGATATAAGCGAACAGGGCGGGGCCTGACTGGCCGGTTTTCTGCAGGAGCCGTCTGATCTGGGTTTACGCTTTTTGCAAAGGCGTAAAACACGTCCGAATGGTTATCTGTAAAATGAATTATTGATTGATCGAGGGCTTTGGTTGTTATGTTTTATAAATGTGGTCTTACACGTGATACTTCTAAACAGAGCAGACCAAGATCAATTTTGCCTGCTCTACGTTTATTCCAAATTTCAATACACCATTCTTGGAAAAAATAGTTATAAAGAAATATGGAAGTTAGAACATTGTAGCCAGTTAAGAAAGTAAGGAAAAAGGTCTAAAACAGGACACAACTCCATTAGCAAACAGAGCAGACCCTGCTTAGACAGCTCCTATAGGATCCGTCTAATCTGGGTCTTATCTGTTTGCATATGCGTTAAAAGACGTTTATATAACGCTAACTCATATTTCGTTTGCTTACTAGTTACACAAATAACATTCTGCTGTTGTCATGGTAATTAATTTCCATTTTATATTTTCAATACAATGTTTTCAAACTGATATGATAATCTTCATAGTGGGTGGAGTCTAGCATGAATATTCATTAATGACATGTATAAAACTAACCATTAACACATTCTCTAGTGAATATTCATGTAGGAAATAATGGCGTCATGAATATAATTAAGATTATTTTTTATAATGGCATATGAACACAGGATATTTCGGCTCAGGCAGAAGCTGTGCAATCAGATCTATATTACACCATAAGCAAACAGAGCAGACCCTGATCAGACGGCTATAGGAGCCGTCTGGTCTGGGTCTACTCTGTCTGCAGATGCGTCAAAATGCGTTTACATAAAGGAAAGGGTTAACCCATTTCCCGCTATCCGAGTCTACCCAGCATTACCCGAGTTACACGGTGTCTCATCAGGATCCAATCTATTTGACATTCGGTCAAGAATTCTCAAAAGAGCTTGATCGCATCAGATCCATATTAGAGCCGATATTACTTTTCAGAGTGGGGTTCTGTTTAACCATTTAGCCCATAAATATTCATTTCAGAAATAATGTCACCATGGATATTATTTAGATCAATTTTAAAAATTGGCAAATGAACATGGAAGCTTTTGACCATTGCAGAAATTGTAGAACCATATCTATATTATTCCTTAAGGAAATAGAGTAGACCCTCTATATTTGGGTTTCACTGTAATTAGACGTGCGATTCGGAATATATTGAGGATTACATCAATGTTGTAGTATCATATGTCTGGAATTAATACAATGTACCAGGAATTCCAAAAGCATAATCATGAGAATCATAATGATCATGTGAAATAACAAATAAGAATAATAAGAATACACACAAATTAATACATAAATACAATGACAAACATACACATTGTACAAGAATGATTAAAGTGCGGGTTTTGCATAGCGATAAACACTCGACTTAGTACAAATTACAAAAATATGTTTCAACAACGAAAAGGTACATGTTTACTAGAATGTATGAAACCTCGAACGTGTCATTATCTTTGAAATGTTAGAATATATCAATCGAGAATATAGTTACCTGTATAAATATTAAATTTATCCAGAGTTTATCATAATAAGCAAAGTAAATATGGCGACTTTTTTTTTTTTTAAAAATTCCGCTACCAATCACTCGATGTCCGGTTAGTAGAAAATGTTAGTTTGAGTTATGTCCCTTCAACAGTATTAAACATGCGGATAAATGGATCTAGAAATGGGTAATCAAAAGACAATTAACACAATACAGCTGGTAAATTTATTTATTTCGATAACTCTGTAGTTTTCACCTTTTGACATCTAGGTGCCGTCTTATGTGGTCCTATATGCTCTGTTTGCAAATTCGTTGAAAGACTTGTTGGTGGAGTAACTAATGGGTTAAGCAATTGTGTTACATGTACATGTCCTGAGTTACGAGGAAACAGGTACTTGCGCCAGCAAAAATGATGAGCGTTGCAAATTTCCTTGCTCGCTTCTGACGATTTCGTGATTACCTAGGGTAAACAGTTTGGATCCAGATGAGACATCGCGCAACTCAGCGTTCCGCCAGGACTCAAACCATTTGACATAGAAAGGGGAAAGAAAGTTCAAATTTGAGAAATGCATCAGCCGACACACATTGCAGACGACTGTTACTAAGCTTTCTCTGCGTCTGACCAGGATCCAATGTTATAAAGCTTTTTGCTTGAGTCTGAGATCATTCTCAAGCATCAGACCAATCAGATACATGATCTCAGACTCAGACTCAGAAGTTTTATAACCTTGGACCCATGATCCATTCTGTTTGAAACTGGGAGTACACATGTATTTCTAAAGAGAGCCATACTGCGGAAATATTGCAGACGGCAATTACTCTTCAAATTCCATTAGCAATTAGAGCATGTCCTATAGGAGCCGTCTGGTTCGGGTCTACTCTGTTTGCGAATGCACGAGAGCACGTTTATGAGGGAAAGGGTCAATAAAGAAGAACCGGTAGGAAAGTCCACACTAAAGGTTTTAAAAACTCTTTTCGTCATATAAACGCCTTTTCACACCTTTGCAAACAGAGTAGACCCAGCTCAGACGGCTTCTTTAGGAGTCATCTAATCAGGGTCTGCTCTATTTAAATATGTACTTATATAGATCTGGTAACACATTTTTGTTCAAGCCAAAACTTTCCTTTAACCCCTCGCTTACTATTCACGTCAATATACGTACCTGTAAATAGTGAACACCCTGATAAGACAGCTCCTGCAGGAGCTGTCTCATCAGGGTTTGCACTATTTACAAGTTGATTGTGCAACCAGTGCACTCCACAGCAGTGATTGTACAGCGAAATACTTGTACACAGTGAAGATATATGTAATTATACAACAGGGCATGGGCAAAGAAGGAGAACTGTATTTTAAAATTCAGCAAGAGAAGGGTTAAATTTTACCTAATTGGAATTAAGTTAATGAGTATTCATAAATTGATCGATTCCTGTATGAATGGTCACTTGGAAAAAGGTAAAAGCAGACGACAACTTTTAAAGACGTAAATTACGTAGATTATTTGACGCCCAAAGAGTTATTCCATACACAACCAACCATTGGGATGGTGAATTGTTCTTCATTGTTTAAAGCGATAGTCTCTGTTGGCAGCGTATTTGAAAATGACTAAAATTAAATGTATCGTTTGTTTATATGCTAAAAAGTATATGCGAAGAAAACCCTCCGATGAACACAGGAGAAGACAAAACTTTCATACATGTATGTTTGACGATTCGCTAATGTGATAGTGTTTATTCCGGTATCGTCAATGTGATAGTGTTTATTCCGGTATCGCCAATGTGATAGTGTTTATTCCGGTATCGCCAATGTGATAGTGTTTATTCCGGTATCGTCAATGTGATAGTGTTTATTCCGGTATCGCCAATGTGATAGTGTTTATTCCGTTTATTCCGGTATCGCCAATGTGATAGTGTTTATTCCGGTATCGCCAATGTGATAGTGTTTATTCCGGTATCGTCAATGTGATAGTGTTTATTCCGGTATCGCCAATGTGATAGTGTTTATTTCGGTATCCTTTTAGTTTTGCAACTGTTCGACACTGGTTGACAATATGTTATAACCAAAATAAAACAACAACAAAAGAACAACATCAAAACAACAACAACAAAAAAAGAAATAAAAAATATGAATATCGACGAAACAGGTTTATTTTGTATGGTAGGCACATTTTTCAATATAATTCCAAATTGACAATCTTCATAAGAATGATTGAACAAACCACATACCATGTTTTATTATGTTATTGAAAATGTGCGTTATTGTATAGACTATAACCTTGACTACAGAATCCAGTTACAGTACAAACCCATCTAATGCGACCTCTTAATGAATAAACATGAGTGTCTTTATAAGCAGTTGGTTGCTTAATGCAGAACAAACGTAATACAGAAAGCTCCTCTAGGAGCTTTCTGCATTACTTTTGACCTGCATCAAGCTACTACATGTACCTGCATCAAGCAGTCATAATTAAACCTCTTTTGGGTGGTCGCATTAGCAGGGTTTTACTATAAAATGGTATAACTTGTGTGTGATGTATTTGTAATAGAAAACAGTGCAATCCAAAAATCAGAGGTCTCCTCTCGGATCCATCTGGTCTGAGTCTACACTGCTTGTAAATGATCAACACTCGTTTGAAAGGATTCTGTCCAGTGGCAAACACTCTTGACCCTGATTAGAGGGCTCCTGGAGGGGCCCCTGCTGAAGGGCTCATCCTGAAGGGGTCCTTTGAACAGGGTCGATACTGTTTGCTAAACCCATGAATGCCAATGGTTTATACCGGTATAGTCTTTGTTTCATTTTTGTGCATATGGTGCCCAACTCCCCTCAATATGACAAATTGATGTGTTCTAAAATCTTACTTTGACGAATTGATTGTAGATACTATGATACTTAAAGGATTAGTGCATGGTTTGAAAGGAAATAGAACAGAACACAACTTTATTTAAAGCTTGAACAAAAGAGTAACTCGTTGATATGAAATACAAAATACTTAACATATTCAAATGTCTTAAAATTAACACAGAAACAGGTTCTTCGAGAGGTACATGTTCTTTGAGATGTACAGGTTCTTTGAGAGATAATTACAGGTTCTTTGATAGGTAATTGCAGGTTCTTTGAAAGGTAATTACAGGTTCTTTGAGATGTACAGGTTCTTTGAGAGGTAATTGCAGGTTCTTTGAGATGTATATGTTCTTTGAGAGGTAATTGCAGGTTCTTTGATATGTATATGTTCTTTGAGAGGTAATTGCAGGTTCTTTGAGAGGTAATTGCAGGTTCTTTGAGATGTACAGGTTCTTTGAGAGGTAATTACAGGTTCTTTGAGAGGTAATTGCAGGTTCTTTGAGAGGTAATTGCAGGTTCTTTGAGAGGTAATTGCAGGTTCTTTGAGATGTACAGGTTCTTTGAGAGATAATTACAGGTTCTTTGATAGGTAATTACAGGTTCTTTGATAGGTAATTACAGGTTCTTTGATAGGTAATTGCAGGTTCTTTGAGAGGTAATTGCAGGTTCTTTGAGATGTACAGGTTCTTTGAGAGATAATTACAGGTTCTTTGAGATGTATATGTTCTTTGAGAGATAATTACAGGTTCTTTGATAGGTAATTACAGGTTCTTTGAGATGTACAGGTTCTTTGAGAGGTAATTGCAGGTTCTTTGAGATGTATATGTTCTTTGAGAGGTAATTGCAGGTTCTTTGATATGTATATGTTCTTTGAGAGGTAATTGCAGGTTCTTTGAGAGGTAATTGCAGGTTCTTTGAGATGTACAGGTTCTTTGAGAGGTAATTACAGGTTCTTTGAGAGGTAATTGCAGGTTCTTTGTGATGTACATGTTCTTTGAGAGGTACAGGTTCTTTGAGAGATACAGGTTCTTTGAGATGTAATTGCAGGTTCTTCGAAATGTACAGGTTCTTTGAGATGTACAGGTTCTTTGAGAGGTACAGGTTCTTTGAGAGGTAATTGCAGGTTCTTTGAGAGGTTCAGGTTCTTTGAGAGGTACAGGTTCTTTGAGAGGTACAGCTTCTTTGAGAGGTACAGGTTCTTTGAGAGGTAATTGCAGGTTCTTTGAGAGGTTCAGGTTCTTTGAGAGGTACAGGTTCTTTGAGAGGTGATTGCAGGTTCTTTGAGAGGTTCAGGTTCTTTGAGAGGTACAGGTTCTTTGTGATGTACAGGTTCTTTGAGAGGTACAGGTTCTTTGAGAGGTAATTGCAGGTTCTTTGAGAGGTTCAGGTTCTTTGAGAGGTACAGGTTCTTTGAGAGGTACAGCTTCTTTGAGAGGTACAGGTTCTTTGAGAGGTAATTGCAGGTTCTTTGAGAGGTTCAGGTTCTTTGAGAGGTACAGGTTCTTTGAGAGGTGATTGCAGGTTCTTTGAGAGGTACAGGTTCTTTGAGAGGTACAGGCTCTTTGAGAGGTACAGGCTCTTTGAGAGGTACAGGCTCTTTGAGAGGTACATGTTCTTTGAGATGTACATGTTCTTTTAAGAGGTAATTGCAGGTTCTTTGAGATGTACATGTTCTTTGTTCTTTGAGAGGTACATGCTCTTTAGAGGTACATGCTCTTTGAGAGGTACAGCCTCTTTGAGAGGTACAGGCTCTTTGAGAGGTACAGGCTCTTTGAGCGGTACAGGCTCTTTGAGAGGTACAGGCTCTTTGAGAGGTACAGGTTCTTTAATTAATTTTGCAGCCAGGAAGTAGTACATAACGCAAACTGCTATTCGTGAGACACAGATGGATTTAACCTATTACCTCATAGCCTATTTTTAGATACAACTTCTTGGAATAAATCTACCGAAAAGGAGAATTAAATAAAGAAAAGGAAACTTTATAATATTGTAGTTTGAAACCATTTGTTATAAATAGAGTATTTGCTCCTATAAAAGCAAATGCTCTATTTATCACAATGGTTTCACAAAGTCGTCAAAAGTCGTAAACAAGGAAATCGGTTAAATTCGAGGGAATGGGTTAAATATAAGGGAATGGGTTAAATGTGAGGGAATGAGGTAAAGAAAAAATGATTTGTTTTAAAGACTCCTCTTCTGACAAGATAGCATTCAAGCAATTTTATAATGATCGTATAATCTCACCTAATAGACAATATCGACTCTTATATTGGTCGTATAGTCTCATCTAGTAGACAATATTGACTCTCATATTGCTCGTATAAGCTCTTCTAGTAGACAATATCTGCTCTTATATTGGTCGTATATTCTCATCTGGTAGACTATGTTGACTCTTATAATGGTCGTATAATCTCATCTATTAGACAATATCGACTCTAATAAGGGTCGAATAATCTCATCTAGTAGATAATATCGACTCTTATAATGGTCGTATAAGTTCATCTAGTAGACAATATCAACTTTATAATGGTCATATATAAGCTAATCTAGTAGACAATATCTACTCTGATAATGGTCGTATAATCTTATCTATTAGACAATATCGACTCTTATAATGGTCGTATAATCTCATCCAGTAGACAATATCAACTCTTATAATGGTCGTATAAGCTCATCTAGTAGACAATATCAACTCTTATAATGGTCGTATAATCTCATCTAGTAGACAACATCGACCATTATAATGGTCGTATAAGTTCATCTATAATGGTCGTATAAGTTGATCTAGTAGATAATATCGACTCTTATAATGGTCGTATAAGCTCATCTAGTAGACAATATAGACTCTAATAATGGTCGTATAATCTCATCTTGTAGACAATATCGACTCTTATATTGGTCGTATAAGCTCATCTATTAGACAATGTTGACTCTTATATTGGTCGTATAAGTTCATCTAGTAGACAATATCGACTCTTATATTGGTCGTATAAGCTCATTTAGTAGACAATATCGACTCTAATTATGGTCGTATAATCTCATCTTGTAGACAATATCGACTCTTATATTGGTCGTATAAGCTCATCTATTAGACAATATCGACTCTTATGTTGGTCGTATAAGTTCATCTAGTAGACAATATCGACTCTTATATTGGTCGTATAAGCTCATCTATTAGACAATATCGACTCTTATATTGGTCCTATAAATTCATCTAGTAGACAAAATCGACTCTTATAATGGTCGTATAAGCTCATCTAGTAGACAATATCGATTCTAATACTGGTCGTATAATCTCATCTTGTAGACAATATCGACTTTGTGTTGGTCGTATAAGCTCATCTATTAGACAATATCGACTCTTATATTGGTCGTATAAGTTCATCTAGTAGACAATTTCGACTCTTATATTGGTCGTATAAGCTCATCTATTAGACAATATCGACTCTTATATTGGTCGTATAAGTTCATCTTGTAGACAATATCGACTCTTATATTGGTCGTATAAGCTCATCTTTTAGACAATATCGACTCTTATATTGGTCGTATAAGCTCATCTAGTAGACAATATCGACTCTTATAATTGTCGTATAAGCTCATCTATAAGTCAATATCGACTCTTATAATGGTCGTATAAGCTCATCTAGTAGACAATATCGACTCTTATAATGGTCGTATAAGTTCTTCTAGTAGACAATATCGACTCTTATATTCACGGCACGACTCGTGTTTGCAAACAACTTGGATCTAGAAGAGACCCTGGGTAATGCTCTGTCTCATCAGGATCATTACTGTTGACATGAAATGCGGTGAATATTTTGTCTGTAGTTTGAACCAATCGGAATTAAGTAAAGAAATTTATCAGATGGATGCTTTAGCTGACACCATTTTTTACTGCGGGTAGGGGCTAATAGGTAACAGTACGACATCACTGTCATCCTCAATTTCGTTTTTGACCAATGATATATTAGGTGTCAGACTGTATGTGGATATTTATTCAATATCCCGCGGAATTATTCAGTTAGTCAGTCTTGTTTACCATGACGAACTTACAAATATACAGATCAGAAATGAATCTTGTTACCTTGACGTCATCTTTGTCCCATCTTTGGGTTAGTTTGTCGAGGCACTTCGCCATTACAATCAGTCCTTTAACTAATAGAGTCGATCTTTTAATGTCTTTGAAAATATAGTAGACCCTGATCAGACGGATCCTGTAGGAGCCGTCTGATCAGGGTCTGTCCTGTGTGCTTAAGGAAAAATATAGATCTGATTCTACAGTTTTGGTATAAGTCCCAAAATCTCTGTGTTATATCGTAAGATATAATGGAAAAAATCAGTCAATAAATATTCATGGCGCCGTTTTTTCTTACATGAATATTCATAGGGTAATGAGTTACAAATATGTTTAGCGGAACGTCTTCCAGTCGGTCATAATACAGCTCAAATGGTAGCTCAATGCAGGACAAAGGCAATACAAAGAAGCTCCAAAAGGAGCTTTCTGAAATGTTGCATTTGTTGGCATAACAATGTTAAATAAATCGCTGATTCAAACATCCACATAAATAACATTATCCGTCTTTGAGAAAATTGCACCTTTACCCTTCGCTTGCTGAATTTTAAAATACATTTCTCCTTCTTTACCCATGCCCTGTTGTATAATTACATATATCTTCACTGTCTACAAGTATTTCGATGTGCATTCACTGCTGTTGAGTGCACTAGTTGCACAATCAATTTGTAAATAGTGCAGACCATGATGAGACAGCTCCTGCAGGAGCTGTCTCATCTGGGTCTTCACTATTTACAGGTAGATATATTGACGTGAATAGCAAGCGAACAGTTAAACAGTGAATGTCATACAGAAATATTGACATCTTAAATATGTATAATTAGATGAACGTGCATTATGGCATAGGAACACATGCGACTTGTGTGGTCATGGCAGAAACTGTCAAAGTTGTACAATACCATAAACAACGAGAGCAGACTCTGATCAGACGGCCCCTATAAGTCTACCCTGTTTACAAAGGCGACAAAAGGGTCTTACCTCCTGCAGGTAAATTAATCAATTTGCTTGATGATCCCGTCTTGTTACTCTTATACAAACAATGTAGACCGGGTCAGATGAACCGATTGGAACTATCTGGTCTGTTCTATTTGATTATAATGTTACGGGGTTGTTGTTTTTTTTGCAACAACGTTCCAGTAGATTGCAGTATATCATATGTTGGATACATAGAATATTGGAATAGTATTGGGATATTATAGGGATAATATGGGGATAATATTGAGATATATTTGGTTGGAATGTGTTTGGGATATTATAGGGATAATATTCATTATGTCAATTTTTATACTTTGATCAATATATACGTATTTTAACCGTTCGCTTGCTATTCACGTCAATATACCTACCTGTAAATAGTGAAGAACCAGATGAGACAGCTCGTGCAGGAGCTGTCTCATCAGGGTCTGCACTATTTACAAGTTGATTGTGCAACCAGTGCACTCCACAGCAGTGATTGCACAGCGGAACACTTGTACACAGTGAAGATATATGTAATTATACAACAGGACATGGGTAAAGAAGGAGAAATGTATTTTAAAATTCAGCAAGAGAAGGGTTAACTACATTTGTAAACAAGATTAGACCCACATTCCTGTAGGAACCTTCTGACCAGAGTCTGCTTAGTTTGAATACCAACTTATATAGATATGATATTATAGTTTCAAGCTCTGTCAAGTACGTAACCTTGACAATCTGTTCCTAAATCCTTCACCTCTTTATACATTAACCCTTTCGCTGCCAATGCCGGATCTATGATTACCTATGCAAACAGTTTGGATCCAGATGAGACGCCGAGTAATTAGGCGTCTCATCAGGGTCCAAACTGTTTGTTACTCTTACTATGTTTTTGAAACAAAAATGTAGAAAATCAAAAAATGAAAATTTGTAACAGACGACAAAGTTAGCAGACGACAGAATTTGGCAGCGAAAGGGTATGCGGATTTATACAATTACACCTTACTGTTCACCAGCAGGAACCCTTTCCAGTAATCTACTTTTTAGATTTAACACTTTTATATTTGCTATATCAATATATAAGATTTAACACTTTTATATTTGCTATATCAATATATCAGATTTAACACTTTTATATTTGCTATATCAATATAATCAGATTTAACACTTTTATATTTGCTATATCAATATATAAGATTTAACATTTTTATATTTGTTATATCAATATTTCAGATTTAACACTTTTATATTTGCTATATCAATATATAAGCTTTAACATTTTTATATTTGCTATATCAATATTTCAGATTTAACACTATTATATTTGCTATATTAATATATCAAATTCTCTCAGTTACAAACCATCACCATGTTTAGTGCGACCTGACTCGCATTTGCAAATATCTTGGACCCAGATGAGACGCCTAGTAGCTCGGTGTCTCATCAGGATCCAAACTGTTTGTAGCTCGGTGTGTCATCAGGATCCAAACTGTTTGTAGCTCGGTGTCTCATCAGGATCCAAACTGTTTGTAGCTCGGTGTCTCATCAGGATCCAAACTGTTTGATACTTGGACAACAGTTTCTCAAACACTTCTAGGAACCAGAAGTAAGTAAACGATAATGTAACAGATCAGAGTTTTGGAAGATATATTTAAGTTTTTTCCGTACGATTACTGTTAGTAGATCTACATTTCTGGTTACTCGATTAATTAAATTCATGAAACGCTTCCACATACTAAGCATAGATATTGTCACTTTGACCCATTTATACCCATATTATTTAAAACAAACTGGTCCAGATCTTAATTAAGAATCTATCTATAGTCATGTCGGGGGAGCACTGCAAACAAAATATTTACAGCAATAAGCCATTGACATTGATAGTTTCAGCAAACAGTGCAGACCCGCACCAGAGTGCTCTTTAGGGTATATAGTGTCTGCCTAGGACACCGGCCACTAATGGGTTCAATTCGATTATAAAATGCGATAATTTATATACTTGTCTTAAGCGACCATGGATTAATCAAACATAGGAATCTTAATGTTTAGCCTGCTGAGCAAATTATCTTTACAGAATGTTTCACCTTCTATGTTTTCAAACTTCAAGCTATAATCAATCTGTCTACCATTGCAGGCTAAAGGTTAAACAGTAGGTGTTTGCTTATTGTAAAGCAAAAGTCATACTAAATAACTCCTTTTGTGAGCTTTCTGGATGCCCTTTATCCTGTATTTAGCTACCACTTGCATTAACGACCAAGAATTGTATGGTCGCTTATGTATTTCTTTGTCTAGACCAAACTTTTCAAGGCAAGGAACCATCTCATAGCTGATGGCTTATTAACTCAAATAAGAGTTTCCCGCCAGATTTTCTCTCCCTTGAATTTATGACCGAGACAATATGATAAAAAACCAAACATTTATGTGTATATTATTATAAAACATCACGTTTTGGAAAAGAATGTCTAGTGGTTACTGTCATTTAATACAGTAAATGTGCAACATCATACATCTACCTCCATCTTTAACTGCAGATAAATCGGTTTCAACCCCCAAATATTCAATAAAAGTTTATATTTCTAATTTTGTCGTCAGACTAGTCCACTTATTTTCATACTTGTCGTTCAATGTACGGAAATACCCCTCTAAAGCGACTGCCCAAACAAGAACATAATTCTAGGCCTTATAGAAAATAGTTATTTGCTTTTATTATGCTTTTTAGAGAGGTTACACTGTGTATGCATGAATGCAGCCATTCGTATACAGTAAAACCTCTTCATAACGGCCACTAAACTGTGTTAATTAGTTGGTATTTAGGGCAGGTGGCAGCTTAAAGCAAGGTGAAAATAAAACAGAACGCTCCTACATCTGCCACCTGCCTTTAACAGAAAATACTTGATGTAATCAAAGACCTATGATAACACATAGGTCTTTGATGTAATTTAGTGGCCATTATAAAGAGGTTATACTGTATACTCCTAACCAATGCGGACACATATCATTCATCGGCGTCGGCATTGTTATTAACTATATTTTTGTACGTTTTGTGCAACCTTTTCCCCGATAGAACTCTCACTTCTCTGCAGACAGAGTAGAACCAAATCAGGCAGGCGACTCCTTTAGGGGCCATCTGGTTGAGGTATGTTGCTTGATGGCTGAATTATATAAATATAATTCTATATTTTCTGTCATGACAAAATAATATTGTATTAACATATCAATATAAAATAAATATTATTAACATATCAATATAAAATAAATATTCATAATCCATTATTTCTTAATTGAATTTTTATAATATAAACATTTTGTTAAATCATTTATATGAAAACAAGTCGAACGAGAATTCTCAAAACTTTCGATTCGGTCCTTCTTTCACACATGTACAAGACAACCATGCCACCCATATCGCTCATCCAGCACCCCACACAATTTCTTCTTTTTTACTCTATAATCCAGCATTGTAACACGTCACAGACAGGGTAAATGACCACAGGGGCCATTTTGTGGGTCTATATGGTCTAAAAAGTCAAAACCATGATTGGGTTGATTTAGTGTTATATTATATACAATATAGCACTAAATCGACCCAATCATTTTTTTTATCTTTTAGACCATGTAGACCCACGAAACGGCCCCCTGTGGTAATGACAGCTCTAGTAAGAGACTAGAGTTTGTAGTTTCTGTTTCAGTTCCTGTTCATAGAAATTGTTCAAGTATGGGACAGTTTCAATTGTTCAGTAACGTTTATCAGAGTTCTGTCCCTTTGATACTATTTAACTAACCTGTTCCCTCTCTACCGGAGCTATTTCCAATACAGTATCTGTTATTTGCTGGATGCGATAACGCATTGCCTGATAAGACACTTTTTGGTGTTTTTGCAAACAGAGTAGACCCAAAATCAGACGGCTCCTGTAGATAGGCGTGTGTGTGTTCTATAGGAACCGTCTGATCAGGATCTGTTGAGTTCTGTTTGCTTATGTCATTATTTTAGACCCGACTCTACAGTTTCTACAAAACATCCTGTGTACATATGCCATAATGATACATATGTAGCTAATTAATATTCATGATATCATTATTTATTACATGAATATTCAACTGAGAAATGGTTAACCATAATTATAATGTCAGCTCAAATCTGGTGGAATATTGACAATTTCCTATTCAAAAACGCATTTAAGAAACGATTTCCAAGTCGCTAACATTGTAGATCCGAGTTACATGAAGTCACAACTAGAATAAGTTTTCTGTAAATGTGAGTCATGTTGTGGATAGATTGATCAGGGTTAAGGTAGCGGGATAACGGTTGTTTAGTAACGTGATAAAGGTTGTTTAGTAACGTGATAAAGGTTGTTTAGTAACTTGATAATGGTTGTTTAGTAACGCGATAAAGGTTGTTTAGTAACGTGATAAAGGTTGTTTAGTAACGTGATAAAGGTTGTCTAGTAACGTGATAAAGTTTGTTTAGTAACGTAATAAAGGTTGTTTAGTCACGTGATAAATGTTGTTTAGTACGTTATAACGGTTGTTTAGTAACGTGATAAATGTTGTTTAGTCACGTGATAAATGTTGTTAAGTACGTTATAACGGTTGTTTAGTAACGTGATAACGGTTGTTTAGTAACGCGTAAAAGTTTGTTTAGTAACGTAATAAAAGTTGTTTAGTAACGTAATAAAGGTTAATTAGTAACGTGATAAAGGTTGTTTAGCAACGTGATAACGATTGTTTAGTAACGCGATAACGGTTTTTTAGTTACGTGATAAAGGTTGTTTAGAAACGTGTTAAAGGTTGAAGTAGCGGGATAAAGGTTAAGATAGAGGAATAAGGGTTAAAGAAGTGAGAAAGGGTTAAAGTAGTGGTAAAAAGGGTTGAATAAATGGGAAAAGGGGTGAATAAGGGGAAAACGTTAAAGGTAGTGGAATAAGGTATAAGGTAGCGGAATAAGTTAATCAAATATTTTATATAAGTGTGTATAAGTCATTTCTATTTATCATAGAAAGTGCCAATTCCTGTATTGTAGAGTAGTTTTATGATCTGATGACAGGGACGTTTTGATTAACACTTTTCCTCGCTGTGAAAAAAAATAGACTGTTCAAATTTGAATCTTGTGCATTTTTGTCAATTTCCGACTTGAAAAAAGATTTCAGGAAAC
Organism: Azorinus chamasolen; assembly: GCA_963576725.1. NCBI lineage: Eukaryota > Metazoa > Mollusca > Bivalvia > Cardiida > Solecurtidae > Azorinus > Azorinus chamasolen. The sequence continues at coordinate 86,027,841 of OY755246.1, forward strand.
TACTTACACAGATTGGATCCAGATGAGACTTCCGTTAATTCGACCAGGTTACTTGGTATCTGATCTGGATCCAGGCTGTGTGTCATTATGAGCCAGGTTGTGAGTAGCGAGAGACGGGTATATCATTGTTCGTAACAGTTTGCCGACACGCAAATGCTCAATATATTATTTCGAAATTGGTCAATGACCCTAGAATGAAATATACTCAAGTGGCATCATCAGCCGATATCTCAATAACCTTGTAAACTTTGTATAGTGTGGGTGGCAGTTATATGAATAATTCAATTTACGTACAGTAAATCTTTATAAAGCGATCACAAGAAAGCTGTAAAATCTGGGTCTTAAATAAAGGTGGCAGCTTAATGCAGGACAAAAGTAATGCAGAAAGCTCCAATAGGAGCTTTCTGCATTAATTTCTACAATAGGAGCTTTCTGCATTACTTGCGCCCTGCATTTAGCAAAAACATGACTTTAAACTCGTCTATTGCTATTTAATTGGTCGCATTAGATTGGTTCTACTGTATTCTGATAAAATGCTTTACTTTTACAGATGCAAGCGGAGATTCCAATGACTATATTACATCTTCCGGATTTATCTCCCAATTTTTACTACCCCCGACAGGTTATCGATATTTTCAGATTGGACAGACAGTCAGGTAATTGGCCGTTACAAACATGGCGTTGCCTTCCAAATAAGGCTGATTAAAACTTGCCAATTTTCACAAGGCAATGAACATGGTTTGGCAATTGCTAACGATTATACACAAAATCATGCAATATCTTTATCTTTTATTGAGTATAAGCAATGAATATTCATGTACGAATTTAACGACTTCATTTATAAACATTAGACGGAATGTTTATGACATGTTAACACATGATAATTTTGTAATAGAAGAAACTTCTGCATTAGGTCAGTATAATTCCGTCACCAAACACAGCAATTAATGATCAGACGGGTCCTGTAGGAGCCGTCTGATCTGGGTCTATTTTGTTTGCAACTGCGTTATGGGCGAAGTAAACGGTCAATTATTTAATTCGAAATCAAGCATTTCTATGTGTTTGTATTGAGAAAAGATTCAGTGCAGACAGTTCCTGTAGAAGATTATCCACTAAGGTCTCCTCTGTGTCCTTGTATGTCATTAATTTGATTTTTTACTATTTGCATTTCTGTATGTTTTATACATACATGTATATTATTATTTCAACCATTTACTCAATAAATACTTCTATGCCTTTTCAAACCGTGTATACCAAGACCAGACAACATCTGTAGCAGCCGTCTGATCTGTTTGTTTATGATCTGATTCTACAGTTTCTATCGTTGCCGAAAATTCCCATATCCATTTCCTTTTAAAACACTTCATCTAACTAATATCAATGATCTATTAATTCTTACATTAAAATTCATAGAGTAAAGATTTAAATCAGTAATTAATTACTATTCTTAATTTGAAGAGATATACATAAGTTGCCAAGTAAAGAGTAAATAAAACACAAGCATTTTGTTCCATTAAACAATACAGTACAATACAATACAATACAATGCAATAAAATACGATACAATACGATACGATACAATACAATACAATTCAGTACGATGCAATACGATACAATACGATACAATACGATACAATACGATACAATACAATACAATACAATACAATACAATACAATACAATACAATACAATACATATTATACATACATTGTATATATGTTGCACTTATTAACACATTCAAGTACGCACCAATGAACACACTCAATGTCACACTGAAATTCGAACCAAGGTCGCTCTCAAGGACACACTTCATCCTTTACTCCATAAATACAGTAAAATATCTGTATAACAACCACTAAATTATGTTAATTAGTTGGTATGTTGGGAAGCTGGTTGCTTAAAGCAAGGTGAAAGTAAAACAGAACGCTCCTATAGGAGCGTTCTGTTTTACTTTTACCTTGCTTTAAGCATCCACCTGCCTTTAACACAAAATACTTGATGTAATTTAGTGGCCGTTATAGAGAGGTTTTACTGTACACTTTTCTACGCCTTTGCAAACAGAGAAGATCCAGTTCAGATGGTTCCTGATTGAGCTATCTGATCAAGGAGATCTCTATTTGCTTATTATATAATACAGATATGATTCTTTAATTGCTGCCATTGTCAAAACTTCCTGCGTCCATGTGCTATTATAACATTAATATGATTCATATTCATGATATCATTAATTCCTATATGAATATTCATGGAGTAAAGGGTTAAGGGCCCACTTAGGGGCACACTCCATGCCGCGCTAACAGACGGACAGTGTCAACGTTTAACTGTACCACCCCTATCCAAGATGTCTGAAACATAATAAAAATCGGTGTTTTGAATCGTATTAAAGCAAGTATTTGGTTCGTTTAACAGCTAAAATGTTTCATATATAAGAAATTAGTTTTATCCTTAACCTTTAGAATGAAATACATGAACGTACTTGCAATTGCAATCAGTGTAGACCAATATAAGATGGCTTATATAGGAGCGATCTGATCGGGTCAGTACTGACTGTCATTCCAAATCATGTCAGATTTAGCTGAATTAAATCGTTTGTTTTACAATACTAGACAAGTTCTCCTTGACAATGAAGCATTCAAAAGTTCAAAAGCCTCAAGGGCTTTCAAGACATTACTCAGTGTGTCGTGGAAAAATGTTATTATCGAAAACCTTGGAGAAACTGTTGTAATGGATTGCAACACGATAAGGTTGTGCGGAGAAATATCAAAATTATTTTAATTATATTTTCTAAATATGCTTAATATTTACAGCTTTGTGAAACCCAAATGCAACAGGTTTAAACTAAATCGTAAGTTTTCGGTGGTTTCCGGCAAGCTGGGCAAAAGCCCAGCTTGCCGGAAACCACCGAGTACTTACGATTTAGTTCGTACAGTAGTTTAGTATAGTTGGTACAGCAGAACAGTTTAGTTCGTACAGAAGAACCTGTCTTATGCGTTCATTTATTTATAGAACATAGGAGTCTTCATACGCTGGTGGATGCTTAACCCTTTCACCGCCTCAGTCGAGTAAATGCACCACGAAAAATAGTGCAGTCCCAGACCAGACGCCGCCTTTTCAAGGCGGCGTCTGATCAGGGACTTCACTGTTTGTTTCAATCTCTATTTCTATATATGTGCTTTATTCTTTTGAAATTTGCATTTATTTATCTCATTTCCTTATTTTACTGAATGATTGAATAAACTTGGATTGCAGACGACAATTAGAAATTTGGCGCCGAAAGGGTTAATACAAGGCAACATTAATATGGAAAGCTCCTATAGGAGCTTACTGTATTACTTTGACTGGCATTAAGCTACCACCTGCCTTTCAGACCTATAATTATCTGTTTGATAACTGTTTAAGATAGGTTCAGCTGCATAAATGAGTTCTATATAACAGCCATTTAAATTGAGATATTGCTCTAGCTAAGTTCGCGCTGTCTGTTGTGTATATAAGCACAATAACTATACACCAAGTTTAATCAAAAGAGAACTCAATGTCGAATTTTCTTTTCACAATTTCTAACGTTTCATTAACTCAAAATGTCTCACGTGTTTCTTAAAGTTGTATCTAAATCACAATTCCTGATTATGTGACGTCATGTTGAAAGTAGTTACGTGTTAATAGATATTATCGAGATTCTTTACGATGTGATTTACGTCCATAAATCTCCGAAGTGCCATCAAATCCGAACTCTGACCGTCTTGTTTAAAGGGAATTCTAGATAAATTTACTGAGTCAATTTAATTATTTCCACATTCTTTCGTTATTCCACATTTCAATACCTACTGACTATTCATGGTTATAACGAAATGCGAAAGGTGGAATATTGCAGCCATTTTAGAAAGTAAAGAAACACATCTTTCAAATTTTACTAGCAAACAGAGCAGACCCTGATCAGACGGCTTCAATAGGAGCCGTCTGATAGGGGTCTACTCTGTTTGCAGATGCGTGAAAACACGTTTATATGAAGGTAAGGGTTAAGTCGATGAACTTTTTGAAACAAGTTTTCCCAGAAGGCTAAAATTTAAATATATTTTAGCTTGAAATAAAAACTACTAGTAGACTTTTGTAACTTTAAGTAAAACGTTAAGAAAAACATCCCATAAACTTCTAAAGCTTTATCATAACAGTATGGCCGCGATTCGTTGTTTTAATTGTTTTCCCGCAAACAGACTGGATCCAGATAAGAGGCGGGGTAAAGCGGCGACTGATTAGAACCCAAACTGTTTGACACTTATTGCATGTTCTCTCGTATATTCTGACCTGCTCAACTATTTACGGATTTACCATTCACTCAAGCTTTTGTGAAAGTTAACGGGATGCAATACACAGTGGATCCCAAAGATATGCCGAGGTACCGAGTACCGAGATGCTCTGCGTTTTATCTGGATGTATACACTACTTTTAAATGCACGTGAGGTCGTGCCTAACATGTAAGGTTATAACAGCGGTATAGCTACAGCTATCAGAGGTCCAGATACGATGAATAAATCAAAACAGTTTCAAGAAAAACTTCTTTATTTCTCCACCAAACCCTATGCTGTGACCACTCTTTAGAAGTCTACTACGACATCGCCTTGTCATTTATGCCGGCAACAGAAATAGCACGGAATATCCACGTGCGCACTTCACCTGTGCTTCTGGATAGCATGTGCGTTTTTTTGTGTGACTTCTTCACTCTTGAAACACGCCCACGGATGATCAATGGGCATCAATGTGATCACGGGTGATCAATGCTTGATATAGAAGAGTTTGGATATAAAATACATTAAACTCGATTACGAAGTGTTGATCAGTCCTTAGCCTCGTGAATATGCAAACAGTGTTGACCCAGATGAAGGATATTCTGACGGAGTTTGTAATGGTCCGTACTATTTTCTTTACCGGTATATGCCAAATGATTCAACAGTGTGTATATCCTCCTTCGCAATGTAAACTGGATGCGTTCGAAGATTTAGATGAGCTAGTTTACCTTATACGACATGTGGTTGAACCATTTACATTACACCTTTGCAATCAGAGTATATCCAGATCAGTGGGCTCCTGTGGGGACAGGGTCTGCTCTGTTTGCTTATTGAATTTCATTTTATATAGATATTGTTCTACAATTTGTGCCATGGTCAAAAATACCTATTGTAATTGGTCATAATAAGCATCCAGCATATAATATATATACCAATCCACATTTGTATCAAGTGTTGAATTCTTGTATAAATATTTATGAAGTAGAGGGTTAAAGTGTGAAATAAAAACAAACTCGCATTGACACCAAACCCGAACCGGGTCACCGTTTCCATGCAATTATCGTTGAAGAAAAACACTACAGTAATGCCCGCCTACAGCCACCGCTAAACATAGGTTTAATTATTGGGATTTTATGACATATGAAAGCTTAATGCAGGGCAAAAGTAATGGAGAAATCTCCCATTGGAGCTTTCTGCATTACTTTCGTCCTGCATTAAAGCAACACTCTGCTTTAATAGATTATTCGTTATAAGGTCGCTACAAATATATTCTCCTGTACAAACGCTCTTCAGTTTAACACTACAACATAACACCTTAAGTTGTCTTCTATACACTCCTACACATCATCTTAAATTAGTTTCCATGGTTAGTAAAATTAGTTGGGAATTGCCTACACACAACGGTAGTAAAGCTAACTACATATTCCGTGTCAGTAATTCATTGCACCCAAGAAACCAAAGGCGGAAACAAGTACAGTGCTCCCTCCCTACAACGGCCCTCTCAATAACGATTCCCTCCTTACAACAACACATGTCACTGTTTCCGAAACAACAAGGCTCCAGAAACAACTTTTTTCCATCACATTTTCTTTATGCCTCCCTCAAACCCTATTTTGTGACAACATAGGGTTTGATAGAGGCATAACGGTTTTAGTTCTCGAAATAACCTTATCTGGGGATCTGCAAACAAGCTAATTATGTTTGATTTTCCCTCCCTAAAACAACTCCCTTTGAACAACACATACAATCTTCGTAGCCCAAAGGGTGTCGTTGTAGATAGGGAGCAGTCGTTGTAGAGAGGGAGCAGTCGTTGTAGAGAGGGAGAGGGAGCAGTCGTTGTAGAGAGGGAGCAGTCGTTGTAGGGAGGGAGCACTCGTTGTAGAGAGGGAGCAGTCGTTGTAGAGAGGGAGCAGTCGTTGTAGAGAGGGAGCAGTCGTTGTAGGGAGGGAGCACTCGTTGTAGAGAGGGAGCAGTCGTTGTAGAGAGGGAGCACTGTAACCAATAGCATTCTTGAGTGAATCCTTTATTTCTGTTTGGATAGAGATGAATCGAAGAGTCACACCCGGATTCAAGCATTTCGGTACTCAGATTGCCCTGTATTTAGAGCACAGACAGAATGTAACACTTTGAAACATGGAATGCATTATGAAGGGTTTTTTCCGGTACCTGTTGAATATTCACGTAAGACGTAATGATATCATGGATATTTAGTAACTGATTTTTTATAATGACCACTACTCGTATGTACACAGAAGATAGATTTTGATAGAAACTGTAGACCCAAAACTATTATAATGTCATAAGCAAAGCAGAGCAGGTCCTTATATGGGTCTACCCTGTTTGAAAATGCATGCAAAGGTGTATGTATGAGGGGAGAGTGTTAACGAATATCTACATGTAATAAACATATATGAGGTAATAGTCATTATCTTATTTTATATGTAAGTTATTCAAAGAAATGCTTGGCCAACACAAAACTGTAGGACCAGAACTGTACAATTTCATAAGCGAACAAAGTGGAGACCCTGATCAGAAAGTTACTGTTGTGACAGTCTGGTATGTTTAGAGAATAAAGACGAAAATATGAAAGATCATAATAATGGTGAGTGCTATATTAACCATATACCGTCTATAAACTAATTTGGAACCCATTCATGTTACGTGCGAGGGGTTTATGTAAACAAATATATACTGGTGTAATCCTGTAATTGATCTAACAAACAAATATATACTGGTGCAATCCTTCAACTGGTGTAACAAACACATATATACTGGTGCAATCCTTCAACTGGTATAACAAACAAATATATACTGGTGCAATTCTTCAACTGGTATAACAAACAAATATAATTATACTTTCGCAATCGTTTAACTAGTATAACTAACAAATATAACACAATAAGTTAGTATAACAAACAAATATAACACAATAAGTTAGTATAACAAACAAATATAACACAATAAGGTTTTTAGTTTAGAACGTCGCTTTACATTATTTCAGCCCTATCACGACGTCCAGCTAATTGAAGGCGGAGGAAGATCCCAGAGGTTATTCTGCGCACAAAACATGTTGCATTGTTTCGTGCACAGAAGAACATCCGAGTAGAACCACCGACCTACCTCAAGCCAACTGGAAGGCTTCCTAACATTAACCCTTCGCTTGCTGAATTTAAAAAAAACATTTCCCCTTCTTTACCCATGCTTTGTTGTATAATTACATATCTCTTCACTGTGAACAGGTATTGCGCTGTGCAGCCACTGCTGTGGAGTGCACTGGTTGCACAATCAACTTGTAAATAGTGCAGACCCTGATGAGACAGCTCCTGCAGGAGCTGTCTCATCTGGGTCTTCACTATTTACAGGTAGGTATATTGACGTGAATAGCAAGCGAAGGGTTAACAAGTGCAAATGCCCAGTCCGGGATTCGAACCACAGGGATGAGAGGCAGGGCGAGTGTCACTTGAATACCATAACCACAGCGGTGAGAGGCAGGGCGAGTGTCACTTGAAGACCATAACCACAGCGGTGAGAGGTAAGGCGAGTGTCACTTGAAGACCATAACCACTCGGGCACGGAGGCCCCAAACAATAAGGACTTCAACACACACAATTATGTGTCCGTAATATGTGACACAATAAGGACTTCAATACACACAAATATGTGTCCGTAATATGTGACACAATAAGGACTTCAACACACACAAATATGTGTCTGTAATCTGTGACACAATAAGAACTTCAACACACAAAAATATGTCTGAAATCTGTAACACAATAAGGACTTCAACACACAAAAATATGTATCTGTAATCTGTGACACAAACATGATTATGTGTCCGTAATCTATAACACAAAATAAGAAAAAAAGTTTTCAAAGATTTTATCAATATTGGCCGATTAACGCATGTAACGCTTTGCCTACTATACTCACATCTTCACACCTCTGCAAACAGAGCAGATCCTACTATACACACATCTTCACACCTCTGCAAACAGAGCAGATCCTACTATACACACATCTTCACACCTCTGCAAACAGAGCAGATCCTACTATACACACATCTTCACACCTCTGCAAACAGAGCAGATCCTACTATACACACATCTTCACACCTCTGCAAACAGAGCAGATCCTACTATACACACATCTTCACACCTCTGCAAACAGAGCAGATCCTACTATACACACATCTTCACACCTCTGCAAACAGAGCAGATCCTACTATACACACATCTTCACACCTCTGCAAACAGAGCAGATCCCAATAAGAAAGCTCCTGTTTGCCAATTTTTTATATAGATCTGATCCTAGTATTTCTGCCAGATTAAAAAAAAAAACTTTGTTAATTTATCTTTATTTAATATCAGCTAATAAATATTCATGATGTCTTCAGCAGGGAAATTGTTCAGCTTGTTTTTCATTTACTTGTATATAATTGTGAATGACGTATACAATGTAGGTTGAGACGGTCATTAATTATGTATTGCCATATAGAACATATCCTCGCTCTATCCTTCTTCATTTTGACAGTTGCCATAGTGCCATACATAGCGGGTCGTAATTTTAAAAATAAAATCATCATTGCTCCATCAAGTCCTATGTTGTGACCACACGTTAGAATCGTCTCGAAGATAGGATTCTGTGGAAAGGTCACAACATAGAATTTGATGGCGTAATAAAGGAGTTCCGGGCGGAACTGTTTAAACGCAAACATCTTAATATGTTTTCTTGTTAGTAACGCAAAGGACTTCCGTATTGATTTTGGTTGAGAGTCGGTTCAAACCACCTGCTACTTTGTGTCTCTTTTCGGTTTTAACCAAAATTACAACCTTTAACTCATTTTATCGCAGAATTCGCCGACAAGCGACCTCACCAAGTTTGTTGCAATGTGAGAACCTGTGGTTACGTTGCCAACAGTTAGGACCCAAACGAGACGACGAGTACCTCGGGGTCGCATCAGGGTCCAGATAGGTTGACAAAACACTTAGGGTTTAAATAAGAGGTTGAGAGAAAATTGACTGAAACCAAAGTAGACGACATTGTTTCCAGACGAATATTATTTGCCGCTAAAATAGTTTAAACGACATCAAATAGATAAACTTTTAAAGAGTTTGATCGATATGAAATAGATCTAAATAAAGTTTAATTGATATGAAATAGATCTAAATAAAGTTTAATCGATATGAAATAGATCATCTAAATAAAGTTTAATTGATATGAAATGGATCTAAATAAAGTTTAATTGATATGAAATAGATCTAAATAAAGTTTAAAATGAGTGTTTAAACATCATCAGATGAATAAAGTTTAACCTAAGAGCTTAAAAAATATAAAATGAATAAAATTTTAAATGATAGTTCAAATAACATCAAATGAATAGTTTAAATGAGAGTTTAAAAACATTAAATGGACAAAGTTTAAATAAGAGAGTTTAGCCGTTTTCCTGTTCTTTTTTCATTCTATACTTCATTATCTACTGAATATTCGTGGACAAAATATCTATAATGAAATATGGAATGTGGAACAGTGTAACCATTTTAGAAAGTAAAGAAAAAGATCTTTCAAATCCCGTCACCAAACAGAGCAGATCCTGATCAGACAGCTCCTATAGGAGCCGTCTGGACTGGATCTACTCTGCCGGTTTGCAAATGCGTGAAAACACGTTTATATGAAAGAAATGTTAAACATATTTTTGATGTTCAAAAACATAAAGTTTGAGTTGACTGGTTTAAGAGTTTACACAAAATGAAATGCTTAAATCTTAAAATGAGTTCTTTCCTAAGTATTACAAGACGAATACTGATGCAAGGCATTGGATCGCCGGGAAATTTGTGTACAAGGAAGGTTTTTAATAAGGAACTGTTTTGTTAAGACAATTGAAATACAACATTTCATTAAAAACTTAACGAAATATGTAGCCTCTAGAGTGTAATGACGTAGTGACCTAGTTTCGAACCCGACATGATCCATATTTGAACTTGACCAAGATTGCATGTGGACAAACATTCTGATAAAATTTCAGTAAGATCTGATAACATTTGTAGCCACTTGATGTGGTATCTCAACGGACAACAGACGAGGGACATCCAACGATCCTAAAAGCTCAGCATGAGCACGTCGTGCTCTGGTGAGCTAAAAAAATGAGGATAAATCAAAGACCTATATATACTATGGCATGCTGATAAAGAACTCTGTTGCAAACTGTAAACCTGGTAAAACTATTATGACATATGCATTGTTGGAAGTATCACATGAAACTTGACACAAATATCTAGGGCGGTCATTGATTGGTTCAGAGGCATATTGACGATACCAAAACGTAAGAGGATAAATTTTTTATCCCGTCTCTACAGCCGCTAGTGACGTAATAAAGGGGTAGCATTTTAAAACTAAGTTTATATGTACAGTAGAGGTTTATTTGTATAGTAGGTGTAGGAATTTCTTCTTACAACAGGAACTATTTTAAATTTTTCTACAAATTTGTTTTACCAAAAATAACGTATAAGTTGAAAGAAAAAACACTTAATATGGATAATTATCATTAACTATCATTAAAAAAAAAATAGAAAGGAAAAAGAGAGAAAAAAAAAGTTTCGTCAGCGGTGAGAATCGAACCAGGGCTGACTGCACGATAGGCGACCGTGTTAACCACTACGCTATCAGGCCAGACATATATACTTAAAGGGAAATTGAAGATGTATATAAAGTTATCATGCTACTATATTGACGACTTTTTTAAATAAAAATAAATAAAACAATAAAACTTCATTAAAACATTTATCACTCTCATGATAATTTAATCAATAAATTTGATAAATTTCTTTTTAAACATCGTATGAAGGTTTTTACATCACATATTTCACTACATCAATAATGCAGATAGAAACTATTCTCTGCCACGCTCTCATGAGCCAATTCATTTCGTTCTCCTCACCGATATACGCTGAATAGACCTTGTAAAACTTGTCGCTACCCCTCCTACATGGGTAAATACTTTTGAACATTCCATTAGTGATCGCCGCTCATGCGGCGATCAATGATAGTTCTAAATGTTCACTCACTACGGCTTTGATGAGCAGAGTTTTATATACATACTTATCTTATATACAGTACGACCCTCCTAAACCGTAACTCTAGTAGAGAAGAAGTTAGATACTTATAGGCAGGTGACTGCTTAATGCGGGGTAAAAATCACGCAAAAAGCTCCTATAGAAGATTTCTGCATGACTTTCACTCTGCATTTAACTGCCACCTATAACCAAGACCGTTATTTATACTAAATTTAACATCCTGATTAGAAATGTTTCACTGTATGTTTCTGTTGAACACTGTGAACACAGAACAACATCAGCAACTGTCCATCTTAACCCTTTAATCGTCAATGTCGCAAAAATGCACCACGATAAATGGTGCAGTTCCAGATCAGACGCCGCCTTTTCTAGGCGGCATCTGATCAGGGACTTACTTTTTGTGCCTAACTCAGTTTCTATATATGTGCTTTATTCCTTTGAAATTTGCATTTATTTATCACATTTCCTTATTTTATGGAATGATCTAACAAAATCGGTTCGCAGACGACAATTAGAAATTTGGCACCGAAAGGGTTCATGTGTACTGTGAAAGTGAACTGATTTACAGTCTCTTATAACTCTATATGAGAATTGCCAATCATATGTTTATTATCTTTACCCTTTACTCTATGAATATTCATGTTAGAAATAATGACATCTTGAATATTTACCTTGTTGTAATAGCACATCGAGGGCTTGGTGCAAAACTATTCTAACTCCTTCACAAAGTGAAGGAGTTAGAATAGTTTTACACCAAGCCCTCGGCATGTTATATATTGGTCATTTCAGAAAGTGTAGATTCTTTTCTATATCACATCATAAGCAAACTGTGTAGACCCAGATCAGACAGATGCTACCGGTTTTAGGTTTGGGTCTACTGTGTTCGCAAAGACATCTATAGATAGGCGTATTCATGGAGTAATGGGTCAAATCATTACTGGGTATGTGTATGACACTTTAGTGGAGGAGCTTATGATGAATTAATGAACTTATAGGGAAGAAAATATTTTACCAAACCAGAAACTGCAGTCTGATATATACTAAACAAAGTTTCGAAATGGTCATCATTTAATCTTTAATAAAAATAAAAACCAATTATAAGACGTTATTAGATTTGACATGTCGTTTTTATTTATAGATGACCCGTAGATTGGGATAATACCACTATTGTATTAGGTGAGCTCAGCATTGCACCGACTATTTCCAACTTATGCTACTTATAGTTCGATTTTGACCCGTGAGTTGTGACCTTTAGGACCAATCCACCCGTGGAGGTAAAACGCGTCACAAACCATGTATTTGTTCCGGGGTTACCTGTGGTAATACAGACAAGTATAAAGCATATACAGTAAAACCTCTCTATAACGGCCACTAAATTGTGTTAATTAGTTGGTATTTAGGGCAGATGGCTGCTTAAAGCAAGGTGAAAGTAAAACAGAACGCTCCTATAGAAGCGTTTTTTATACTTTCACCTTGCTTCAAGCAGCCACCTGCCTTTAACACAAACTACTTGATGTAATTTAGTGGCCGTTATAGAGAGGTTTTACTGTATATACCAATACTGCACGATTACTACGAGCTTCTTGTGACAACCATTGTCCACTACCCATAAACTAGAATGGTTGCAACGTCTATAAATAGAAAAGTGCAGTCACGGCTCAACACTCGAAATCGAACTATATATATATTTAATTTAATCACTACAATGTATAGGCGATCGGGCGTCGAGTCTAACCAACTGCACGAGCTTCACGAGAAATTCGCTCGTCAATTTAAGCAACACAGTTTGTATAGAAAACACCTTTTGTATAGAATGGAATAGTTTGGAAAAACCCAAATATATAAATAAAAAACGACAGGTCACTCGTACTTGCTTATACATGTAATTTATTTGTGTTAAACCCTGCATTCAAGATGGCACACATGTATACTTTCGTTGTGCATGGTTTGTGTCAATAGACACCGTGAAAATGAACCACTAGAGTGATTTGCACGTGCAACGCATGGACAGCCTCGCACGTTTAAAGCCTGCCTCGTGCCTATACCGAAAACAAGAAAAAATGTATGTCGAGACTGACCTGCGAAGAAAAAGGAAGAGCCCTTGGAATGTTGAGCACCGGAGTATCCCTACTAGGCGGCACGTAAGTGATTTTTATAACTGAAAACCAGAAGTTTGAACTTTTTAACATTCTAATGATTACAATTTCATCCTTTCTCGATATTCTCGAATCTCTATATTGTTTTCACAACAAGAAGCCTGGCCATACATTATGTCAATGAGAAGCCACAGTCGCGAATGCGTTGTTGTAAATGGATGCCACGCACGAAAACTATATCATATTACTTTTGAAAAAGAATATGGGTCATTGTAAGAGACCAAATATTGTATTGACTTCAGTTTTTCCTGTCTATAAGTATGATTACTCTTTTTGCAATTAATTGTTCTTCCTTTTAGGCATATTACATTTGCATCTAACTGTCTAGTGTTTTTTTTATATTTTGGTTAAAATATCAAGCGACCAATTTAGCTGAGTGTATATGTATAATATTTTACTGAGCGTACGTGTATACTATTGTGCTGAGTGAACATATATACTATTTTGCTGAGCGTACGTGTATACTATTTTGTTGAGCGTACGTGTACAATTTTGTGCTGAGTGAACATATATACTATTTTGCTGAGCGTACGTGTATACTATTTTGCTGAGCGTACATGTACACTATTTTGCTGAGCGTACATGTATACTATTTTGCTGAGCGTACATGTACATTATTTTGCTGAGCGTACATGTACACTATTTTGCTGAGCGTACATGTACACTATTTTGCTGAGCGTACATGTACACTACATGTATTTTGCTGAGCGTACGTGTATACTATTTTGCTGAGCGTACATGTATACTATTTTGCTGAGCGTACATGTACACTACATGTATTTTGCTGAGCGTACGTGTATACTATTTTGCTGAGCGTACGTGTATACTATTTTGCTGAGCGTACATGTATACTATTTTGCTGAGCGTACATGTATACTATTTTGTTGAGCGTACATGTACACTATTTTGCTGAGCGTACGTGTATATTATTTTGTTGAGCGTACATGTACACTACTTTGCTGAACGTACATGTATACTATTTTGCTGAGCGTACATGTATACTATTTTGCTGAGCGTACGTGTATACTATTTTGTTGAGCGTACATGTACACTATTTTGCTGAGCGTACATGTATACTATTTTGCTGAGCGTACATGTACACTATTTTTCTGAGCGTACATGTACACTACATGTATTTTGCTGAGCGTACGTGTATACTATTTTGCTGAGCGTACATGTATACTATTTTGCTGAGCGTACATGTACACTACATGTATTTTGCTGAGCGTACGTGTATACTATTTTGCTGAGCGTACGTGTATACTATTTTGCTGAGCGTACATGTATACTATTTTGCTGAGCGTACATGTATACTATTTTGTTGAGCGTACATGTACACTATTTTGCTGAGCGTACGTGTATATTATTTTGTTGAGCGTACATGTACACTACTTTGCTGAACGTACATGTATACTATTTTGCTGAGCGTACATGTATACTATTTTGCTGAGCGTACGTGTATACTATTTTGTTGAGCGTACATGTACACTATTTTGCTGAGCGTACATGTATACTATTTTGCTGAGCGTACATGTATACTATTTTGCTGAGCGTACGTGTATACTATTTCACAAAGAAACAAAGCAGAACCCGATCAGGCTCCAAGGTTATAAAACGTTTTGCCTGAGTCTGAGATCATTCTCAAGCATCTGATTGGTCAGATTCAGAACTTGCTCTGAATCTGACCAATCAGATACTTGAGAATTATCCCAGACTCAGACTCAGAAGCTTTATAACCTTGGCTCTGCAAGAAACGTCTGATCTGGGTGTACTATGTTTAGGCGTTAGAAGCTGTATCTAACTGCTAAACTTTAAAATAGTCCACCTCATTTCAACATGGCGTTGCGTCTTTTACTAATATGTACAGTAACAATGTCTGACAGACAAATGTTTCATTTTCCAGTGTTATTATGAAAATTAGTTTTGCAGTAAAGCGACTCCTGTTGCTGTCATATTTATTTGTCAGAGACACATATCACGACCAGTCTCCGTCAATTATCTGACATATAATAGGCGACTGTAACAAACAAACAACGGATAGGCTTTCCACATTTGCATAAAAAATCGTCACAGATAACATGGTAAATATTTAAAAATCAATTACAGATAAGACAATAAAATGCAATCACATTTACTACGTTATTGAGTAGCATGTATTGCATTTTATATAATTTTCTTTAACTGTTTTAGTTACAAATTATCCATGGATACTCTTTAAAGAAGGAATTACAACATGAGTAATTATACAATTAGATTAACCCATCACTTCATGGGCTATTTTTAGATTAAACCTCTTTGAATAAATCTACCCAAAAGGAGCATTTACATGTGAAAAGAAAACGTTTAGAACTGTATAGTATTGAAACCATTGCGATAAATAGAGCATTTGCTCCTATGGAGCAAATGCTCTATTTATCACAATGGTTTCGAGAATTGACTATTACAAAGGTATAGAAATGCTCTATTTATTACAATGGTTCCTAAAAGGGATCTCTACAGAGATGTAGAAAGGCGTATTTATGGAGGAAAGGGTTAAGTTTTATGATATGAAATTTATACCGTAACTTTTAGCCAATGCAGATACTTTAGAAACTTATCTATACTATATCATAAGTAAACAGAACAGACCCTGATCAGACGGCTCGAGACGGCTCCTACATGAACCGTCTGATATGGATCTACTCTGTTTGCAAGGACACAGAAAGCCGTTTTCGTGGGATAAAAGGCTTAACCATTCATACAAGCGCCCTTTCAGGCAAATACAAACAAAACAGGTCCAGATCAGACGCCTCTTGTATGATCCATCTGATCAGGTTCTCCTCCTTTTGCTTTATGAAATAATACAGAACTCATTCTACAGTTTCTGTCACGGCCAAAAATCCTGTTACATCTGTCATTAAAAATATCTAATTAATCATAGTCATTTATTTCTTACATGAGTATATAGTATAATATGGCTAATCCCAACACTGTAATGAATATCATTATCCAAGTAAAAGACACGAGGGAGCTTAGTGCACGGATAAATCAGGAGGGTATCTCCTCTTGGAGCCTTATGCATGCTTCTTATGAATCGTTCTGCAGTCATTTGCTTAACCCTTCTCTTGCTGAATTTTAAAATACATTTCTTCTTCTTTACCCATGCCCTGTGATATAGTTACATATATCTTCACTGTCTACAATTATTTCTCTGTGCAATCACTGCTGTGGAGTGCACTGGTTGCACAATCAATTTGTAAATAGTGCAGACCCTGATGAGACATCTCCTGCAGGAGCTGTCTCATCTAGGTCTTCACTATTTACAGGTAATTTACAGACCCTGCTGAGATAGCTCCTGCAGGAACTGTCTCATCTAGGTCTTCACTATTTACAGGTAGGTATATTGACGTGAACAGCAAGCGAAGGGTTTAAACTGTCAGTTATAGTGTTTGGATTTACGACAAGTTCTGTAATTGATTAAACTTATAGTTTTCATTGCTTTTTACATGTATATATATGTAACTATTTTCTTTAATATCTATATAAGCATTTACAAATTAACCATTTTCTTTTATTTGAAAACAATGTATTCTCCCGCGTCCTTCCGAAGCCATGAGTATTTACCAGTGCTGTGCCCCACAGATTGAGAATACGATATCGGACTGCAAATTGAAGCTGAAGTCTACATGGATCAGTTAAGCAATTACTTGAAAACGAAAACTACTAGTAACTGATAGAGAAGCTTTCTTATAACCCTTTACCTAATAGAAAACTTTTCTTAATATCCTTTACCTGATAAAGAGCAGACGATTCATATGGGTACTTATAGGAGTCGCCTGATCAAGGTCTGCTCTGTTTGTTTATGGAATTGTATGGAGCATATTCTACTGTTTCTTTCATGGCCAAATATATGTACCCCATTGTTAATGTGAACTGTTAGTTCGAAATACAGTAAAACCTCGATTATCCGAACACTAAAGTACGTATTATTGTCGATCTCTAAGACAAGTGGCAGCTGAATGCATGGTGAAAGTCATGCAGAAAGCTCCTCTAGGAGCTTTCTGCATGACTTTCATCATGCATTAAGCAGCCACCTGCCTAAAAGGGTGTTTATAACGAAAATTCGAATAATCGAAATTTTACTGTATATATATAAAATAACCAGTTAATGTATATTTATTAATTGGCAATGTTACATAGACAATTATTCACGGAGGAATGAGTTAAAACACTAGGCGTAAAAGATACCATAAATAGTCTTGGTATAACAAAGCTGATCTCTAATTCAAAGACATTGGTATATATCTATCGTCTGAAATTATGTCTTAAGTCAAATATAATTACTGTTAAACGTCGTTATCTCGGAAAAAGAATTAAGAACTTTTTATGAAGGTGGCTGCTTAATGCAGGGTTAAGGTCATGCAGAAAGGTTAAGGTCCTAGGGGAGCTTATTGCTAGGGATTCACCCTGCATTAGGCTGCTACCTGTCTTAACCCATTACCTCATTGGGCTATTTTTAGATACAACCTTTTTGAATAAATCTGCAGAAAAGGAGCATTAACTAGAGAAAAGGAAAATTTTAGAATTTTGCAGTTTGAAAACATTGTGATAAATAGAGCATTTACTCCTATAGGAGCAAATGCTCTATTTATCACAATGGTTTCACAAAGTGATTTTTACAGAGTCGTCAAAAGTCGTCAATATGAGGGAATGGGTTAAAAAGGCCGACAATGATATTTGTTTGAGAGTTTGAGTTATCGGAATATATGTAGAATTATGACTACAACAGAACCTGTCCAAAGCGGCCATTAACTTATTGAACATAGCCGTGTTGTAATCCGGTTGTTTCTCCGTGTAGGGCAAAAGTAATACAGAGAGTTCCTATTGACACTTTCTGCATTACAGTAAAACCTCTCTATAACGACCACTAAATTGTGTTAATTTGTTGGTATTTAGAACAGGTGGCTGCTTAAAGCAAGGTGAAAGTAAAGCAGAACGCTCCTTTAGGAGCGTTCTGTTTTATTTTCACCTGGCTTTAAGCAGCCACCTGCCTTTAACACAAAATAATTGGTGTAATTTAGTGGTCGTTATAGAGAGGTTTACTGTACTTTTGACCTAAATTACGCTATCACCTGCCTCATACAATACTAATTATATCTCATGGTTGATGGCCGCTTAAGACAGACACTAATGTACATAAATAATCAGGGGTTAACCCTTTACTAGTGGAATATGCATGTAAAATATTGAAAAAAATAGATATTATCTACAATGGTGTAAGAACAAATATTGCAAACCCCCTCTAATGCGACCACAAAAATGGGCATAATTCTGGGTGGCAGGGGCAAGTGGAAACTTAATGCAGGATGAAAGTTATGCAGAAAGCTCCTACAGGAGCATTAAGCAACCACTTGCTTGAAAAGGGAGAAATGTTTATTCATTAAGTAGTCGCATAAGAGGGGTTCTACTTTACTGTTTTGACCATGGAAGAAACTAGAATCATTTTAAATCGATAAACAAGAGTACCGCATACGGTACATAATACGCCCACTTGCAAACTTTCTCTGATTCAACATCTCTTATAAGTGTTGACATTTTCTAATCTGTGCTTCAGATCTTGATTTCCATATTAAGGTGATACTATGTTTTAAAAAAATGAAGTGAATATCTTATTAAAAGTTACAGCTAATCCTCATTTTTGCAGATTTTTGTAAAGTGCAACGGCCATAACTCTGTAAAGACAAACTGAATGAACCTCAAAATAAACTCAGCTTCAAATTTTGTTGCTTAAAAAATTTGTGTTAAGTTTCATTTATATCATTGTAATAGGTTTCCCAGAAAACAACAGACAAACTAAAAGTTGACCGACTAACAAAGCAACGAACACACAAAGTTCAAGGACCATAACTTTATAATAAAATGACATATCAAAACCTCCGCAATATATGTGAAAATTCACATTAAGGTTTAAATACATATAAAAAATGAAGTAAATATCATTTCAAATGAAAAGGTTATGGCCATCCTCATATTTGCATAGATTTGCATTATTTATTTTTTTAAGTGCAAGGATCATAACTCCGAAAACAAAAAGTCAAACGATCCTCAGAATCGAATTAGCTTCAGGTCTTGATGCATTAAACATCTGCATGAAGTGATTCATAAATATCTGTCAAACAGTTTTGCCAGAAAACAGCGGACAAACTATTTGCATATATTTGCAATTTTTTTTTAGTAAAAGGGCAATAACTCCGAAATGAAACATCAAATAAACCTCAAAATCAATCTGCATCAGATCTTGACGCATTAAACATTTTTGTGAAGTTTCATTAATATCTCTCAAATAGTTTTTCCAGAAAACAGCGGACAAACTATTTGCATTATTTTTTAAGGACAAGGGCCATAACTCTGAAACGAAAAAGCAAATAATTCTCAATCAATTCAATTTCAGATCTTGATGCATTAAATATTTGTGTGAAGTTTCATCAATATCTCTCAAACAGTTTGCCCAGAAAAAAGCGGACAAACTATTTGAATATTTTTAAGGACAATGACCATAACTCCGAAACGACAAATCAAATGAACCTCAGAATCAACTCAGCTTCAGATCTTGATGCATTTAACATTTGTGTGAAGTTTCATTAATATCTGTCGAATAGTTTTCTCAGAAAACAGCAGACAAACAATTTGCATGTGTTTGTATTATTTTTTAAGTAAAAGGGTCATAACTCCAAAACGACAAATCAAATGAACCTCAGAATCGACTCAGCTTCAGATCTTGATGCATTAAACATTTTTGTGAAGTTTTATTAATATCTGTCGAATAGTTTTCCCAGAAAACAGCGGACAAACAAAATGTTGACGGACGAACGAACGAACGGACGGACGGACAGACAGGGCACGGCAATATACGACCACCTTTATTAGGTGGGCGTATAAAAAACAGCAGACAGTGGTCAGACAACTTCCATAGGAGCGGTCTGATTTGGGTTTACTGTTTGCGAACGTCGAATGGCGTGTCTGTCAGGTATAAATATACCATGGCTTCTGGAGAGGGGTGTGTGTGTGTGTGTGTGTGTGTGGGGGGGGGGGGGGGGGGGTGGCTGGTTCCACATCCTCGGTCGTAAACTACTAAAATCCCCCAAGTTTAACAAGTATAATGTATTTGCATATATTGTATGTCCATTATGATGGGTATAAAGCGAATGTCCAGGGTCCAAGGTTATAAAACGTCTGGGATCATTCTCAAGTATTTGATAGGTCAGAATCTGAACAAGCACGTTGGGCATGGACTAGATCAGCTTAGTTAATTATAAACGTTCAATGTGATTGTTCTCACGTTTACTGAACGCAGGGCTGGTTTTGTAAAACATGGACGCGGTGCAATAGTCTTGCTTGTGTTTACATTCGTGTACTAAATCGGCTACTTCAGGTCTTAAAGTGGGGTTTCTTCAATTTCTTGGCAGAAATAAAACCTGGTGTCAAACAGTCAGGGTCCTGGTGAGACGTTGAATTACATATAGACCCAAGCGATTTGTAAATAGCAATCATGTTACGATCAGCAGGCACTTCGTGTCGTTTTGTCTCGTCTCGCCTCGTCTTGTCTCGTCTGGTCTCATCTTGTCTCAACTCGTTATGTCACACCTAGCAGGATAGAGGTTTGCCGTAAAACTGCGTCTAGTCTCGTCTTTCCTTTTCTCGTCTAGTCTTGTATTGTCATGTCTCGTCTTGTCTCGTCTAGTCTCAATTCCCCATGTCACGCCTAACAGGATAGAGGCATAGTCTCGTCCCGTCTCGTATATTCTCATCTCGTCTCATCTTTTCTCATCTCGTCTCGTCTTGTCATGTCACGCCATGTTACGCATAGCAAGATATAGATTAGCTCTATTACAACTGCGTTTAGTCTCATCTCGTCTTATCTCATCTCGTCTCGCCCCGTCTCGTCTCGTCTTTTCTCATCTCGTCTCGTCTGGTCATAAAGGTCAGCCCGATTAAATCTGAATTTGTATTTGAATATTTATACGAACTACAGAACGTTTAGACAGCAAATGTGTACGAATCCGTCATCATTACAACCAAACGGTTACGAACTCATTGTGTGATTAAGTTAACCATTATGTCGGTAAGTGTGGACTGACTGACACGTGCAAACAACTTGGATCCAGATGAGACTCCACGTAATCCGATTGTTGCTATGCCAACAGTTTCTCGAAAGTTTGAACGAAACAGAAGTTGGCAAAAATGGTGCTTTAGCAGAAATCTTTTTTTTTTCAGCACGAAAATAGTTCTAAATAGAATAGGTTATTATATTGATTGGTTGGAGATTTTTTGAATGATAAGACTTTGTGTCGAATCAGATAAAGTGTATTTTAGAAATAACATGAACATACAATTGAACCCATTATTTCAAGAATATTTGTTAGAAATGACGACATCATGTATATTGATCAGATGAATTCGCTGGTGTTGCGCAAACACGATCAAATTTGTCAATTAAGAAAAAACTGCAGAATACAATCAGCAATCAGACCAGAATGTTAACACGCGGCTCCTACATGTGCTCTCTGATCCGGGTCTTTTCTGTTTGCAAATGTCCCAAAAAGCGTATCTACAGGGTGTCCCAAAAATGCAACACCTCATAAATATGTAAACATCTCTTTTGTTTTTTAAGCTATGATATTATGTAAATTACACATATCAAGCCAGTCAGTTTGACATATTTATGCCAAGTTTCACCTCTATAATCAATAATATACTGACGGGCAAAGGAAACGCTACAATCGAAGTCTCGGGGACGTATTTTATTTATTCTGATTCAAAATCTGGAAAACGTTATTTTCATTCGAAACTTCTATCATTTTTTGTGCAAATAAAGTTGAGCATACGACATTTCGTGATCATATTCGGTGTCAAATTGTCAATTTACGGAAACTGGTCGCCCGATTTCACCTGCAAAAATCAGTTGAACAAGTCGAGCAATTGTGGATCTACTCACATTGAAACGTCTTGCAACTTGATCTTGAATACGCCCACATTCTAACATGGCTAACGATTGCGCCCTCTCTTCTGCATTTAACCTCGGCATCACCAGAAATCGAAACTTTTTCCAGAAATTTGTTTGTACTCGGCTTCTGTATCATTGAACACATGTACCTGTGTAATTTTGTCAGGTAAAAGCACGTGGTTCACAAGCACGAGCTGCACGAGCTGCACGAGCTAATCATGACCAGGACATTGAGTTAAGCCATGGGGTAATCTAAATTTATCGATCTTTTGTTTGTCAAGTATGTCGGCTATTGTACATGTATATTTTCATTGCTGTCACCAATTTTATTTCCTTCTTAGTAATTTATCGCAAATTTTAGATGTAGCGTTTCTTTTGCCCGTCAGTATAGTTGACTGAGTCAAATAAGACCAGTACAACCTTCTACTTGCCGACCATTTAACAAAATACTCTTCTACGTCCTAGATAGCATCTCTGCTACTGATTTTCTAGCCAATCTCTAGCCAATCTCTGCTACTGATTTTCTAGCCAATATCTGCTACTGATTTTCTAGCATTACAGGGACACAGCCTCACATCGAATTTGTGTGTGTTGGTTGTACATAGTGAAACAGCAAAACCTGTGCAAAGCATGTTTGAGTAACTTTGGTTTATATGAAGTAACTGTTTAACCCGTGTGGTACCGATAAATGTATATGACAACTAAGGTAAACACACTATACCCTGGTCAGTATTTACAGGGACAGTCTAATCTGGGTCTACTCTGTTTGCAAACGAGCTAATTGCATACCTGCGAATGAAGGAGTTAAATGTTTATAGTAAGGCAGCTTGCAGTTTAATGCAGATCTAAAGTGATGCAGAAAGCTCCTGCAGGAGCTTTCTGCATTACTTTTGACCTGCATTAAGCAACCGCCTGCTTTGTAAGACTGTGTTCAATAAACGAATAGCTGCTAAAGACAGATTCTTCTGTATATACAATGAAATTGTTTTATTACATATTCCCAGGGACTTTATGATTTACTTCGCTTTATCCGAACATCGATATATCCGTGTAATTTAAATATTCGTTATATCAGAGTTAGTTATAAGCGAATCTCCAATATTATGTTTATGCTGATTAATTCAAATGAAAGGCATGCTGTTGAATAACCAATGGCATATTTGCAATCATTTTACTGGTTGTATCTATATTTATACAGGAATATACAGGCCATGATGGACAACTTGTCACAGCCAATTTAATTCATGTTCAATACTGAACCCTTTCCCTGTTTACTGTTTGTGTAAGACGTAGGAATATCATGTCTGGATGTACGTTATATCACATGCAAACAAAGCAGACCCTGATCAGACGGCTGATCTACCGGGTCTGGGTCTACTCTGTTTGCAAGGGCATAGAAAGCCGTATTCATGACGTAAATGGTTAACCCTTTTCATGTTTACTTTTCGTGTAAGAAATGATTACATCATGAAATTTGTATGCTGAATTTATATATTTTAGCATAAGTACTGAGAATAATTTGGTGTGGGTAGATTTTGTACAGTCAACGCTATTGTGATTTCGTAGGCAAACAGAGCAGACCCTGATCAGACGGCTCCTGCAGGGGACTATGAGGAAACAGAGCAGACCCTGATCAGACGGCTCCTGCAGGGAACTATGAGGAAACAGAGCAGACCCTGATCAGACGGCTCCTGCAGGGGACTATGAGGAAACAGAGCAGACCCTGATCAGACGGCTCCTGCAGGGGACTATGAGGAAACAGAGCAGACCCTGATCAGACGGCTCCTGCAGGGGACTATGAGGAAACTGTTAATATAGTTGAACTTCGATATCTCGAACTTCAAACTGAACATACAGATTAGCTCGAGATAACATATGGCGCAATTACACAGCCGCAGTACCGGCTAATGACACCAACAGGTAACCCCTTGGTGGAGAGGAGGCATTGTCGTGTAGGTGGGAAACACTGAAAACAAAGCATCTCTGAAAGTTTGAGCTGGTCCAGCCGAGATTCAAACCCCGAACCCCTGGGCTATCAGCTCAACGCTCAACCAATAGACCAAGCCAGCACTTCAAAAGCCACCCAGTATCTCATCTGAGTCCAATCCCTTTTCAGATGTGAGTCAGGTTTGCAAACTGTTCCGTTTGGAAATAAATAATTCCGTTACATGAAGAAATGGCAGATTGAATATGTATTTCCATGTTCGTTATAAGAAGTTGGCCATGATAGAAACGGTAGCATTGGTCGATAGTTTCGCAAAAGGTTGGTCGAAACTGAAGAAGTCACAAATACCTCCATATCCATCTTTGAGCAGCCATAACTGTTTACAATGGTGTAAGGGTTGGCACTATTTTGTTTAGTGTAAGAGTTGGCACTATTTTGTTATTGCTTAGTGTAAGGGATGGCACTAATTTGTTATTGTTTAGTATAATGATTTGCACTATTTTGTAACTGTTTACAATGGTGTAAGTGCTGGCATTATTTTTGTTTACAATGGTGTAAGGGTTGGCACTATCTTGTTTTATTGTTTAGTGTAAGGGTTGGCACTATTTCGTTTTGGTTAGTGTAAGGGTTGGCACTATTTTGTTACTGTTTACAATGGTGTAAGGATTTGAACTAGTTTGTCTATCGGTGCGCAATGCGGATATTTGACAAATGTTTTAGTTTCTGATGGGACAGAATAGTTAGATCCTGTCGAAACAGTAGACACAGCCATCTGTATTGACATAACTGATGCAATCATTATTTTTCTGCTGTAAAATGGTGTAAGAGTTATTAGTTTTGAACACTGAATATCGCTTAAGCCGGCGCTAAGGGACGTGAGCAGTGTATTCATGCCCAGTTGAGGAGACTGATGACCAGAGATCGGCATTTGACGTTTGATGGAGAAACTGCCGTTAGATCTCACACAGTATCAAGAGCTGCAGCAGAATTTAAGTATCAACTATTTGCAAATTTAAAGACTTAAATGTTGCGATTACTGCATTAACTTAAAAGTAGTCGCTCTTAAAAAATGAGAACAGTTGCATAAAACTGTATGGGTTACTTTACTGAAAGCTGGCTAGGTCTTATACTATATATAAGAATTGCCTAATTGCACTCAGTGCATTTGAGACGTAGTGGCAACAGAGACGGTTTTTCTATACCTCGCTCAATTTCCAAGAAATGACCATGCGATACCGTGAAAGTACTCTCCATCTGACTCTACACACTTGTCCAGTAGCAAAGGTCACTCAGAAAATGCATTTTGGAAGCGCTCTTGACGTTTATTGTTCATACACTGGAATAGAGTGCTCCCAAATGAGCTGCGTGTTTCAAAGCGGTGCCCTTTTTGAAAAAAGCGTGATTTAATGAATGAGTTCATTCAAAGTTATAAGAGGATAGATCAGGGCAATTTGATGGCTATGGTAAAACCTGTATAGTATTCTCCTTGAGGTATCCCTGTACCACAGTTGAACGATGGGCCAGTGCATTGTCACGTAGCTGCTTGACTTTGGGCGTTTAACTGTTTAGTGATGGACAACAGTGGAGAGGATATATTCTCTACTAATGTGTCCAGGAAGAGAGACTTGAGCTACAATCCTATCTGAGTCAAAGAGTGAGTGAGTGAGTTGGGTTTTACGACACGGCGACACTACTGAGTCAAAGAACAGGGTATAATACATAATCCGACTGATGCTTCTGCTCCTCCGAGCAATAACGGACTTGTCATTATTCCACCCACCCACATTTTATCATTTTCTTTACTGTCAGCCTAAAACAAGTACAGTCACCTCTCATCACCTGTTACACTTTCACTAATACGTCTAGGGCCCTTGTTTTTTTATATTTGACAAGTAGGATGGAAGTGTTTTCTACCGTCTCTCCCTTTTGCTTAGAGGATACTAGACCCAGCGGACACAAACCTTACGCGATTTCAAAATCAGAAAAAACCGCTGATCAATTAATGACCGTTATTGAATACCGTTACTATAAATAGTAACAAAATAGCCGTACAAAACTGTCATTACGGAGTCATGTGACCAAAGCCATAATGTCCCGGCGGGCCGATTATCCATAATCGGCCCACGATCTTTTTCACGTGCAATGCGTTGACGTTAGCAACATAGCTCTAGATCTAGATCTATTCAAACATGGCCGGAGAAAGGGGTTTGACGTCGTTGTCAAATCGTATTCTAGATCTGGAAATCTGTAAAGTTTATACAATCGTAAAATTATATTAAAAATCAATTTCTTTATTTGTATCGATCGGTACTACCTAACTTTGTTTATGTTATTCAAAAATGACAGTTGTGACGTCATAATTTCACGTCATCCATCGGAAGTTCTCAAACAAACTTATAAGTTAAAACAGTGTAGTCAAAAGTAAAGTCATCGTTAGTGTTAGTGGTTATTACGTCGGACTACATATTTTTCGACGGGGATTCGAATCCCCATGAAAGTATGACTATTCCTTCCTTATTTTTGCAAAATTATAGACCTCTAGATCTATGTCTGTGGTTTGTTGGGATGTTACCTCTACTGTAGATTGTGTTGAAATGAATAGGTGGCATATAGATCTATCTAGTCAAATGTTTAAGGTATTCAATAAAAAGGTCAAAATATGGCCTGTGTGTGTCTTCTGGCCATAATGGCACACCTGGTGTCACAATAGCCCTCGGGCTAAAGCCCTCGGGCTATTATGGCACCAGGTGTGCCATTATGGCCAGAAGGCACACCTATGCCATATTTTAACCTCTTAATATTATTAGTTGCCGGGCTGAAAATGTAAATCCTCCCCCCCTCTCCGAAAAATTTGAGACCTATATAGTTTTGAAGGTTAATATGTTAGGAAAAGAATGACACTTGTTGGATGTTTGAAACTGTCCATTTTAAGGATTTATGGGGCATGAGTTATCTGCCCATGCAAATTTTGCTAAATCACAAAATAAAATGTACCACATGAATAGAGGTATTAAAATGTGTTTTATGATAGTTGAAATAGTCATAAGAGAACAAGGGCATAAGCTTATATATTCCTAATAAAAGTAAAGCACTCTTCACTCAAAAATCCAAGATGGCCGCCATTTTCTAAGATGGCCTCCAAGATGGCCGCCATTGATATACAGAACCGAAATTAAAGATGAACAAGATCACAAATATGATGCAAATCAATGTAGTTTTAATTGTGTAAGTCATTTAAAAGGCTTATGACATTAAACTATTTTAGATTTATACAAGATACAAACAAATCAGGACTTCAAACAAAAATATTATTGGACATTAGAAGAAAAAGTTGTCACATTGTTTTTATATTTTGTTTTCTAAGGTTTGCTTATCACCACTGTCAATTTGTTAATCAACCTACTATATATTTGCACTTTCACAGTCAACATCTTAATGGATATTTTAAATAAACACCAGTTTTCCTAACTGGTTGCCTTTAAACTATTTCATTACTCATTAGCACCATTAATCTGTGCATAAATGATGGTCTTCATATCGAAAAGTAGTAAATGTCATAAACAGTAGTCATTATGTTTTGTTCACTCATTTTCGTCTTCATCATCGATTTCGTAATCATCATCAAATATCATGTCTATGTAGCTATCCCAATCTACCTCTTCATCAATATCAGAATCTTCCTTTTCCTCTTCTTCGTCATCAATTGGATCAGTGGTTTCATCGGAATCCTTTGCCAATATGTCAATCAGTTCTGGCGGGAAAATATATCCTTCTGTCCAATCATACACTATACCAGTGTCATCAATCTTCCACCCATGACCACTAGGACCAGGAATACTTGGAAATGCTTCTAGAGATTTCTTCCATATGAATGCTTGATAGTTTACTCGCAAGATGTGCATCTTTAAGGACGATCTGCATGGAGGGAGAAGACTCAGGTCAATACCATCTGCATTTGTCAGGCTTTCATAGCTCGGCTTGAACTTTTGTCCAAATAAGTCAACTCTCAGTTTATTTATGTCTGAATATTTGGGTTTGCCATACAGACAACAAACAAACAATTCTAGTTTAACGAAATCTTCATCAGTTACCTCAAGACTATCCCCTAGCCTTTGAAACACTGGAATGAACTCATTTCTTTTCTCTAACACTTTTTTAGGTTTAAGTTTGCCTTGCCGAACAAAGGAGCTAGTGGTATCGCAGCCAGTGAAAGCATGTAGGCCAGGAAGTGCTTCCGACATTTCACACCCTTGCTTTGCCACTATTTTTTGTACATTTAATAGTCTTCTTTTATTACCAACGCCTGTGTCAAACAAGACCGTACCAAGGCCTTGAGCAAACTTTAAAAGAAGTACCAGCACATCTGTATCTGGTGATCTCACAATAATCTTCTTTCTGTCTTGCTCATTTGCGGCATGTTGAAGATGAAGCATCATCCTTGTGTCGGCTTCTTCTTGGTTGGTTTTAAGTTCTGGAATAGAGACTACTTCTGTTTTCATTCCACTTTCATTGCTTGAAAGACATGTGCAGTCCTCCTCGCAAGCAAAGAAAATCCTTCTGTCTTTCGATTTTGTTGCATATTTGTCTTTCGACCATTCATTGAGTAAAAGACGAATAAGCTGCTTCTTATTTTCAGCGTTACACAGGAAACCTTTCAAGTCCCTTGGAACTTTTGTTTTATGGCCTTTTATCAGGAAGGTTTCAGTCTTTCCTCTTCTATCTCTTTCAGATGACTTTATAGATTCACTCTTGTATGTATCTGTGACAAAGTCCAACCTCTCACATTTCGGTAAGGTCTCAAATACTTTTACTGCTAGTTCTTCAAAGGTAGAGGGAACGCCTGTGAGAGCCTGTAGTAGAGCATTGCCGTCGTAAATATAGATAATATCGACATTGTTCGGTCTATCAGGGTACTGTACGTCGGCTTCAAGATGGTGCATAAGCTTTGATTTGTCTGTTTTCGTAGGCGATCCATCCGCAGTAGCAAGCGCCCATGGTACTGGTCCCAAAGGATATGTTAGCGTTTTCTCTAGACTTATGTTGTTCTCTTCAGATAGCAGAACTAGTTGGCCAAAAAGATTTCGCTCAGCTTTCACTTCTATCATTTTCTTTTGGGAAGATGTCAGGCGCTGTGTCTTTTTGGTGTCATCGAAGGTTTTCAATTTCAGTTTCTTCAAAGGAGTGTGAAAGCTTATGGTCTTCTCTACAAGTTTTTCCTTAACAAATGCCTGGTGTGAAGCTTATCCTACCCTGTCTGCTGTCAAAAGACTTCCACTTCCTTTGGGACAGGGGATCCAGACGAGATGCAATAAAGGCATTCTCTATTCTCAATGTTAAATGGGTTTTGAAAATTGTCAAATGATGTCAAAAGCTTCCCTACGTCTTTCTCTGATGCAGAAATACTGGCTGGTCTTACGTCGTTGTGGGCGGTTGATTCTGACGAAGACATCCCCGCGAGTTCAAATGTTGCCTCAACTTAGCTTGCCCGTGTGTGTCTTGTCAAGCACCATCTATAATATGCCGCATACCGGTAGTTTCGACTGAACCCTATGATGCCCCCTCGAAATTTTGCATGCCTGTTAATGGTCTGTTCTATTATGATATCAACAGCATTCCTTGAACCTGGTACATCAGACCTGCTCACACTGAATCCATTTTGGTTGAGTAGTTTTCTAGCTCCTGGATGTGTTTTATCTATGTCAGTTAACACCAACAGATACACTGACAGATACTTGGCATAATTCTGGTGATCGTAAGCAAAGAACAAGGGTATCATCTCGTGTAAGCTGGCGATGTACAAATCCAGATTGTTTTCTTTTGTGGCGCGAAGAAAACGAAGTATCAACCACACTTTATCAATGTAATCCAGCCAATACTGTGCTGTTTTACCGAGATGACATTGTCTCACATCGGCTTTGAACTCTACATACTTCTGATAAAGATCTATAACAGAATTGTCAGCCAGAACTTTCTTCAAGGTTTCATCATCTGGGTTTTGTGATAGTTCTTTTAATCCTTTCATTGCATCTTCAAGTTTACAATGATTCTGGTTAGAGAGTACTTGTGCTTCAAACACTTCAAATAAAAGTCGTTCCAGGGCTTCTAAAGCCAATTTATGTACGCGCATCGCTCGATTGTAATGCTTCCCGGACAGTACTTGCTCTATAGATCCACTAGCACAAACACCTGACTCGATCAATACTTCTGAAAATCCACATCCACGTAAGCGTTTCCCCAGGGCACCCAAGTAGGAGGCAAGTGTGTGAAAGGCTCCTAAATGTACAACCATATCCTTATAATGTTCAGGGTACTGCCATATTATGGCATATGCCTTCTTTGCTACTGCTAAATCGAATGTCACGAACGTGTTCTTCTGACCGACGGCCCTTGAAACTCTTTGCGATTCTTGAAGTACCTTTTGAACAGTAGCATGTTCAGTAATAGGTGCATTCACAGGAGGCATGTACTCAACAGTTGACTGTTTTTGACCATCCAATTCTGCAGTTAGAGATACCCATCCAGCCCAGCTAGGCACCAATTGCTTCTCATCTCTCAGATTTTTTCTGCACATGAACCACAGAAAATCTGATGAATTTGCCAATTCAGATATATTGCCATGAACAAAGTCTGTACTCGTAGCATTGATAACAGGTTCAGGCTTTCCAGCTATGAAACATGTATCAAGCTCTATAGGTTGATACTTTACAGACCTCTTTCTGTTTGATGGAGTGGAATCCTCATGAGTACAGGGTGTAACCTCCATTTGTTCTAAGCCATCACTAGCTGTCCGGTCTTCATATTCTTTATGTTGCGTTGTGCCACTGCTTGACTCACTCACAGAAATCACATCAGATGAAGATTGTCCAAATTCGTTGTCTATGTTTGCAACATCTGATTTCTTCTCCTGGATTACAATTCCATGGGCTGTATGTGTCGTACCAGCTCCAGACCGCGTTTCTTCATTCAAGTCGAAATTGTCCCAGCATAAATGTGTAATTATATTATTGACTGCTGATATTGTTGCAGGCAAGACATTGTATTTTCCCAACGTTTCATTGCACATACATGTTTCTAATTCTAACATCTGTGTGTATGATTGACAATGCCCAAAATGATTCAAAAGTGTCAACAGTTCAGCACTACCTGTCAAATGGCGTAATGTCATTCCCAATAACAGGTGTTTAGGCATTTTTAGTCGACCATTGGTAACTGAATAGCATAAAAGTACAAAAATGAGTCATGCAGGAAACACCACATACAGAACAAACACTCGCCCGAACAGCAACACAAGGAAACAGCAAATGTACATAGGTAGAAAAAACAACAAGAGACGCACAAAGACAAAACAAACATACAATAGGAGGAAGATGGAAGTACCGCCTTGGAACGGTCAGTGACAAAAGTCACCGGGGGTTTAAACCGGTTTATGGGCGCCCAACCTCACCCTTGTCCGTAAGAATTTGCAATTCTTTCTGTCTTCTTACTTACAGATGTATCACATTTTCCACAGAGTAGCATTAGTAGAAAATGGTTGAGTATTTCGGGTATATCATTTGATGAAGCCAGAAGCTCTTTAGCGCTAGGAGGCCATCCACTATATGAATTACTCTCCTTAAAGTCCAATATCTTCCTTCTCAGAATCAGTGCACAGTCCTCCATAAGGCGTTCATCTGATGCTGCATTGATGAACGCTGTTTCTATAGCCTGTCCCTTTGGAACACTTGTTGAATAGATAAGTTCTCGTCTGTAGTTGGGCTGCCAGAATTGAATTTTGCCGACGAATCTTCGTTTAAGTTTGTCTTTCAACTTATCTGTCTTATACCCAGGGTTGTAAAAGTCCGGACTGTTATCTTTCATATACTGTAAGTACTTCTCTCGAAGCATTGTCATCCTTTCAATTTGTTTACCATTTACAATAGAAATGTCAACATACGCACACAGATACTCAAAAGCATTACTATGGGCTTCCATTAGGCCATGATCTGACAATCTTTCTGTACTGCCTTTCTTAACATTAGTCAGTATTCTTGTTTCTTCTAGTCTACATGAATGATGATATTTACATTCTCTAGCTCGTAAATCTTGTCCTTGTATTTTACACAGTAATTTTGTATTATTGTTCAGTTCTGCAGCTCGTTTTATACTGTTATCGGCTGTAATCGTTTCACATGTAGACAACTTTTCATTTTTATAATTGACCATTTTATTCACATTGCCACAGAAAACACACTCGTTGGGGAACAACACAGATGTTTAATTTGTTGAAGATGTCTTAGATCGCTTAGATGACCGTGGAGTCAATATGTCAGATGAATTTGCGACACTTTTCTTTTTACCAAGACTTGATACGTTTGTAAAACCTTGGTAGCACCATCTATGAATCCCATGATGTTCTGAATCAAAGTCATCTGGAATTGAGATACATATTTCATCAAGCCCAATAGGCATGTTCTATGTATAAGCCAGCAACATAAGCTACATGAATGGTGGTTTACCTAAAGGTTACGAAAATACACTGTAATTCACAAGTTGAATGAGGCTTGTCATATTGACATTTCAGACGAATTCTATGACGTTTTTGAAATAGGGGAGGTAACTATTTCTACTGCACTTGTATATCTGGGTATTCTGTAAAGCAGTTGAACCTGGTTAATGATAATAAGCAACTGTTTATGCTCAACAGTTTTAATGCATTTGATATACCAAAGATAATAATGTTATAAATAAGAATGAAGACAGTATTTCTTTCATATTTCTACACATAATTCAAGTAATACATACAAAGAGATGGATTAATGTATATTTTTTATGTAAAATTGAGACTGTATCATAAATTATTAACAAATAACTTACCTGAATTAATCTGTATCGTTTATCTTGGAATTCAGTACAGTTTAATGTCTTAAATTACTTGAAAATGACAAAATGATCGCCATATTTGGCGGCCATTTTGAAAATGGCGGCCATTTTGAAATCTTTAATCATCTGAAAAAGGATGTTTGTAAGATGTAAGACTATGTTATTGCTTTCACAGTTTCTGTGTCTTTATCAGACACAGCAACCACATGGTGCCTGGGACGAGCTTCATCTTTGGTGGTGATTCTTCCGTCTTTAAAGAGACATCCATCGGGCTATGGTACGGTATTGAAGCGCGTTGGTCCAATACACTTTGTCTAAGTCCGCTTAAAATCCCGGCGTGCTGCATGATGTCAAGCAGTCCGCGTATCTTACAATAAGCCCTCTGCTCTTCACGAAAATTGTAGCTAGATTCGGCCATTTTTTCAGCCAAAATGATGCACTGTGCCAACTACAAATAAAAGTTGCTTTTGCACGTGAATGTAGTGCAATTTCCGGTCAGTTTGAGAGAAAAATCAATATTCTTTCCATTGGTATACTATACTTGCTGCTACACGTGCAAATGGTGAAAATACTGCACTGTTGTCACTACTTTTCAAATAACCCTCCCATTACAAGTACCGTTAGTGTATTACCAGTCTAGATATACATGTATGTCATCGTTCAAACGAAGTTAATGTCAGACGAGCAGAGTATTGGTCCATCTCGTATTACTGTTTAACCCTACACTTCATATACACAGTAATTCTCTCTAAACCGGAAGTTCAATTTAGTTTCAATATCGGTCTTTAAGGAAGGTGACAGCTTAATGCAGGGCGAAAATCTTGCATAAAACTCCAAAAGGTGATTTCTGTATGACTTTCGCCCTGCATTAATTAGCCATCGGCCTAAACGTATCTTCATTCCTGTCTTATAATTCCGGTTTAGAGAGGTTAATGGTACACATGTTTACGCGTTTGCAAACAGAGTAGACCTACACAAGAGAGCTCCTTATGAATGTTCTTTTCACGGTCTGCTTTGTTTACAACTACTGTATGATCACTCTGGTCAGGGTCTGCTCTGTTTACAACTACTGCATGATCACTCTGGTCAGGGTCTGCTCTGTTTACATCAACTGTATGATCACTCTGTTCAGGGTCTGCTCTGTTTACAACTACTGTATGATCACTCTGTTCAGGGTCTGCTCTGTTTACAACATCTGTATGATCACTCTGTTCAGGGTCTGCTCTGTTTACAACTACTGTATGATCACTCTGGTCTGGGTCTGCTCTGTTTACATCTACTGTATGATCACTCTGGTCAGGGTCTGCTCTGTTTACAACTCTGTATGATCACTTTGGTCAGGGTCTGCTCTGTTTACATCAACTGTATGATCACTTTGGTCTGGGTCTGCTCTGTTAACAACTACTGGTGATCACTCTGTTCAGGGTCTGCTCTGTTTACATCAACTGTATGATCACTCTGTTCAGAGTCTGCTCTGTTTACAACTACTGTATGATCACTCTGGTCAGGGTCTGCTCTGTTTACAACTACTGTATGATCACTCTGTTCAGAGTCTGCTCTGTTTACACCAACTGTATGATCACTCTGGTCAGGGTCTGCTCTGCTTACAACTATTGTATGATCACTCTGGTCAGGGTCTGCTCTGCTTACACCAACTGTATGATCACTCTGGTCAGGGTCTGCTCTGTTTACAACTACTGTATGATCACTCTGTTCAGGGTCTGCTCTGTTAAAATCAACTGTATGATCACTCTGTTCAGAGTCTGCTCTGTTTACAACTACTGTATGATCACTCTGGTCAGGGTCTGCTCTGTTTACAACTATTGTATGATCACTCTGGTCGGGGTCTGCTCTGTTTACAACTATTGTATGATCACTCTGGTCAGGGTCTGCTCTGTTAACAACTATTGTATGATCACTCTGGTCGGGGTCTGCTCTGTTTACAACTACTGTATGATCACTCTGGTCAGGGTCTGCTCTGTTAACAACTATTGTATGATCACTCTGGTCAGGGTCTGCTCTGTTAACAACTACTGTATGATCACTCTGGTCAGGGTCTGCTCTGTTTACATCAACTGTATGATCACTCTGTTCAGAGTCTGCTCTGTTTACACCTACTGTATGATCACTCTGTTCAGGGTCTGCTCTGTTTACAACAACTGTATGATTACTCTGGTCAGGGTCTGCTCTGTTTACAACAACTGTATGATCACCCTGTACAGGGTCTGCTCTGTTTACAACTACTGTATGATCACTCTAGTCAGGGTCTGCTCTGTTTACAACTATTGTATGATCACTCTGGTCAGGGTCTGTTCTCTTTACAACTGTTTACACCTACTGTATGATCACTCTGTTCAGGGTCTGCTCTGTTTACAACAACTGTATGATTACTCTGGTCAGGGTCTGCTCTGTTTACAACAACTGTATGATCACCCTGTTCAGGGTCTGCTCTGTTTACAACTACTGTATGATCACACTAGTCAGGGTCTGTTCTCTTTACAACTACTGTATGATCACTCTAGCCAGGATCTGCTCTGTTTACAACTATTGTATGATCACTCTGGTCAGGGTCTGTTCTCTTTACAACTGTTTACAACTACTGTATGATCACACTGGTCAGGGTCTGCTCTGTTTACATCAACTGTATGATCACCCTGTTCAGGGTCTGCTCTGTTTACAACTACTGTATGATCACTCTGGTCAGGGTCTGTTCTCTTTACAACTGTTTACAACTACTGTATGATCACTCTGGTCACGGTCTGCTCTGTTTACATCAACTGTATGATCACTCTGTTCAGAGTCTGCTCTGTTTACAACTATTGTATGATCACTCTGGTCAGGGTCAGTTCTCTTTACAACTGTTTACAACTACTGTATGATCACTCTGGTCAGGGTCTGTTCTCTTTACAACTGTTAACAACTACTGTATGATCACTCTGGTCAGGGTCTGCTCTGTTTACATCAACTGTATGATCACCCTGTTCAGGGTCTGCTCTGTTTACAACTACTGTATGATCACTCTGGTCAGGGTCTGCTCTGTTTACATCAACTGTATGATCACTCTGTTCAGGGTCTGCTCTGTTTACAACTACTGTATGATCATTACCAAGGTGGAGTACTAGTATTAGCGAGGTTGAGTACTAGTATAAGCGAGGTTGAGTACAGGTATTAGCGAGGTTGAGTACTAGGATTAGGGAGGTTGAGTACAGGTATTAGCGAGGTTGAGTACTAGGATTAGGGAGGTTGAATACTAGTATTAGCGAGGTTGAGTACTAGGATTAGAGAGGTTGAGTACCGGTATTAGCGAGGTTGTGTACTAGTATTAGCGAGGTTGAGTACCGGTATTAGCGAGGTTGTGTACTAGTATTAGCGAGGTTCAGTACTAGGATTAGGGAGGTTGAATACTAGTATTAGCGAGGTTGAGTACTGGTATTAGCGAGGTTGAGTACTAGTATTAGCGAGGTTGAGTACTAGTTTTAGGGAGGTTGTGTACTAGTATTAGCGAGGTTGAGTACCAGTATTAGCGAGGTTGAATACTAGTATTAGCGAGGTTGAGTACTTGGATTAGAGAGGTTGAGTACTAGTATTAGCGAGGTTGAGTACTAGTATTAGCGAGGTTGAGTACTAGTATTAGCGAGGTTGAGTACTAGTATCAGCGAGGTTGAGTACTAGTATGAGCGAGGTTGAGTACTAGTATTAGGGAGGTTGAGTACTAGTATTAGCGAGGTTGAGTACTAGTATTAACGAGGTTGAGTACTAGTATTAGCGAGGTTGAGTACTAGTATTAGGGAGGTTGTGTACAAGTATTAGCGAGGTTGAGTACTAGTATTAGCGAGGTTGAGTACTAGTATTAGCGAGTTTGAGTACTAGTATTAGCGAGGTTGAGTACTAGTATTAGCGAGGTTGAGTACTAGTATTAGCGAGGTTGAGTACTAGTATTAGGGAGATTGAATACTAGAATTATCGAGGTTGAGTACTAGTATTAGCGAGGTTGAGTACTAGTATTAGCGAGGTTGAGTACTAGTATTAGCGAGGTTGAGTACTAGTATTAGGGAGGTTGAATACTAGTATTAGCGAGATTGAGTACTAGTTTTAGCGAGGTTGAGTACTAGTATTAGTGAGGTTGAGTACTAGAATTATCGAGGTTGAGTACTAGTATTAGCGAGTATACTAGCGAGGTTGAGTACTAGTATTAGCGAGGTTGAGTACCAATTTAAGCGAGGTTGAGTACTAGTACTAGCGAGGTTGAGTACTAGTATTAGCGAGGTTGAATACTAGAATTATCGAGGTTGAGTACTAGTATTAGCGAGGTTGAGTACTAGTATTAGCGGGGTTGAGTACTAGTATTAGCGAGGTTGAGTACTAGTATTAGTGAGGTTGAGTACTAGAATTATCGAGGTTGAGTACTAGTATTAGTGAGTATACTAGCGAGGTTGAGTACTTGTATTAGCGAGGTTGAGTACCAGTATAAGCGAGGTTGAGTACTAGTATTAGCGAGGTTGAGCACTAGTATTAGCGAGGTTGAGTACTAGTATTAGCGAGGTTGAGTACTAGTATTAGCGAGGTTGAGTACCAGTATTAGCGAGGTTATGTACTAGTATTAGCGAGGTTGAGTACCAGTATTAGCGAGGTTGAGTACTAGTATCAGCGAGGTTGAGTACTAGTATTAATGAGGTTGAGTACTAGTATTAGCGAGGTTGAGTACTAGGATTAGGGAGGTTGAATACTAGAATTATCGAGGTTGAGTACTAGTATTAGCGAGAATACTAGCGAGGTTCAGTACTAGTATGAGCGAGGTTGAGTACCAGTATTAGCGAGGTTGAGTACTAGTATTAGCGAGGTTGAGTACCAGTATTAACGAGGTTGAGTACTAGTATTAGCGAGGTTGAGTACTAGGATTAGCGAGGTTGAGTACCAGTATTAGCGAGGTTAAGTACTAGTTTTATCGAGGTTGAGTGCCAGTTTTAGCGAGGTTGAGTACTAGAATTATCGATTTATTTTTTTTGTGTAAAAAATCCATTAACTCAGAGCAATTGATTATTACCTCGATAGTTCGGCTTTATCGCAAAGCCTTCGTCAACACACTGAGATGTGGTCAGTGGGTGTCACATGACTTTGAGTCGTCACGTGACACAAGGAGAGAATCATACACTGTTGGCAGTTTCAGTCCCTCGTCTCGGTTGAGTGATTGTCGCCGCTGTTTTATTAGAATGGCTTCTTTCACTCTACGTTTAAGATGCATTTCTTCTGACCTCAAGACCTTGGTATTGCGAGGGTCAAAGTGGTGACCAGTGGTTTCACAGTGTTCATGTAAAGCTGAATTGGATCCAGACACATGCTCTTTTAGTCTTGTTTCCAGAGGTCTACCGGTCTCTCCAACATAGTCATGTCTGCATTCCTCACACTTAACATAGTAAACTACGCCACATTTCTTCAATTTGTCCGTTTTGTCTTTCACATGTGTGATTTGTGAGCGAATTGAGTTGAATGGGCGGTGGTACATGTTAACCCCATGTTGTTTGAAAATTCTGTGCAGAATTTCAGAGGTGCCCCGGATATAGGGGATGCCGACATTTGGTCTCTTTTGTTGTTGCTGGTGTTTTTTCTTGTCCTTTTTTATGTTTGTTCGGAATTGTAAACATCCACTCTAGATAGCCATTTGCCCGTATTGCACATTTGACGTTTGACATTTGACACATTCTGTCTGAGTCCTCTGTGACTAATTCATCGACTCGATGGAACAAGGTTCTTACTACGGATCTCTTGTGTTCTAGGTGGTGATTAGAGCTAAAGTTTAGATATTGGTCAGTATGAGTAGGTTTCCTGTAGACTGTGACTTTAGTGGACCCGTCATCCTTGATATGGACACATGTGTCAAGAAATGGAATTTTTCCGTCCTCTTCACTCTCTGATGTGAACTTGATGTGTTCGTCAATGGAGTTTAAGTGATTGAAGAACTCCTCTATGTGGTACTCATGAAGTTTGGTCATGGTGTCATCCACATATCTAAACCACATAGAGGGTGGGTTTCTGGCTGTGTCCAATGCCTCTTTTTATGCCCCCATTGACGATAGTCGGGGGGCATATTGTTTTTGCCCTGTATGTTTGTTTGTTTGTCTGTTTGTCTGTTTGTTTGTCAGCAACTTTAACATTGGTCATAACTTTTGAGCCAGTATAGATAGAGACTTCATATTTGGCATACATATGTATCTCATTAAGCCGCACATTTTGAGGGGTAGCGTGTCAAGGTCAATGTCATCCTTCAAGGTCAGAGGTCAAATATATGGGTCAAATCGCCGACTTTAACATTGGCCATAACGTTTGGACCAGTAGAGATAGAGACTTGATATTTGGCATGCTTGTGTATCTCATGAGGCTGCACATATTGAGGGGTGACATGTCAAGGTCAAGGTCAGAGGTCAAATATATGAGGGGGCATAGTGTTTCACAAACACATCTTGTTCAAAATGTTCCATATAGAGGTTAGCTACAATAGGAGAAACTGGTGACCCCATGGCCGCCCCTTGTTTCTGTTTAAAGTACTGTCCATTGTAAATGAAATAGGTGCTGTTCAGTGCCATTTCTAGGAGGTCACAAATGCTGTTTACTGTGAGTGTGGTTCTGTTGTGTAGCTCACTGTCATGTTCCAGTTTTAGTTTTATTACTTCCAGGGCTTGCTTCACCGGAATGCTAGTGAACAGAGCCGTCACATCGTATGGCACGAGTTTGTTAGTGTGTGGTACTTCCAGTCCACTGATCTTCTGAACAAAGTCGACACTGTTTACAATATGGTGTTCTGTCTTACCCACTATGGGACCAATGACTGTGGCTAAAGATTTGGAGACCTGGTACATCACACTTCCTGTACTTGACACAATAGGTCGGAGGGGGACATCCTTCTTATGTATTTTCGGAAGACCATATATTTTGGGGACTGATTCAGAGGTGGGTTTTTCATCCATTTGGTTGTCTTTTTTAGATCTTTGAGTTTGGATATTAGTTTATGTTTTATGGATTTGGTGGGGTCACATTTGAGTGGAACATAGGTGCATTTGTCAGTTACCAGCTGATTCATCTTTTTATCATATTCTGATCGATTGAGGACAACTGTAGTGCGACCTTTGTCTGCAGGGAGAATAACTATGTCTTTGTCTTTGCCTAACTTGGAAAGGGCTACTCTTTCCTTATTTGTCACATTGCTTTTTGGGGGTTTACTGTTTTTCAGAATTTTCACTACGTCTGCTCTCAAACTGTCTGCTTCTGCCTTATCTGACATTTGACTACATGCTGTTTCAGTAGATGCTATGATTTCATCGGTGGGGATTTTGGGAGGGGTAACACAAAGGTTCATACCTTTTTGGAGTACAGAGTGTTCGTCTGCATCTAATTTCCTGTCCGATAGATTTACTACCCATTTGGCGGTATCAATGGTCTGCTTACCCCCGGCATCCTTCGAATTAACTCCATTCCTCTTCGCTAAAAGACGGTCGTATTTATTGCACTGACGTTGTTTACATGTTTCAAAAGACCTCTCATGTGCATGCGTGAAAGCTAGTTTGGTTTTCGACCACAGATCCGGTGATAGTTTCGCAATCAAAATTTGTTCAATGTTTGCGATATCCTGTTCGATCTTGGTGAGAGTAAATTCTGTCTGTTTCAATCTTACTTGTAATAGTTGTTTTTCGGCTTTATGAATGACTTTTTGAGCTGAAAAACCGTGTACTGATGTTTTCAATTTCAAACTAGTCGGAGTGATGGTGTCATGACGACAGCGAATGTTGAAATGTAGGTGATTTTTCCATCTAGCTTGTTTTTCGTGTAATTTCTCTCCTTGTCTGAAAGTTTTGAGGACTTCGCGTCCATGTTGGCGAAGAATACAACAATGAAGGTTGTTCTCTTGCTCTGGATTGTCCATTTTTTGTGTAAAAAATCCATTAACTCAGAGCAATTGATTATTACCTGGATATTTCAGCTTTATCGCAAAGCCTTCGTCAACACACTGAGATGTGGTCAGTGGGTGTCACATGACTTTGAGTCGTCACGTGACACAAGGAGAGGATCATACACTCAATTGCTCTGAGTTAATGGATTTTTACACAAAAAATGGACAATCCAGAGCAAGAGAACAACCTTCATTGTTGTAGAATTATCGAGGTTGAGTACTAGTATTAGCGAGGTTGAGTACCAGTATTAGCGAGGTTGAGTACTAGTATTAGCGAGGTTGAGTACTAGTATTAGCGAGGTTGAGTTCTAGTATTATCGAGGTTCAGTACCGGTATTAGCGAGGTTGAGTTCTAGGATTAGCGAGGTTGAGTACAAGTATAAGCGAGGTTGAGTACCAGTATTAGCGAGGTTGAGTACTAGGATTATCGAGGTTGAGTACCAGTATTAGCGAGGTTGAGTACTAGTATTAGCGAGCTTGAGTACCAGTATTAGCGAGGTTGAGTACTAGTATTAGCGAGGTTGAGTACTAGGATTATCGAGGTTGAGTACTAGGATTAGAGAGGTTGAGTACTAGTATCAGCGAGGTTGAGTACCAGTATTATCGAGGTTGAGTACTAGTATTAGCGAGGTTGAGTACCGGTATTAGCGAGGTTGAGTACTAGGATTAGCGAGTTTGAGTACTAGTATTAGCGAGGTTGAGTACTAGTATTAGCGAGGTTGAGTAACAGTATTAGCGAGGTTGAGTACTAGGAATAGTGAGGTTGAGTACTCAGACGAGCGAGTTTGAGTACCCAGACGAGCGAGGTTTAGTGTTCAGATAAGCGCGGTTTTACGGTAGTGCATAGGGAATGGACAGTCTATAAATGCTTCACCCTGTGGGTTTGGGTGACACTTTGTATGCAGAACTATTTAGTAATGTGAGACTATCAGTTATTGGCCCGACAGTTTAGTGTGAAGCAAGTTCCCTTGGTGATTTTGTGTGACAGAGTGAAATAGATTGAATATATAATGGTCAATCACGGGCCTGTTTTTGCGTCACCTGTTTAAGCAGAGTTACGTTTAGGAAACACGTTAGCCTGTGTATCTGTCTGTTCGTCTGCATGTGTGTCTTTTCGTCCATTTGTCTGTCTGCCCGTGTCTGTTCGTCCGCCCACTGGCCCGCATCGTCTTTTGGAACTATTTGCGTACATCAGCCTGCATTAAGCTACCACCAGTCTTAAAGATCGGCATAGGTGTTAATCAAAATATCCGACATAGAGAGTAACTGCATGGATAGAATTCTAGTGTATCTACCATGGCCAGACATACCTGTATTACTAGTATAGCTACCATGGTCAGACATACCTGTATTACTAGTATAGCTACCATGGTCAGACATACCTGTATTACTAGTATAGCTACCATGGTCAGACATACTTGTATTACTAGTGTATCTACCATGGTCAGACATACCTGTATTACTAGTATAGCTACCATGGCCAGACATACCTGTATTACTAGTATAGCTACCATAGCCAGACATACCTGTATTACTAGTATTGCTACCATGGTCAGACATACCTGTATTACTAGTATAGCTACCATAGCCAGACATACCTGTATTACTAGTATTGCTACCATGGCCAGACATACCTGTATTACTAGTATAGCTACCATAGCCAGACATACCTGTATTACTAGTATAGCTACCATAGCCAGACATACCTGTATTACTAGTATTGCTACCATGGTCAGACATACCTGTATTACTAGTATAGCTACCATAGCCAGACATACCTGTATTACTAGTATAGCTACCATGGTCAGACATACCTGTATTACTAGTATGGCTACCATAGTCAGGCATACCTGTATTACTAGTATAGCTACTATGGCCAGACATTCCTGTATAACTAGTATATCTACCATGGTCAAACATACCTGTATTACTAGTATACCTACCATAGCCAGACATATCTGTATTACTAGTATAGCTAC
Source organism: Azorinus chamasolen (assembly GCA_963576725.1). Lineage (NCBI taxonomy): Eukaryota > Metazoa > Mollusca > Bivalvia > Cardiida > Solecurtidae > Azorinus > Azorinus chamasolen. Next base: position 86,071,058 of record OY755246.1, read on the forward strand.
CATAGCCAGACATACCTGTATTATTAGTATAGCTACCATGGTCAGACACACCTGTATTACTAGTATAGTTACCATAGTCAGACACACCTGTATTACTAGTATAGCTACCATAGCCAGACATACCTGTATTACTAGTACATCTACCATAGTCAGGCTTACCTGTATTACTAGTATAGCTACCATGGTCAGACATACTTGTATTACTAGTGTATCTACCATGGTCAGACATACCTGTATTACTAGTATAGCTACCATGGCCAGACATACCTGTATTACTAGTATAGCTACCATAGCCAGACATACCTGTATTACTAGTATTGCTACCATGGTCAGACATACCTGTATTACTAGTATAGCTACCATAGCCAGACATACCTGTATTACTAGTATTGCTACCATGGCCAGACATACCTGTATTACTAGTATAGCTACCATAGCCAGACATACCTGTATTACTAGTATAGCTACCATAGCCAGACATACCTGTATTACTAGTATTGCTACCATGGTCAGACATACCTGTATTACTAGTATAGCTACCATAGCCAGACATACCTGTATTACTAGTATAGCTACCATGGTCAGACATACCTGTATTACTAGTATGGCTACCATAGTCAGGCATACCTGTATTACTAGTATAGCTACTATGGCCAGACATTCCTGTATAACTAGTATATCTACCATGGTCAAACATACCTGTATTACTAGTATACCTACCATAGCCAGACATATCTGTATTACTAGTATAGCTACCATAGCCAGACATACCTGTATTATTAGTATAGCTACCATGGTCAGACACACCTGTATTACTAGTATAGTTACCATAGTCAGACACACCTGTATTACTAGTATAGCTACCATAGCCAGACATACCTGTATTACTAGTACATCTACCATAGTCAGGCTTACCTGTATTACTAGTATAGCTACCATAGCCAGACATACCTGTATTACTAGTATATCTACCATGGTCAGACACACCGGTATTACTAGAATAGCTACCATGGTCAGACATACCTGTATTACTAGTATATGTACCATGGTCAGACATACCTGTATTACTAGTATACTTACCATAGTCAGGCATACCTGTATTACTAGTATAGCTACCATAGTCAGGCATACCTGTATTACCAGTATAGCTACCATAGTCAGACAAACCTGTATTACTAGTATATCTACCATGGTCAGACACACCTGTATTACTAGTATACATACCATAGTCAGGCATACCTGTATTACTAGTATAGCTACCATAGTCAGGCATATCTGTATTACCAGTATAGCTACCATAGTCAGACACACCTGTATTACTAGTATATCTACCATAGTCAGGCATTCCTGTATTACTAGTATAGCTACCATAGCCAGACATACCTGTATTACTAGTATAGCTACCATAGCCAGACATACCTGTATTACTAGTATATCTACCATGGTCAGACACACCTGTATTACTAGTATAGCTACCATGGTCAGACATACCTGTATTACTAGTATAGCTACCATGGTGGTCGGACATACCTGTATTACTAGTATAGCTACCATAGCCAGACATACCTGTATTACTAGTATAGCTACCATAGCCAGACATACCTGTATTACTAGTATAGCTACCATGGTGGTCAGACATATCTGTATTACTAGTATAGCTACCATGGTCAGCCATACTTGTATTACTAGTATATCTACCATGGTCAGACATACCTGTATTACCAGTATAGCTACCATAGTCAGACATACCTGTATTACTAGTATATCTACCATGGTCAGACATACCTGTATTACCAGTATAGCTACCATAGTCAGACATACCTGTATTACTAGTATAGCTACCATGGTCAGACATACCTGTATTACTAATATATCTACCATGGTCAGACATACCTGTATTACTAGTATAGCTACCATGGTCAGACATACCTGTATTACCAGTATAGCTACCATGGTCAGACATACCTGTATTACTAGTATATCTACCATGGTCAGACATACCTGTATTACTAGTGTACCTACCATGGTCAAGCATACATGTATTCATATGTCATCACAAAACTAATTTTGCTAACCTGTTAATTATCCAATATTCATGTCAGAAGTAATGGCATAATGAATATTTATTAATAATAGGAGCTTTCTGCATAACTTTCTTCCTGCATCAAGCAACTACCTGCTTATAAAGACATCCATGTTTATTCATTAAGTGGTCGCATTAGAGCGTTTCTACTGTACTTCCAACATGAATATTAATGAAGTAATGGATTAAGTCAAGCGTGTTTTTGCCGGAGGTCATGACCTCATTTCAGTTTGCATTCATCATCTGGATCTTAATCCATTTGCTCCGAGTGGATTCTTCCTTGCTTATATGTTGGATTAGTCCATTATTATCAAAGGGGTGCCTGACCTAAATTTTCAATTTCGTTTTGTTTTAAATTGAAATTCCTATTAGCAAACAGTGTAGACTCTGATCAGACGCCGCATTATGCGGCGTCTGATCAGTCTACACTGTTTGCCTACGTCTCATATATTGAAGCAAATGGGATAACAATGTTCAGATTCAGATTCACAAACTCGCCCATGGTAACGAAAGAGTAAATTCTGACTGGATTTGAAACAGTTTGGAGACAGATGAAACGCAAAGCGGTCTAGTGGTAACGCGTTTGACTGCCGGTCCGGAGGTCCGGGGTTCAAATCCCGGTCCCTCCCGGAAATTTAAGAGACGCTTTTCTGTGTCTCCCACCCGCATCTCCGCTCCACCACGGGGTTAAGATGGGTACCTGTGAGGGTCACTCGCCGGTACTGCGGCTGCATGATTGCGCCATATGTTAACAGTGCTCAATATTGTAGGCGAATGACTCAATGATTTAGGGGAGTAAATGTAGTCGGTTGAACGGTCATTCGGACTAAAAGTAGACTATTACTAGGTACATTACTACTTTTTTACTTTACTTATCAGATCAGGGCCCAAACTGTCTGACACCCTGACAACAGTTTCTCAAACACTTGTACGAATCAGAAGTAAGTTGAACATGCAACAGATCTGAGTTTTTGTCAGACATATTTGTTTTCAGTTGAACATGCAACAGATCTGAGTTTTTGTCAGACATATTTGTCAGACAGAGCAGACCCTGATCAGACGCCGTCTACAGAACACGTCTGATCTTGGTGTACCCGTCTACAGAACACGTCTGAGCTTGGTGTACCCTGTTTGCAAAGGCATGAACAAGTGTGTGTATGAAGGAAACGGTTAAGATAACTTTAAGTTTGGATTAATACAATTTGTTCCACGTTATGAATTATGACATTTAGTGTCTGTATATCGAAATTGAAGCTTAGAAAGAAAACCAACTGGATATAGATATCTGCTATAAACATTGATACAAAAGCGGATCTGTCAATATTTCCAAGTGAGATGTCAGTCTGATTGGTGGAAATGTCTTTCTATTGGACATGTTTTAAACGCGTTCATAGAGAAGAATTGACAAGTTTCGTAGAAAATTTAAATTGAATATGTTTGACATGAACGAATCGAAACCAAACACATCAATTTAGAAATTTAAACCTTTTCTTGCCTCGCGCTACCTAGCTGTTTGTTACAAACAGTTTGGATCCAGATGAATCGGCTCTGATGCCGAGTAACTCGGCCTCTTATCAGGATCAAAATTGTTTGAAACTCGGTCTATAGTTCTTCATAAGTTTGAACTAATCGAAGGTAAACATAATTTTCAACATTCCGGAGTTTAACCATTACTTTCATACAGCCGCATCTTCACGCATTTGCAAACAGAGGAGACTATAGGAGCCGTCTAATCAGATTATGTTCTATTTGCTTATGGTATAGTATAGATGATTCTACAGTTTCTGTCTAGGCTAAAACGTCCTGCGTACATATGGTATTATGAAAATTTACCTAATGAATATGCATGGTGTTATTATTTCTTACACGAATACTAATCAGGGAAGGGTTAAGCAAACACTGTTTTATTGTGGTAAGAGACGAGGCGTCCATGGCATCCTCTTTGTTCCTCATTCTCCTCCAGTATCACCTCCAGTTTCACCTCCAGTATCACCTGCAGTATCACCTCCAGTATCGCCTCCAGTATCACCAAAATGCACCACGACAGAATGTAGTCCCAGATTAGACGACGCAGTGTCAATGCTACGTCTGATCAGGATCTTCACAGTTTACTCCAACCTGTAGTTCTATGTCTTTGGTTTATTATGTCTACCCCCTGTATACTGGGGAGGCATTTTGTTTTTGTGCGTGGCGTCCACCGTCTGTCCGTCCTTCCGTCCGCGCGGTTTCTTCAAAAACTTTCATCAGATTTTCATGAAACGTCATAGAATTTATCAGCACAATGCATAGCTGTACATATACTATTCCTGTTCTTTTTTAATGATTTTCTGCAGAGTTATGGAACTTTGATTTTATACATGGAAAAGTTTATCCGCGCAGTTTGTCTAAAACCTTTGATCAGATTTCCATGACACTTCAGTACTCTACCTAGTTGTGCATATCTTATTCCTGTTCCAGTTCGATAATTTTCTGCAGAGTTATGGGACTTTGAAATTATTACATGGAAATTTTGTCCACGCGGTTTCTCCTAAACCTTTGGTTGCATTTTCATGAAACTTCATAAGATTGATCAGCACCATATTTAAGTGTGCATATCTTATTCCTGTTCCGGATTAATCATTTTCTGCAGAGTTATGGGACTTTGAAATTTTTACATGGAAAATTTAGTGGGGGTTGACATCAGTTTTTGTATCAAAACAATTCTAGTTCCCTTGGATTTTGCATTATTTATTTATCTTAATTCTTTATTTTACCGAAATGATTGAACACATTTGGGTTGCAGACCACTGTAAGAAGATTTTAAGCTACTTTGTGCAACATATGCACGCCACCCTGAACATAGTAACCAAGTTCTGTTTATTTGGTAACTTTCAACGCATACAGTAGAACCAGTCTTAACCCTTTCACCGCCGCAGTCGCATAAATGCACCCCGACAAATAGTGCAGTCCCAGATCAGACGCCACCTTTTTAAGGCGGCGTCTGATCAGGGACTTCACTATTTGTCTCAATCTCTATTTCTATATAATTTTTTATGTGCTTTATTCCTTTGAAAGTTACATGTATTTATCTCATTTCCTTATTTTACTGAATGATTTAACAAATTTGGTTTGCAGACGACAATTAGAAATTTGGCGCCGAATGGGTTAAACGGTCATCAAGAAGAAGAGGTCATTTATGGGTTTGTTAGGCAGACGGTAGCTTAATGCGGGTCAAAAGTGATATACAGTTGAAGTTGACATTCGATATTTTGAACGCGGATAACTCGGCATTTAGGATAACTCGGCATTTAGGATAAGTCGAACAAAACGTTTAGCCCTTCCAAAAATTACAATACAAAATTGCTCTAAACTTTATCGCTAGAGATATCTAGAAACACATGTTGCAGCTTGATACAGGTTTAAAGTAATGCTGAAAGCTCCTGTAGGAGCTTTCAGCATTACTTTAGACATGTATTAAGCTGTGAACTCGAGAACATGTTCAGATTAGAAACCGGATACCTCGAACCTCTGTTATCTCGAACTAGTTTGTATGGTCCCTTGTATATCGAGTTATCGAGGTCCAACTGCTGAAAACTACATGACCGCTCAGCATAGGATCTGCTGTATGTCATCTTTACCGTTTACTCCATAAATATTCATGTAAGAAATGTGGCATCGTGAATATTAATTAGATCAACTGTTATGATGACACACGAACATATGATTGTTTTTGATGGTTTTGCTTTACAAAAATCAGATATTTACAACGTCGTAAGCAAACAGAGCAGACCATGGTCAGACGGTTCGTACAGAAGTAGTCTGATCTGTGCCTACAGCATCTATTCGTTAAAAATGTAGCAAGGCATAGTTATAGATGAAAAGGTTTAAAGATAATATTATCTTACTTATTATACTGCAAAGTAAAAATCCTCACTTCTGATTGGTTAACTAACCGTGTACATGAGTCCATGTACCCTGTGAGCTGACAGGGTACATAGACATTCCCCATGGCAGGCCCCACATATTATGGTCAGAAACCAAAAGACCGACTTCTCGACTCGGCTAAACAATGGCAAAATTCATAATAGACAACCATTGGTACGTAAAGAAAACAATGCAGGAATGAATTAAAAAACATCATTGTTTGAAATGACCAATAAAACAGTTTTTAGAGGAGTTATTATATCGTCCAGCCATCTATAATAACACGAACGCCGATGAAATACAATACACACCACTTCGGATACCTTCAGGGTAGAAATAAATGTATTGGGGCGCTCTTAGGGGAATTAGCGCGTTTAGTGATTCAACATGCCAACATGGATTTATATATATTATCCGAACCGTAAAACTTTGCAGTATAATAATTTCGTTATACAGTTCTTTCCCAGGGTACATGACGATTTATTCCCGGCTGGTAAAATCATGTAACCCTCGCCTAATGGCTCGGGCAACATGATTTTCCTCAGCCGGGAATAAATCTTCATGTACCCTGGGAAAGAACTGTATAACTAATAATGTATGTGAATAGACATGGCCTAGTCTTGGTGTTAATGGGCATAAACCAATCCTAGTGTTAATGAGCATAACCTATTCGTAGTTTTAATGGGCATGATCATTCCTAGTGTTATTGACATGACCCATTTCTAGTGTTAATTGGCATGACCCAGTCCTAGTGTTAATGGAGATGACACAGTCTTAGTGTTAATAGACATGACCCTGTCCTAGTGTTAATTGACCCATGCCTGGTGTTAATGGACATGACCTAGTCTTAGTGTTACCGAGCATGACCCAGTCCTAGTGTTAACTGACCCAGTTATAGTGGGGGTTATTTTTTCTATTCAATTAGCAGAATCTAATAAACGAGCACTGAGTTAGCCATACAGGTGTGCAACTCAATTACAATTTATTGTAACACATTTTTGGATATAGATAAATCTCCGTTTTCATTCACCATAATTATATAATAATCGTATTTGACAAACAAATATATTCCAGTATATAGGACTCTTGTAGCTGTCATATTTGTTTGTCATAAACGCATATCATAGTCAGATTGCGTCAATTTCCTGACATATGATACGTGACTTCAGTAAGTAAACTACGAACAATCTCTCCTCATTTACATAATACGTCATCAGTACGTATCTGGCAAAGAAAGCATAGTATATAGTTATACAGTAAACACCACACTAAACGGAATTTTAATAAACAGTAGAATTTCGGCTCTTTTTAAGCAGGGAAAGTGTCACGCAAAAGCTCCTTTTGGAGCTATCTGTTTGTCTTTTATCCTGCATTTGGCTCCCACCATTATAAACCAATGCCACATAGGTAATTTTAGACCCAGCCTCTTTGAAAAATTCTCCTGAAAAGGAGCATTTACTAGAAAGTAGAAAACGTTTTAGAAAATGAAAATTAGTACTTTTGAAACCATTGTGATAGAGTATTTGCTCCTATGGATTAAATGCTCTATTTATCACAGTGGATTCAAAAAGGGGCTTTTACGGAAGTGTCGAAAGGTGTCAATATGGGGGAATGGTTACGGAGGCGTCAAACAGCGTCAATATGTGGGCATGGGATAAAGACCAGCATTGATTGGTTTTACTGCATGTAACAAAACGAAATAAATATAACCAAACAGAAAAAAGAGAAAACCATACATGTATGCTATATAGCATGATTTTATTTTCCGTGTGGTGGAAATTAAATGCAGTCTCCATTGAACAATTATCATTTCATAACTGTTTCTGAATCTTCAAAGTGGACTAGTCCATCGTGTTAAACTATAGAGTTCAAAGTGGACCAGCCCATCGTGTTAAACTATAGAGTTCAAAGTGGACTAGTCCACACGTGTTAAACTATAGAGTTCAAAGTGGACTAGTCCACACGTGTTAAACTATATAGTTCAAAGTGGACCAGTCCATCTGTGTTAAACTATAGAGTTCAAAGTGGATCCGCTCATCCGTGTTAAACTATAGAGTTCACTCAGTATGAAATGCTTAAAATTTCTAGATGATTTTGAATGACAAACAATGCAGACTGATCGGAGAGATCACATAGAAGCCCTCTGATCTGGGTCTATATTGTTTACAAAAGCAGTACATATATGTCCCCAGGTGAAACGGGTTCATTTATAGCCCCTGCAATACATTTGACAAATCCCTGAAATTTACATAATCATTTGTTTATATGCTGAAATGAAACAAGCAAAACAATCAAGCAAACGTTGAAAAAGGCAAACTTGTAATTGTAATTGATTTTGAAGGACACGATGTTATTCGCCAGTGTATTATTATTTATTTGGGTTGTTTTTTAGTTTCGTAACTTTTCGAAACAAACCGATTATATTTTGTCCTACAACTAAAATATACTTATCGGAGAAAGAGGTTTATTTTGTACCATTGATGATTTTTTCGATATAACAATCTTCATAACTAATACCGTGTTTTATGGCGTAATTGAAAATATATAATTGTTGTAGAGATTATCATTTTAAGATAAACGTTTTTGTTTCTTACATAAAAACATAAGATTTAAGACAAACTTGTATGTTTCTTACATAGATCTATACATTTTTAAGACAAACTGATATATTTCTTGCATTATTATTTTTTTTTTTTTTACAACAACTAAAAGTTTACTGAGAAACATTATTAGTTATACAGTTCTTTCCCAGGGTACATGACGATTTATTCCCGGCTGAGGAAAATCATGTTGCCCGAGCCGTTAGGCGAGGGTTACATGATTTTACCAGCCGGGAATAAATCGTCATGTACCCTGGGAAAGAACTGTATAACGAAATTATTATACAGCAAAGTTTTACGGTTAGGGTTATTTATATAAATCCATTTTGGCATGTTGAATCACTAAACACGCTAATTCCCCTAAAAGCGCCCCAATACAATTATTTCTACCCGAAGGTATCCGAAGTGGTTGTATTGTATTTCATCGGCGTTCGTGTTATTATAGATGGTTGGACGATATAATAACTCCTCTAAAAACTGTTTTATTGGTCATTTCAAACAATGATGTTATTTAATTCATTCCTGCGTTGTTTTCTTTACGTATCAATAGTTGTCTATTATGAATTTTGCTATTGTTTAGCCGAGTCGAGAGTCGATCTTTTGGTTTCTGACCATAATATGTGGGGCCTGCCATGGGGGATTTCTATGTATCCTGTCAGCTCACAGGGTACATGGACTCATGTACACGGCTAGTTAACCAATCAGAAGTGAGGATTTTACTTTGCAGTATAATAAGTATTGTTATTGAACACAGAAACTTTTATATGTGACACTTTAATAAACAAATAAAGATGTAGTTGTTGCATTAATGTGTGCAATGTGTGCACCACTTCTTAACGCTTTACTCCGTAAATACGCATGTCTAAGCCTTGGTACTGTTTGCAAACAGACTGGCATACTTCTAACACACTTAATTATTTCTTATGACACAATAGTATATTTCTTACATACAATATACATTATTTTGTATGACACAATTGTAAATTTCTTACATATAGTATATATTATTTCTTCTAAAAAGTTTATATTTCTTACATGCAATGTTATTTTGCTGTTTTGACCTACCACGTAACCCTTTCGCTGCCAATGCCGGATCTGTGATTACCTATGCAAACAGTTTGGATCCAGATGAGACGCCGAGTAACTCGGCGTCTCATCAGGATTCAAACTGTTTATTACTGTTACTATGTTTTTGAAACAAAAATGAAGAAAATCAAAGAATAAAAATTTGTAGCGGACGACAAAGTTAGCAGACGACAGAGTTTGGCAGCGAAATGATTAATAGATAGACACACACGTTACAGACTTAAATATTCGATGAAAAAAATATAGTATTATGGTAGACAATAGATGACCGGATCAGTCATAATTATATATGCGAATAGAGCCGAATATAATATTTTAACGGGTTCTGATATCCGTGTATCATATAGTAAGGCACATAGGAAAATATATTAAAACTAGAACATCGTGTCCATTGGACTTGGATGTACCACTAGCGATATTGTCTCTAAATCAAGCAATTTTCACTATATGTTATTTGTCATGAATTTGGTAAAAATGGTCAGAGAAAAATACTTTATTCTTTACATACATTCTCACATCCAAGTTGTTCATTTGAGAAAGTTTGGGGTAAATCTTTCCATTGGTGTATAGGGAGTTGGACACGATATTTGCGGGACGTACATACGGATGGACGGACAAGAACAGGGTTTTACGCCCCCGCTTTGTTGGGGACATAAACAACTGAAGTTAATGATTAGGAGATACCGTGTCAGAGATCAATAGTTTGAGATAATCCACGCTGGCTGGTCCTTTCAGTAGATGCGTCACTAATATACAAATTTACACCGGAACTAACCGATATTTCTGCGCATGCGTATTATCGCGGACTTGAATATTTTACGAGACTTGCAGATTTTACGGTACAGCGTCACTAATATACAAATCCTTCACCTTACATACTGTAGACTTGCTTTAAAGTGAACACTTAATGAATACACACGAGTGTTTTTAAATGCAGGTGAACGACGAAGGAACAGACAAAAACATCGCCAGGAGCTTTTTGCATGACTATCATTAAGCACCAGATCAGACGCATTCTGTAAGAGCCGTAATTCTGTGTGAGCTGTCATTCTGTAGGAGCTGTCATTCTGTGTGAGCTGTCATTCTGTAGGAGCTGTCATTCTGTGTGAGCTGTCATTCTGTAGGAGCTGTCATTCTGTATTAGCCGTCATTCTGTAGGAGCTGTCATTCTGCTACATTCTGTAGGAGCCGTCATTCTGTAGGAGCCGTCATTCTGTATTAGCCGTCATTCTGTAGGAGCTGTCATTCTGTATTAGCTGTCATTCTGTAGGAGCCTGAAGGAGCTGTCATTCTGTATAAGCTGTCATTCTGTATTAGCTGTCATTCTGTAGGAGCCGTCATTCTGTAGGAGCTGTCATTCTGTAGGAGCCGTCATTCTGTAGGAGCTATCATTCTGTAGGAGCCGTCATTCTGTAGGAGCTGTCATTCTGTATTAGCTGTCATTCTGTAGGAGCCATCAATTTATGTTAGCCGTCATTCTGTAGGAGCTGTCATTCTGTAGGAGCTGTCATTCTGTATTAGCTGTCTTTCCATAGGAGCTGTCATTCTGTAGGAGCCGTCATTCTGTAGGAGCCGTCATTCTGTGTGAGTTGTCATTCTGTAGGAGCTGTCATTCTGTCAAATTCAAAATCAAATTGGGGAGCCGTCTCACCGGTGCTACACTGTTTGCTTCTGGAACAACGAAATGGGCCATAGCGTAGCTATAACGCTATGACATTAAACCATCCATTTACGAGGTCACTGGGACAAGTTTATTCTACGTATTTGATAGTTGTATATGCATGTACAGTAAATGGACCAATGCTCGTTGTCTCGCCTGGATCCAAATTGTTAGCAAATTTTTTACAATTTTGCCAATGGCGACGGAAGAGATAGTCCCGTTTAAACTACACATGTATTAGAATATTAATACAAAACTCAGGAAGTTGTGTAATTTGATAAACCAATTTGTACCAATCCGTCATCATTTAACACTTTCGATTCTGATTTTAAAATTTGCATATTATGGAATAACCCATCAGTGTTTAACAATAGAGTCCATTCAGTAGGAAAGGTCTGGGCCCATGCTTATAAAGCTTTTAGTTGAGTCTGAGATCGTTTTCAAGCTTTTGATTGGTCAGATTTGAGCCTTTGGCTCAAATTTGACCAATCAAAAGCTTGAGAACTCAAATCTGACCAATCAAAAGCTTGAGAACTCAGATCTGACCAATCAAAAGCTTGAGAACTCAAATCTGACCAATCTAAAGCTTTCAAAGTTTAATGTTTAACCCTTCCCAAACTGACAAAAATAGTGTCAGCTAAAAATAGTGTCAGCTCAAACGCTGATCTGATTATCAGTTTGCAGACTTCTGAGTTCCAGCATTGGAGAAGCGTCCGACCAGGTGACAAACAGTTTGGATCCTGATGAGATGTCCCGAGTTACTATGTACCCGTTGTCTCATCCACAACCAATTTGTTTATAAATGTCAGCCAGTTCAGTGTGCTGGCTAACCCTGTTCTATTAATATTCTGATGCAGTTATAATTTCAGATGAGACAGTTATATTGATTGGTGAAGATATTTGAATGATAAGATTTGTTGTTGGAAACGGAGAATGGGTTTTGTTCAAGAATAACTTTGCACATGCTGTACTTTGTGTCTCATAAGAATCCAATCTGCTTGACGTCAAGTCACGTGATTATCAAAAGTTTACATGATCACATCATGACTATGTTTACTTGAATAAAGAAATCAGGATGTGTGACAGTCCGTTGCCAAAACTGTAAAACTATTAGGGGTTGACTGTAAACTCGGATGTATGCCAAATGGGGGATATGGTGCAACTGCAAATTATCTCCCTTGGTAGATATAACACAAATATACCGCTATACCAAATGATAAGTAGGTCTTTTCAGCTGGATCACTCAGTTATATCTGTTGTATTTTAAATAAGATGTTGATTGAAATTTAAAGAAATATCATTTTCCTTTAACACTAAACATTAAATACGTAATTCAACAGAGATATAGTCCAAGAAAGTATATAACAAATGCCATAATCATTGGATTATTTTTATTGAGATATTTAAAGCCAGATGTGTCATTGTGGTGCAAAGAGATCAACAAAAAAATCAGAGGAAACCATAAGGTAGAACCTAGACTGTTTGGGAGAATTTTTGGGAGAGTATTCAAGGGAGATTACTGTCCAAGACCCCTTATTACTCGTCTAGAAAAGTGTTGCTTTTGATCCGTTTAAGATTTAGAGAAACTGATTGAGTGGTAGCATGGGATGGAACCTGTTGGCACCAGGTGATACAGTGGTAAATACGCTATTCCTACCCACTTAATGCGTTTCTTACGCGTTACCTACCCGTTTCTTAGCCGTTTCTTAGCCGTTTCGTTAAACGGGTTTCTAACCGTTTGTTTACGCGTTTCTTAACGCGTTTCCTAAACGTTTAAGAGCCCGGATGAAAGGGGATTAATGGACGAAAGTGGGGTAATCCTTTATATGGTCTTTCTTTGAAATGGGAGACATTCTCATTTACCTGTTGGCACCCCTGATATGTAAAGTTAAGATCAACAGTACTTAAACTTTTAATTCTCGTTTCATTTCCATAAGATCTAGCTAGATCTAGATCTAGATTAAAATATAGATCTACAGTCTCTTTGCGTTCATCTATGTGCTGTAAAATGTCTTTTTTTTGCTACTGTACGTACTATACCGTAGCAGATATAGTAGAAGTATTTTAGAATAGATCTAGATCATATCAATCTAAACTATCTTTAAAACTAGAATTTATATTAATCTAAATTTTAAATTGGTTTAAAATGTTTGGATTTAACTTTGTGCTGAGCCATAGATCTACAATTAATCAAAACATAGTTTTCTTGTATTTTGGAGAAGCTAATAAATCATACTTTTAGATCATTGGGCACATTATTTGGTATTTCTGTTACGTAATAATTCGTAACTTTGTTGATAAGATAGCAGTGGTGTGATCACTGTCAAGACTATTGTCCCCTGCTGAGAAAATTGCTAGGGGATTTACTGACCATCTGGCAGCTTTGATCGTATATTTAGGCTGGGTAAATAATACAGTCTTCAACTAAGACAATTTATTTTCATGCATTCATAACAATTTTATAGTATTTTTTAAATCTTTGAATGCGGGGAACAAAGTACTGACATTTGAAAGCAGTGTAAACACAGACAATATAGCTCCAAAATCAGGGTGTTGATCAGGGTCTTCACTAGTATTTTCATAGGCCTAATTAAAAATCATCTAGCAAATTTAAGCCTGGTAATAATGAATGGAATATACAGTTAAACAATAATGGGCCATTCCACTTTTAAATTTCGGCATACAAAGGTTTAATCTTCACACAGTAACAAAATAATAAGAACGTTTTCATAGTTATATGTGAGCATAAAATATGCTTATTTGTTTAAAACGCTTTAGATCTACCTCATAATGATGAAAACACCTTTGAAAACAGAATGGGTCCAGATCAGATTGCTCACGTGGAAGCCGTTTGATCTTGGGTCTGCACTATTTGCTTATCCCATTACATACACATGGATATAACACTCTAACGCCTTTGCAAACAGAGTAAACCTAGACATGAAGGCTCTTGTATGGACCGTCGGATCAGGGCCCACTCTGCTTATGAAATTATAAATTAATAGACCTGTCTATATTTTCTACACATATCAAAAAGGCGTGTGCACTTATACAGTTGTTAAATTCAGCAAGATCTAATAAATACTCATGATGTCATTTTTTTCTGACAGAAATATTCAAATGGGAAAGGATTAAGAAATAGAATAGATCTCAATTCTTTAGTAGGTTTCTTCATTCTAGATAAAAAAAAATGGTGGTTTACTTTGTGACAGTTTTTTATCTGAAATGTAGAAACCTACTCAAAAAGAACTAACTCTTCAATCCATTTGTTTGATATACGGTGGATATCTGATATTATAGCTTTGTACAAACAAAATTTAAAAACATATCGTTTACTAAATGAGCAAATCGTCGACACTAGCCGGGATTGAACCGCTAAACGTTCGTTGAGTGGCGAATCGATTTTTATTTTGGCTTACCCGTTTCATTCGGACTTTTTTGAAAACGGCTATCATCGATAAGATCCGAAATCTCCGCATGAAACGGAAAACTTATGCACCTACCGCAACTTCTCTGGTATAATCGTTTCTTTACGCGTTTAACGCGTGTAAACCGTTTATCGCGTAACCGTTCGTTAACCGTTCGTTAACCGTTCACTACCCGTTTCTTACGCGTCGAAAAACGGGTAAATGGGTAGGAATAGCGTATTTACCACTGTACCTGGTACATGTAGCATGGGGTGGAGCCTGGTAGCACGGGGTGGAGACTCGTAGCACGGGTTGAACGGGGTGGAACCTGGTAGCACGGGATGGAGCTTGGTGGCACCGGGTGGAACCTGGTAACACGGATGGAACCTGGTAGCACGAGACGAAACCTGGTAGCACGGAATGGAACCTCGTTGGCACCTGATATCACGGGATGAAACCTGGTAGCACGGGTGGAATCTGGTGGAACCTTGTAGCATGGGGTGGATCCTGGTAGCACAGGTAGGAACCTGGTAGCACGGGTGGAACCTGGAAGCACGGGATGGATCTTGGTAGCACGGAATGTAACCTGGTATTATGATACAGAGGAGTACAATAGCAACTCGTTTCTCCAATTGACAGCTTTATTTCAGAGTCCTAACTATATGAGACCTGGCAGCATTCTCCCCGACTTCTAAACCTAGACTCAAGCCAGACTCCTTTAACTAGATTATAGAGCTGCTTATATACAAAGTTAGTGATCCGGGAAAACCCATCCAAATACATAACCGACCTTTTAATTGCTCTTAGTCAGTATGCGTATGACTGGTCATTTCCTCTTCAAAAGCCGTGTATCCTTAGCGTGCTGCGTATCCCCATATTTACAAGACAATATTATAGTATAACGAGATGGAACATGGTAGCACGGAATCGAACCTGGTAGCACGGAGTGGAACCTGGTAGCACGGGGTCAAACCTAGTAGCACGGGGTGGAACCTGACAGCACGGGGTGGAACCTGGTAGCACGGGATAGAACCTGTTTGGAACATGGTAGTACGGGGTGGAACTTGGTAGCACGCGATGGAACCTAGTAGCACGGGATGGAACCTGGTTGGAACCTGGTAGCACAGGGATGGAACCTGGTAGCACGGGATAGAACCTGGTTGGACCTGGTGGCACCGGGTGGAACCTGCTAGCACGGGTAGGAACCTGGTAGCACGGAATGGAACCTGGTAGCAATTGGCGAAACCTGGTAGCACGGGGTGGAACCTGGTAGCACGGGATGGAACCTGGAAGCAAGTGGTGAAACCTGGTAGCACGGGGTGGAACTGGTAGCACGGAATGGAACCCGGTAGCAAGTGGTGAAACCTGGTAGCACGGGATGGAACCTGGTTGTACGGGGAAGAAACTGGTTGGAACCTGGTAGCACGGGGTGGAACCTGGTAGCACGGGATGGAACCTGGTAGCACGGGATAGAACTTGGTTGGAACCTGGTAGCACTGGGTGGAACCTGATAGCACAGTGTGGAACCTGATAGCACGGAATGGAACCTGGTAACACGGGGTGGAACCTGGTAGCACGGGGTGGAACCTGGAAGCACGGGGTGGAACCTGGTAGCACGGAATGGAACCTGGTAGCAAGTGGTGGGATCTGGTAGCACGGGGTGGAGCCTGGTAGCACGGGGTGGAACCTGGTAGCACGGGCTGAACCTGGTAGCACGGGATAGAGCCTAGCATTTTCAGTCGCGCAACAAAGGTAAGCTTGGATACTGGTGGTCAAATGAAAAAAAATATTGATCATGTCGGCAAATGCCGGTCGGATCAACAAATATTGTACATGTCGGCAAATGCCAATCAGATAGGCAAATGTCGGACTGGGCGGCAAATGTCGGACTGAGCGGCAAATGTTGGTAAGGTAGGAAAATGCCGGTCTTAACAACTGAAAGTCCTATCGGGAAGCATGTTGTTATGTCGTTGCCAAATTATTTGATCATCAAAACATTACCGCCTCCAAAGATCGAATGAGCCAGAGCATACCATATTATAATAATGTTGACGCACAGTCAAATTGGCCAGAACATACCATATTATACTATTACTGAATCGTATTGATGCAATCGTGAGACCGGCGATCAGTAACTTCTGACGCTTGAAATATATTTCTTGGGAATGTTTCATACTATGGGATATGGCCGCTATTGTAGTTTATAATAGGGTCCATGCTTATAAAACTTTTAGTTGAGTCTGAGTACGTTCTCATGCTTTTGATTGGTCAGATTTGAGCCTCTGGCTCAAATCTGACCAATCAAAAGCTTGAGAACTCAAATCTGACCAACCAAAAGCTTGAGAACGAAACTCAGACTCAACTAAAAGCTTTATAAGCATGGACCCAGGTCTGACCTTGTGTGATGTTTCATTTTAAAACCGTCATGGCCCTTTTATCCACAGATATTAAAGTAAGAAATACTAATTTCATGAATTTTAGATTATTTGTATAATGGTACATGTAAATGAACATGGAAATTGTTGGCAAAAGCTGTAGAATCAGATATCTATTATTCCATAAGGTAACAGAGCAGACACTGACAAGACGGTCACTAAAACATGTCAGTAAACAGCGTTGTTGTCTGCTGGACACACATTTTAAAGACGGTGTTTATTCAATTTCTTTTTAACATAGACAAACAGAGTTTCAAACAGTTCGGAACCGGATGAGACGCCGAGTTACTCGGCGTCTCATCTGGATTCAAACTGTTTAAATTATCATACCTCAGACCCGTCTTTATGGCAATGGAGTGATTAAGTCTATAAATACATTTTACAAAGGAACCAGTATTATTTCATTATTCAACTGCTATGATAAGTGCGACCTGGAGCTTGGAAAACTGATATAAATATATAATATTCATGTAATACAAACTGGCATAATGAATGTTTAACATACACACTGGAAATTTGCGCACAGCAGAAAATATAGACTCCCGTCTAAACCACATGGTAGATCCTGATCTGACCGATCCTACACGAACTATCGGATCTGAGTCTACACTGTTTGCAAATGCACTAAAAGACGTACAGAGGTCAGTGCGTTGATATACCGTGATGCCACAAGCCTTAATGTATCTTAAAAGTTTACCTCTTGAATGCTAAAACTTCAAAGTTGACTGCCTAACATTATTTTAAGGTAAAATCCATTCAATCTAAAACGTTATAATTTGCATGACTTTTTCAGTTGTAAACAGTGCAGACCCTGGGCTCATCTAGGAGCCCATTGATCTTGGTCTACACTGTTTGCAAATGTCAGTGCATTCGTTTCCTACATTGAAAGAGTTACATCCTCTATGTCCTTTGTAAATTCAGTAACTTCAAATGCCCAGGCCAAAACAATATAAAAACAGGAAATTAGACTCGTTCGGGTTGAAGACCGAATCTGTGAAAACCTCGATTGTGATTCATTCAGACTATGGGATGGGTAAGTACGGACTAAACCGTGCCAAGTTTACATCGTTGAGAATGAATAGCCATTGATACATGTAGTCACTACTTTTAGCTCTTTGAGAGCTGAATATTCAAAGTGGATATTGATAGAGTCCTTACAGCATGAATGGTTCCAATTTGCTTGAGGATTTTTACTGACAGTGCATATCCTGCCAATGTGCTTTCTCTAGGAGCCCCCGATCTGGGTTTAGTCTGTTTGCTCGTGCTGGTACGTTAGTTTCTGTCTTTGACCCCCCCCCCCACCCACACACACACTCTGATGGTTTTATTATATCGAATCACACCCGTGCCTGATCAATTTTCACGCAAGTAATAATAGCATAATTTCTTGTAACGCGCGGTAAAATGCAAAAAAATCATGTTATATGCTGAAAAGAGGTATACATATCGCAAGGAATTCGGTCGAATAAACGTTTCAAAGGTCTGTTTAATATCGAATACCCTGGTGTTATTCGCCGGTGTATTCGTGTCTACTCGGGCTGCGTTTTAGTTTAGAAGCTATTCAATTAGGTCGCGTTTTAGTTTAGAAGCTATTCAATTAGGTCGCGTTTTAGTTTAGAAGCTATTCAATTAGGTCGCGTTTTAGAAGCTGTTCAGTTAGGTTACTTTAGTATCACTGGGGCTTTGTTCGATGTACAGTAAAACCTCGATAAGGATTAATAGAAAATAAAACATAAACAACATAACAACATAAACAACATAACAACCAAAGCAAACAAACTACATAATCCTACCTGCAACTTGAGTCTGAGATCATTCTCAAGCATCTGACCAATCAGATACTTGAGAATGATCTCAGACTCAGACTCAGAAGTTTTATAACCTTGGACCCAGACAGTTCCACTTAGAGCTATCTTATTATTGACTACTGTGTTTGTCTATCGAATACAAATAGCATAGACCCGGATCAGACGACTCCTACGTGGTGTCTGATCTAGGTATGCTCTCTCAAAATCAAAATGCATGTCTATGAGGTAGAGGGTTAGGTAATTATACAGCGGTCATTTAGAAGGCTCAGCTAGGCTCAGATATTATAAGTGAGATGAGATAAGTTTTATTTAAGACTGCAAGATACAAAATATCTGCATTACTTTTTACCTGCATTAAGTTACCAGTTGCATTACAAACGCATAGTTTAGACCCTATTTTTAGCTCGCCTGTTCGTAGAACAGCAGAGCTTATGCTATACTTCCGGCGTAAGCGTGCGCGTGGCCAAGGTTATTTATTTTTGACGGATTGTTTTAAAGCTTAATATTTGTACTAGGATGCTGAAATTTTGTCTGGAAGTTTATTTGGGGTCAAATAGTAGTTATGAAGTTAAACATTATTTTTTTTCTATTTTTGTTTCAAATTTCGACATGTTTTGGACTAAGTGTTTTTATTTGCCGAAAATCACCAGGTTAAAGTTTTTGGGACGGGCTGGTATAAAGCTTAATATTTGTACTATGATGGTGAAATTTAATGAGAAGGTTCATATTGTCAAGACCTTTTACGACCACGCCAACATTATTGCCCTTTTGACATTGACCTTGAACTTTGACCTACTTTTGAAAAGTCTTTAAATGCATAAACTTCCGTAATTGGTATGTATCTTTTCCGTCTTAAGACTTTTTCAAACATACCAATGATTTTTACCATGTGACCTTGATCTTTGACCTACTTTCGCAAAACTCTTTAAGTGCCTATAACATTGGAACCAAAAGACCTAGGGCTTCCATACTTGGTATAACCATGCCAACATATTTTCCCTTCTGACCTTGATATTTGACCTACTTTTGCAAAAGTCTTTAAATGTATATAACATTGGAACCGATAGGCCTAGGGCTTCCACGCTTGGTATGTATCTTCCTGTCTTAAGACTGTCCAACCATACCAATGTTTCACCACGTGACCTTGAATTTGTCATTTGACCTACTGTGGCAAAAATCTTTAATGCATATAATATGGACGCGATGCGCATAGGGCGTCTATTTTTTAACTGTCTATTACATTGGAACCAATAGACATAGGGCTTCCATACTTGGTATGTATCTTCCTTGTTTAATAATCATTTTTGAATTGCTGAAAATTGGTATTTGGTTACATTTTGGTTCTGGTATTGATACAGTTAAGTATAAATTGAAAATTGAATGATTTTTTTGTTCAACATGACACGTTTTAAACTTAACTTTTAAACAGGCGAGCGTCAGGTGGCTTTGACAACATTTCTGGTTAAATGGCCGCTTAAGACTGGTTCTACTGAAAGACGTCTGAAACTGAAATTGAATTATATGGATCCAAATTGTTGGCACATGCCTCCACATATTAACAGCTGACATTAAAATAGTTCACTTACTTTGTTTTAACCATGTTTCTGTTATAAAATTGACGTTTGCTTAAACCCTGAACTGCTTTACTTCAGATGTTGAGAACCTGTAAAGTGTCAAACAGTTTGGATCCTGATAAAAGGCTGAATTACACCGTGGTGGATCGGCATCGAAGCTGTTTTAAAACGTCATTGAACCGTTTATCTGGTGAGTCTCCATGTAAGAGAAAATGACAAAATAAATATTTATTAGCTGATATTTACTGAAAATACATAACGGCTACAGATACGATAGAATCCTACGTAAATGATTCCATAAGCTAGTACAGCATACCGTTATTAGAAGGTTCTATCTGTTTTATCTGGCATTGATCTACTCTGTTTGCAAATACGTGTTTCTGTCGGGTACAACATTATAACGCCAGTACCAGTGTAACGGTTAACCATTAACTTGTATTCACGTCAATATACACATCTACCTGTAAATAGTGAAGACCCAGATGAGACAGCTCCTGCAGGAGCTGTCTCATCAGGGTCTGCACTTTTTACAAGTTGATTGCGCAACCAGTGCACTCTACAGCAGTGATTGCACAGCAAAATACTTGTACACAGTGAAGATATATGTAATTATACAACAGGGCATGGGTAAAGAAGGAGAAATACATTTTAAAATTCAGCAAGAGAAGGGTTGAAATATGTTTGAACTCTTATTTATGATATTTACTGTCCGTATATCGAGATTAAATATTAGATAATGGAGCAAATTGATATAAATATCTGCTATAAACATTCGCGAACATCTTTAAACCAGTATCATGTTAGGCCCGGCATGACTGTTTGCGAACAGTTTGGATCCAAATAAGACGAATTCACTAGGATCCAACATGTTTGGTATCCGGCTAGGAGATTATCAAAAGCACGAAATAACCATAGTAAGTAAAAACCAGCAGATCAGAATGTGAACATGTTTGTTTGTTTGTTTCCTTTTCAACACGATCAGGGTAAACATTGAAAATGTAATGTCAGTTTTATTGGTATCGCTGTTTCATTTTCTGTGAGGCTTTTAAGGCAGTCATTTGAATGTGATGTTTACAAAATTATTATTTATACTAACAAAACGCAATAGCTTGTTAAAACAGTTACTATTGTGACTTTAAATTTGATGATAAAATGTAAGACGTTTTAGAATTATCTACGCATTAATATTTAACAATCTGTGAAGACTCTGATCTGACTGCTTTAAGGTGAACCCCCCAAATCTGGGTAAACACTGTTCACAATTGCCGGTACACTCATTTCCTGCTTTCAAGGGTATAGCCCATTCTCTCCTAGACTATTTTTATTATATTATTTATTATATTTTATAAGTAACTTGGTTGCATTTTGTACACAGCTGATTGTATAATGCAGACTGAAAGTAATCTTTCAATATGCATTAAACAACCAACTGTATTTGGAAAAACCTGTATTTCTTTATTTAATAGTTACTATATATGCTTTAGTTGTTTAATTAATTGTTTGTTTTGTTCATAGTTAGTAAGTGGTGGGTATTATTAAAGCTGGCGTTAATTAGAGCGAAGACATTTGTATGACAATTACAGTAGATTCCCAATAAAATGACATTTTAACTCTTACACTCTTACACCGATATCTGCGACCTAATTCGCACGTGTTTACAGTTTGGATCCAGATGAGAAATTGGGTAACTAGGGGTCTAATCAGGAGAAACTGTGTAACTAGGGATCTCATCAGGAGAAACTGGGTAACTAGGGGTCTTATCAGGAGAAACTGGGTAACTAGGGGTCTCATCAGGAGAAACTGGGTAACTAGGGGTCTCATCAGGAGAAACTGGGTAACTAGGGGTCTCATCAGGATTGGTCAACAGTTTCTCAAAAGTTTTTCAAGAAATTGCACTAGATTCATATTTGATCTGACGTCACTATTTACGGCTGTGATAATGGTGTCAATAATCAAGACGA
Source organism: Azorinus chamasolen (assembly GCA_963576725.1). Taxonomy (NCBI): domain Eukaryota; kingdom Metazoa; phylum Mollusca; class Bivalvia; order Cardiida; family Solecurtidae; genus Azorinus; species Azorinus chamasolen. Next base: position 86,093,575 of record OY755246.1, read on the forward strand.
TAGAATATATTAACCCATTTGCTCCAAGTGGATTCTTCCATGCTTATATATTGGACTAGTCTATCTTTCATCTAAGGGATGTCTGATCTAAATTCTCATTTTTATACGTCCGTTTGAAAAATCGGGACGTATTATGGAATGGCGCTGTCTGTCCGTCTTTCCGTCTGTCCGTCTGTAACATCTCTAACTCAAGTTCCTCTTGATGGATCCTTCTCAAATTTTAAAACAATGTTTATCTAGACATTCTACAGTAGCCTGCCAAGTCCCGGTTTGTTTATCCAAGGTCAAGGTCACACAATTGGACTTAGAATTTGCGTTTAGCAAAAATGTTAACCGGTTTGTCTGTCTGTAACATCTCTAACTCAAGTTCCGCTTGGTGGATCCTTCCCAAATTTAATCATACTGTTTATCTAGACATGCTACAGTAGCCTGCCAAGTCGCGGCTCGTTTATCCAAGGTCAAGGTCGCTTAATTGGACTTAGAATTTGCGTTTAGCATTTGCTTTAAGCAAAAATGTTAACCTCAATTTATGTGGAACAAGTCCACTTATTTAAATAACACTTTGTGATAAAGCTTTGAAACTTGGAACACTTGTTCACCGTCACAACCTTCACCTGTAGGCCAGAGTAAATAACTCTGTCAAGCATTTTAAACGAATTATGCCCCTTTTTAACTTAGAATTTTTGGTTAAGGCTTTGTTAAAGTCCATTTATTTACATAACCCTTTGAGATAAAGTTTTTAAACTTGGAACACTTGTTCACTGTCACAACCTTCACCCGTAGGCAAGAGAAAATAACTCTGTCAAGCATTTTGACAGAATTATGCCCCTTTTTAACTTAGAATGTTTGGTTAAGGCTTTGTTAAAGTCCATTCATTTACATAACCCTTTGGGATAAAGCTTTTAAACTTGGAACACTTGTTTACCTTCACAACTTGTACCTGTAGGCAAGAGTACATAATTCTGTCAAGCATTTTGACCGAATTATGCCCCTTTTTAACTTAGAATTTTTGATTAAGGTTTTGGTTAAAGTCGATTTATTTACATAACCCTTTGGGATAATGCTTTTAAACTTTTAACACTTGTTCACCATGACCCGCTTCACCTGTAGACAAGAGTACATAACTCTGTCAAGCATGCTTGATCGCTTCACCTGTAGACAAGAGTACATAACTCTGTCAAGCATGCTTGACCGAATTATGCCCCTTTAAACTTAGAATTTGGTTAAGGTTTTGGTTTAAGTCCACTTATTTATATAACCCTTTCAGATTAAGCTTTTAAACTTGGAACACTTGTTCACCATCACAAGCTTCACCTGTAGGCTAGAGTACATAACTGGCCTACATAACTCTGTCTAACATTTTGACATAATTATGATGCTTTTTAGCTTGGAATGTTTGGTTAAGGTTTTTGTTCGACGGGCGTATATTGTGCTCACTGGCACTCTTGTTTGTTTTGTTTTATATTGAATTTCCTATAAGCAAACAGTTTAGACTCTGATCAGAATCTACACTGTTTGCCTACGTTCCATATATGGGATCTGATCAGAGTCTACACTATTTGCCTACGTCCCATATATGGGATTGTGGGAGCAAATAAGGTTACGATTCGGCCAGACGAAATATGTCGACCTGAGTTTAAAAGTCGTTATATTGTCAACTTATCGCCAGCCTACTATGTTATCGGTTTAATTATTGTCTACTTATTGTACTATCTTTCTGATATCTGTTTTATATTCCCTCACTACGTCGTATGCGACTTCATCTGACAGGAAGTTTGAGCAATTGGAGATGACAGGTCTTCCATCAACAACCATTTCTCTGAATAATGTGTACATATCATGACGTATTATTGCCTCTGCAGCTCTGCATTTATACATAGCCTTTGTCAGATAGTATATATAGTATTGAGCGTAACTGTGTTACCATTTATATAATAAATATTCATTTATTCAAAACATAATGAGATCATGAATGATAATGTCTGTTTTTAGAACACTATATGAACAAAGAAAATGTTGGCATGGGAAAAACTACAGAATCAGATCTATATTATCCATGAACAGACGGAGAAGAACCTGCAGGAGCCATCTGTTCTGGATCTACTCTGTTTGCAATAGGATCAAATGTCTGTCTTTGAATAATAACAGACCTTCTACGTGATGATTATTATTAGATGCAATATACATATTAGCTAATACGTAATTAAGTGTATGTTGTCCTTCCATTAACACTTCGCTTGCTGTTCACGTCAATATACCTAACTATAAATAGTGAATACCCAGATGAGACAGCTCCTGCAGGAGCTGTCTCATCAGGGTCTGCACTATTTACAAGTTGATTGTGCAACCAGTGCACTCCACAGCAATGATTGTACAGCGAAATACGTGTACACAGTGAAGATATATGTAATTATACAACAGGACATGGGTAAAGAAGGAGACATACATTTTAAATTCAGCAAGAGAAGGGTTAAATGAAAATGGGGCCTACACGAGATGTGTATTAACATTTACCAAGCATATATACGAAACAAAATAGCATTTGCAATCATTTTAATATATACTGGATATTAAAGTTTATAAATAATAATATAAAATTGGGTGGTTTACAAACAAGATGTACTTAGAGATAATCCTTTGAATGCTGACAGTGATACAATATTACTATAGGAGTAGGCATTGTCTGCAGTAACGCTGCTTGTAACAGCTGACAGTGATAAAATATTGCAATAGGAGTAGGCATTGTCTGCAGTAACGCTGCTTGTAACAGCTGACAGTGATAAAATATTGCAATAGGAGTAGGCATTGTTTGCAGTAACGCTGCTTGTAACAGCTGACAGTGATAAAATATTGCAATAGGAGTCGGCATTGTCTGCAGTAACGCTGCTTGTAACAGCTGACAGTGATAAAATATTGCAATAGTAGTCGGCATTGTCTGCAGTACCGCTATTTGTAACAACTGACAGTGATACAATATTGCAATACGAGTCGACCTTATCTGCAGTAACGCTGCTTATAACAGTTGACAGTGATAAAATATTGCAATAGGAGTAGGCATTGTCTGCAGTGCCGTTGCTTGTAACAGCTGACAGTGATAAAATATTGCAATAGGAGTAGGCATTGTCTGCAGTGCCGCTGCTTGTAACAGCTGACAGTTTTAAAATATTGCAATAGGAGTCGGAACTCGCTGCTTGTAACAGCTGACAGTGATAAAATATTGCAATAGGAGTAGGCATTGTCTGCAGTGCCGCTGCTTGTAACAGCTGACAGTGATAAAATATTGCAATAGGTGTCGGCATTGTCTGCAGTACCGCTGTTTGTAACCGCTGACAGTGATAAAATATTGCAATAGGAGTCGGCATTGTCTGCAGTACCGCTGTTTGTAACAGCTGACAGTGGTAAAATATTGCAATAGGAGTCGACATTGTCTGCAGTGCCGCTGCTTGTAACTGCTGAACGTGATAAAATATTACAATAGGAGTCGGCATTGTCTGCAGTAACGTTGCTTGTAACTGCTGAACGTGATAAAATATTACAATAGGAGTCGACATTGTCTGCAGTGCCGCTGCTTGTAACTGCTGAACGTGATAAAATATTACAATAGGAGTCGGCATTGTCTGCAGTAACGCTGCTTGTAACAACTGACAGTGATAAAATATTGCAATAGGAGTCGGCATTGTCTGCAGTAACGTTGCTTGTAACAGCTGAGAGTGATAAAATATTGCAATAGGAGTCGGCATTGTCTGCAGTACCGCTGTTTGTAACAGCTGACAGTGATAAAATATTGCAATAGGAGTCGGCCTTGTCTGTAGTAACGCTGCTCGTAATAGATGAAAGTGATACAATATTACAATAGGCGTCGGCCTTGTATGCAGTTCCACTGCTTGTAAGAGCTGACAGTGATAAATTATTACAATAGGAGTCGGCATTGTCTTCAGTAACGCTGCTTGTAACAGCTGACAGTGATAAAATATTGCAATAGGAGTCGGCCTTGTCTGCAATACCGCTGCTTGTAACAATGTACCAAGATTAGCTCACGGACCACTAGGAGAAGCTTTCTCGTTTAATTTACGTGCCAATTTCCTAACTACTTTATTATAACGAGAGACAGTATACAGTACAGTTTACTCAACTTAATTGAATAACAACCGAAACTTTAAAAGTATCTTGTTGGTAATTTATCAGTTACCCTCAAATGTACACCATTCTGTCATTCAGCTAGTGAACGGGGATCTTAACCTTTTCTCTAATGTACCTGTTTGCACAAACTAATCACGTTATGAATATTCATTCAATGGAAATTTATATACATAAAGAGTAAAACATAGTGTCATCTTTATTGATATACACAAATAGAGGAATACATAGTAGCACCTTTATGGATATACACAAATAGAGGAATACATAGTAGCATCTTTATGGATATATACAAATAGGCATCTTTATAGATATACATAAATAGAAGAATACATAGTGACATATTTATGGATATACATAGTGTAATACATATTGTCATCTTTATTGATATACACAAATAGAGAAATACATAGTAGCATTTTTATGGATATACATAAATAGAGAATACATAGAGAGGCATCTTTATGGATATACACAAATAGAGGAATATATAGTGACATCTTTATGGATATACATAAATAGAGAGGAATACATATTGGCATTTTATGGATATACATAAATAGAGGAATACATAAAGTGTCTTTATGGATGTACATAAATAGAGGAATACATAGTGGTACCCTTACGAATATAAGTTGAACTTCGATATCTCGAACTTGGATAACTCAAACTTCGAGATAACGAACTAAAAGTTAGGTTCTTCTAATACAGAAGTGTTCTAAAATATATCGCTATACATGTCTAGAAACAGATACGACAGCTTAATTAAGGTCGAAAGTAATGCTGAAAGCTTCTACATGAGCTATCTGGACCTCCTACATGAGCTATCAGAATACTTTTGACCTGAATTAAGCTCTAAATTTGAGACATTGGTCAGATTATAAATCGGATGTCTCGAACCTCTATTATATCGAACCTATTTGTATGTCCCTTGAAGTTCGAGATATCGAATGGAAAAGTAGTCAAGTCAAGCAGGCAAAATCACATATAAGACACATCCACCACCAAAACACCGATAGACAGCATGACACACACATACACACACAACCACACGCCCAAACGCACACTCACACACGAGATGAACACAGAAACCACAACAGACACACAAGAACCAGAGACAAACACTCCACACATGAACAAAATCACAAGCACAAAGACGCAAGGCAAACAAAATGAAGGGTGAGAGTACCGCATTGGCACGGTCAGTTGAACTGTATATAAAGACATTATTGCCGACTGGTCCACCATGACTGATATTTGGAAGACGTCAGTGGTTTATCTATAAATAAAGAACTATTCTCAAGGGGTTAGGCGGTCAATAAATGCATCACCCTGTTAGTTTGTATGACACTTTGTATGCAAAACTATTTAGTAATGTGAGACCAACAGTTATTGGTCCGCCAGTCCAGTGTGAATGGTATTCCCTTGGCGTATTTATTGGACAGAATGAAATAAGTTAAATACATACTAGTCGTTCAGGACGACTGGTTGGATTTCAAATTCGTGAGTAGTTATTTGATTCCATATCCTACAGAACCACCTAAACAAAACCTCTAAGACAATGTTATTCTATTTTTATTTAATATTATAAGTCAAATATTTAACATGATATTCTAAACTATTTGGCAGCCATTTGACCCCTAATTCCAAAGAGATACCTTTTGACACCTATAGAAGTCGTCCGATAAGGGTGTACGCGGTTAAACTTATGGAAGAATATCGGTAAGAATCTACAGTTTACGTCATGTTAAATATTATCTTCTACATTATGCATTTATGAAATTTAAATGTTTAATAGTTATTAAGTAATTAGTTCCTACTGGAATATTCGCGAAACAAAGGGTTAACCCATTTATTCCAAAAGGATTTTTAGAGCTGTGTAGTGTTGAAACCATTGTGATAGAGCATTTCAAGGGATTGGTGCAAAACTATTCACAAAGTGAAGGAGTTAGAATTGTTTTGCACCAAGCCCTCGATTTGCTCCTATGGAGCAAATGCTCTATTTATCGCAATGGCTTCAGAAAGGGACTTTTACAGAGACGTCAAAAGGCGTCAATATGAGGGTTAAAGGAGATCCTTCCATATCTTATTCTGGAACCCCTCCATTATTCTGGAACCCCTCCATATCTTATTCTGGAACCCTTCCATTATACTGGTACCCTTCCATATCTTATTCTGGAACCCCTCCATTATACTGGAACCCTTCCATATCTTATTATGGAACCCCTCAATTATTCTGGAACCCTCCATATCTTATTCTGGAACCCCTCCATTATACTGGAACCCTTCCATATCTTTTTCTGGACCCCCTCCATTATTCTGGAACCCTCCATATCTTATTCTGGAACCCCTCCATATCTTATTCTGGAACCCCTCCATATCTTATTCTGGAACCCCTCTATTATTCTGGAACCTCTCCATATCTTATTCTGAACCCCTCCATTATACTGGGACCCTTCCATATCTTATTCTGGAACTTTTCCATATCTTATTCTGGAACCCTTCCATATCTTATTCTGGAACCCTTCCCTATCTTATTCTGGAACCCTTCCATATCTTATCCTGGAACTCTTCCATATCTTATTCTGGAACCCTTCCATATCTTATTCTAGAACCCTTCCATATCTTATTCTGGAACCCTTCCATATCTTATTCTATAAAAACCCTTCCATATCTTATTCTGGAACCCTTCCATATCTTATTCTGGAACTCTTCCATATCTTATTCTGGAACCCTTCCATATCTTATTCTGGAACCATTCCATATCTTATTCTGGAACCATTCCATATCTTATTCTGGAACTCTTCACTATCTTATTCTGGAACCCCTCCATATCTTATTCTGGAACCCCTCCATTATACTGGAACCCCTCCATATCTTATTCTGGAACCCCTCCATTATTCTGGGACCCTTCCATATCTTATTCTGGAACTTTTCCATATCTTATTCTGGAACCCTTCCATATCTTATTCTGGAACCCTTCCCTATCTTATTCTGGAACCCTTCCATATCTTATCCTGGAACTTTTCCATATCTTATTCTGGAACCCTTCCATATCTTATTCTTGAACCCTTCCATATCTTATTCTATAAAAACCCTTCCATATCTTATTCTGAAACCCTTCCATATCTTATTCTGGAACTCTTCCATATCTTATTCTGGAACCCTTCCATATCTTATTCTGGAACCATTCCATATCTTATTCTGGAACTCTTCCATATCTTATTCTGGAACTCTTCACTATCTTATTCTGGAACCCCTCCATATCTTATTCTGGAACCCCTCCATTATTCTGGAACCCTTCCATATCTTATTCTGGAACCCTTCCATTATACTGGAACCCTTCCATATCTTATTCTGGAACCCTTCCATATCTTTTTCTGGAACCCCTCCATTATACTGGAACCCTTCCATATCTTATTCTGGAACCCTTCCATATCTTATTCTGGAACCCCTCCATTATACTGGAACCCTTCCATATCTTATTATGGAACCCTACCATGTTTCATGGTTAGGGCACACAACAAAGAAAACATCTGCCATTGACACCGATAGGGTCTGCAAACAGTACAGACCACGAGGGGTCCCTCCAATCTGGGTTTTCACTGTTAGCATATTTCCTTCTAAGGAATATTTGATAAAAATGGTAATACATTTCCTGTTCCATATTTATTTCACATTTCAATACCTACTGAATATTCATGGAGATAATAGTTTAATAAAATATGGAAGGCGGGGCATAGTAGCCATTTTAGAACATTAAGAGACAGGTGTATCAAAATTACATTAGCAAACAGAGCAGACCCAGATCAGACGGCTCGGATCTGGGTCTACTATGTTTGCAAATGCATAAATTTATATGAATGAAAAGGTTACACAGATAAAACCAAGTTGTACTTTTATATTCTTCTAAATTGACCAGACATTATAGTCACTGCACTTCAATCATCATACAGTAAAACCCTTCTAAACTACACCTTCCGTGCAGTATACAGTTTAACCCATCTAAACCGGACCTACCACGCAGTATACAGTAAAACCAATCTAAACCGGACCTATAAATCAGTATTAATGCCGAAATGTAAGACAGGTGGCAGCTTAATGCAGGATGAAAGTCGTGCAGAAAGCTCCTGGAGGAGCTCTCTGCACGACTTTCATCCTGCCGTAAGCAGCCACCTTCCTATAGAGTTCTAAAGTTTTCTTTTTTACTACACTTCCTGTTTAGAGAGGTTTTACTGTATGTCTTAACGCAGCCTCATACAACTTTATGAGTTATGACGTTTAATGTCTGTATATCGAAATTGGAATCTTAGGAAGAAGCGGAATTGGATATGGATATCCGTCATAAACATTTATCAAATCGGATCTGTCAATATTTCAAAATGAGATGTCAGTTTTATTGGTATAACCGTCTCTATATTAGTTACGCGTAACCCTCTCATCCCTGCAAGTTTAAAAGGACTATTTTAAATTTCAAACAGGTCAAGCTTAATGTGATTACTCAGGGATATTTCGTAAAGGAATGTGAATCATGAGAAACAGTGCAGATTCTGATGAGAGGGTCCCTCTAGGAGCCCTCTCATCTGGGTCTACACAGCGTGCAAAGGACATTAGTTACTTGTGTCCCGGGCTGAAAAGGTTAAGGGAAGAATTGACATGTTTGGTAGAGAGTGGAATCTGTATCTATTTAATATTTACTTTTTTCAATATGTGTAGTTTATTTTAAAATAATATAACCAATTACGACTTTTACTCATTTTTTTCTGAAAAAAGAAAAGAAAAAAATCTAATTTACTAATTTACAGCAAGTAGCGACTGTTTAAAAATTATAGTAAATTAGCGGACATGTTTCAAATTGATGATAAGCAATGTCAATTAGGCAATCAAACAGACGCCAAGCTAACCGGACACCAGGGCAATTAGACTGCCAGCAAATCACCAGGGCAGCCAAGTCAGCCAGCCAGACGACGCTAAAACGATTCTTCAGAGTTGTTCTAATTTCAAACGCAATTTGGCGTTATTTGTCAGTTATAGAGATGGACTCTTTGTTAATGTCTGATAGACTGGTTCCGGGACGTTTCGCTCCAAAACCATATTCGATGATGTAAAATGACCTTGTCGACTCCGACTCCAATATTTGAGTTTGTTTTCTGTTTTATAAACTGGAATGGAGAAGATAAATGATTTATGTTTGAATGGAATTTATTGAAGTAAAACATAAGTCTTATTTTTACAACTTCACAAATTCGCTTAGTTGACTCAAAGTTGACTGAGTCTGCTTGGATCTGGATGTAACGCAGTAATGTAAAGATTTAAGAAAAAGCTAGTGGAGTAATTAGTACAAAAACCATTATAGATCTAACAATGTATACGAGTAGATCTTGATCCATGAAGTTCCATGTATAGAACAACCTGTTTAAATCGACCACCAAAGCATGTCTGATTCTTGGCCTAATTTTTAAGCCAGGTGGTACTTAATGCAGGTATTAATAGCTCAACATTTTACGCATTTGAAAACAGAGTAGACCTAGATCAGATGACCCCTGCAGAAAATACTGTTCACCTTTTTGTTTGTCTTGTGATGATAATACATATTAATTAGCCACTCTTATGTCTAACAACGCTTAACCCTATAATAAGAATGCCCTTATAACAAATAAAACGGCCGTCCCAGTAATTTTTAATAGTGGTGCGAAACGTCCCAGTAAATTTTCAATAGTGGGACGAAACGTCCCGGGAGGAACTGCTTTTGGAGCGAAACGTCCCGTAGCCGAAGACTTATGTGGACTTGATGGCACTTTTGTTGTTTAAGCGAATCTTAACCCATTCCCTCATATTGACGTATTTTGACGGCCTCTGTAAAAGTCACGTTTTTAAACCATTGTGATAAATAGAGCATTTGCTCCAGAGCAGCAAATGTTTTATATATCACAATGGTTTCAAAACTACACTATTCTATTTTCCCCTTTTTTCTTCTAAATGCTCTTTTTCAGTAGTTTCGTTCAAAGAGGTTGCATCTAGAGAACGGGTCTTAACATCGCCTACGAGGGAATGAGTTTTAACCCTTCGCCTGCTGAATTTTAAAATACATTTCTCCTTCTTTACCCATGCCCTGTAACTGTTGTATATTTACATATATAGTCACTGTGTACACGTATTTCGCTGTGCAATCACTGCTGTGGAATGCACTGGTTGCACAATCAACTTGTAAATAGTGCAGACCCTGATGAGACAGCTCCTGCAGGTATATTGACGTGAATAGCAAGCGAAGGGTTAAATAGCCTATGAGGAAATGGGTAAATAGAATGCCACTGTATATATATCTACGTATACAAACTCCCACTTTCACGATCGATTACAAGTTTAATATCAGTTTCACATACGTTTTCATTGTCATATATTTATTGTTTGAACATGGTTTATTCTAATCGCGACCAGACTCATATTTGTACATTTAGTTTGTTTCCATATAAGATACCGTGTTACTCGGCTTAACTCATCAGGATCCAAGCTGTGTTTTACTCGACGTAACTCCGTATCTCATCAGGATCCAAGCTGTGTGGGACAAGCTCGGTGGGACAGTTTGGCGTTGTGACATACTGCTCCTCATGGGACAGTTTAATAATGTAACAGACCACTCCCGGTGGGATAGTTTGACGTTGTGACACACCTCCTCCTAGGACAGTTTGACGTTGTGACACACCTCCTCCTAGGACAGTTCGACGTTGTGACACACCTCCTCCTAGGACAGTTTGACGTTGTGACACACCTCCTCCTAGGACAGTTTGACGTTGTGACACACCTCCTCCTAGGACAGTTCGACGTTGTGACACACCGCTCCTGTAAAGAAAATAAAGAAATTACGCCTTTTAGCAGTACACGTAAATATAGGAAATTACATTAATACCAAAAAGGAGTCCCGTACAAGACTGAGACGGTTAACTATGGCAACTTATTAATACATTTGTAACTATCAGAACTGGTTCAAACATATTTGCCTTTCAAGTAATATTCAAAAAGATATTCTACATTGTTATGTTTGTTTTTTAGAAGCCTCGTTCAATGCTTGCAGTTCAAAATTATATTAAGCGTTTGAATACGGGAAATGAATGTACCGCTAATAATGTAGACCTAGACTACTGTTTGCCATTCAAAATCCTCTCTTAAATAGTATCCGTTCACATTGACTGGATTCTATTATTAACTCTTTACTCCATCATTAATAGTATACGCTTGCCAGCGCCTTTGAAAACAGAGTCGACCCAGATCATCAGGATCTGTCCTGCTTGCTTTTATGAAATGACACAGATACGACACTTTCTGTCATGGTCTGACACTCCTGTGTTCATGTTCTGTAATAAAAACTAATCTAATAATGATTCATGATGTCGTTATTTCTGACATGAATATTCATGGAGGAAACGGGTAAGCAGCGATAATGCATTCTACTTAGAATATCTAGTACTCACAGGATTAGGAGTTTGTAAGAAATGTGCGAATGGAATTAAGTTTCTCCCAGAGGTAGTATACGCTCATGTATATTGTGGTAGTTGAACTTATGCCACCCAATAAAAATTGTTGATCGTGTTTAGAGTTCGTGTCAACAACATGAGTCTGTGACCTTTTTAACCCTTTCCTTCATATAAACGTGTTTTCACGCAATTGCAAACAGAGTAGACACTGATCAGACCGCTCCTATAGGAACCGTCTGATCATGTTCTGCTCTGTTTGCTAATGGAATTCGAAATATATGTTTCTTAACTTTTTTAAATGGCTACATTGTTCCATCCGCCATATTTCATTATACAGCTATTTTTTCCATGAATATTTAGTGGGTAGTGAAATTTGGAATAAACATAGAACATAGAAGGGGTTGACAATTATCAGTTAGGACATATTCTACAGTGGATTGGTTTGATAGAAGTATAAAAAATGCCACAGAAGTATACAACGCTACCAGAGAAGAGTTTTGCATATGACTTTCACCCTTCATTAAGACACGTGTCTTAAATAGCAATATTAATACATTTTTGAATATCGAATAATCGATTTTTTAATGCATTTACCGAAGATGATTTTCTTCCATAGAGACACAGTTTGCACCTTTGCAAACAGAGTAGATCCAAATCAGACAGTTTTTATAGAAGCTGTTTTATCTGGGTATGTTCTGTTTGCCACTGGTATGCTATGGATTGGAGTCGGAAAATCATCGGGTTTTTTCATTATACCTGTAATTAGCTGGACGTCGAGATATGACGGAAATACTGTTAAATAGAGGATCTTACATGAGTGTTCTTGATTATTGGATTTATTAAACGAGTCTTTTTAAAACGATAAAAAACGAGCTTTAGCGAGTTTTTTATCGTTTTAAAAAGACGAATTTAATAAATCCAATAATCATGAACACGAATGCAAGATCCTATTTATAACATAACACACACAAATGTTATTTGCAGCCAATATTTCAGCAGTATCGTGGATTGTTATTAATTCTCCTTACATATAGAAATGATGAATGAAAGATGTTATTAGGTTCGCTAGGTAACTGGGACAAAGTAGGTCCAAATTTTCCAACTTTATTTTTTACTTACTGTCATATCAACCAGGATCTAATTCAGACCTCTCTGGTATTCAATTTAACTGTGATAGTTTATGATATAAAAACATACAGAAACACGTCAAAATAATTTTTGATTTACAGTTTTGACATACATAGTTACAAACACGTCGCATTATGACGTCATTGTACACAACATGTGTCTATGTAAAGCGCGCCATTTACATGAAGACAGGTCTACATACAGTCGCCAACACGTCCGACACTCACTGTCAATGGAATTCGAAATGCGCCTTCGTTTTGGTATATTAAGCCCTTCATTAGTGTTGTATGTTACACATGGACATGGACATTTCCACCGAGAAAAAAAATCTCGATTCAAGTTCAGTGAAAATGTTTGAAATGGACAAAAGATTCAGTACGAACTGCTGCATAAAATGTGTTGGAACAGGAGGAAGATTTTCGCGATCAGCTGAGTTAGTGAGTATAGCATATTTGAAATATGTTTGTGCTGTGCTGGATTCAGATGACTATTGTTGTTGATTGATGAGATATTTGTATGAGTAGAAATCTGCATAAACAAAAGGACATGCGGTGAAGAAAATGCAAAGTTGAGGAGGCATTTTAATTTAAATGTAGAATTGATTGTATGGGTCAGAGTAGCTGGTAGGTCTTTTTTGGCATACATTTTGTATATGATTCCTGACAGCGATTACAATTTGTATTATTTTATCGAAATTAAGGCGCAAGTGCCAACAATCCGTTGCCATCTATCTTGACTCAATCGTGGACAGGTAGGTCGACCACCGTCCGCCAGTTTGTTTGTTTTGACAGCGCGTATGAATCGTTCGAATGTCATTCGGTCGTTCGAATGTTATTCACTAGTGATTATATGCCCATGATTATCAAAAAATAAATGATAGTGTTACGTCACGCTGAAGCCACGTGTTATGTTATAAAGCGTCATAAACCCCCGACACAACCAATTAACCCTTTCGGTGCCAGCAATGTCGTCTGCTGGGCACAGTTTCGTTTATTTTTAGTGTAAGTATGTGCATTTCTTCCATTTTCTTTATAAAACGGTAAACAGAGTGTCAAACAGTTTGGATCCCGATGAGACGCCGAGTTACTCGGCGTCTCATCTGGATCAAAACTGTTTGCATGTGATATCATAAACCCGTCATTATGGCACAGAAGGGGTTAAACGAATGGACAAATGAACGAGCAAGTGAATGAACGAACGAACAAACAGACGAGCGAGCGTGTGAGCAAGCGATCGAGCGAGCGAAAGAACAAGACGCATGATATCAAAGTGTACGGCACACGCCGTCTCCATGGGACGATCAACTGTAGCCATATACATCTATCAAACAGATGCTAATTCCATGCACACGTTTTGTTTCATCATCCATTTTCTGTATACTGTTCTATAAGAAATGTAACAGAAACAGATTCAATATTAATTATAATTATACCTCGTGAACACGAATGTTTTGTAAAGAAGAAATGAGAACGCTTTAGGCAGGTGATTGCTTGATGTAGAGTGAAAGTCGTGCAGAAAGCTCATAGAACAGCTTTCTGGATGACGTTCACCTTGCATTAAGCTGCAATCTGTCTTGAAAAGCATAAAGAATACTGCTTGAGTTTGAGTTGTCGAGATTTTACTGTATTTCAGGCTTTTTAAGCAGAACATTTCATCGACCAGTATATGTTGATTAAGTATCGAATCTGTATATATATTTCAATTTATCGTCTACTAACTATACTATCGTTCTTAACACCGTCTACTAACTATACTATCGTTTCTTACATCTGTTTCATATGCCATCATTACGTCGGGTGTTACTTTCTCTGGCAGGAAGTTTGAGCAATTGGAGATGACAGGTCTTCCATCAACAACCATTTCTCTGAATAATGTGTACATATCGTCACACCTATTGTGTCTAAATTACTGCTGTTATAGAGAACTATTGTCATGTAATATATGGGGTCGAGTATAACTCACAGTATCGCCCTATAACCTATTACCCCCATAGGCTATTTTTAGATACAACCTCTTTAAATAAATCTGCCGAATAGCAGCATAAACTAGAGAAAAGGATTTAAAATTTTGTAGATAGATGATTTTTTTGTGATAGAGAATTTGCTGCTATAGGAGCAAATGCTCTATTAATCACAATGTTTTCAAACAGTGTCTTTTACAGAGTCGTCAATATAAGGGAATGGGTTAATATAAGACGTACTGCCACCTTGAATATTAAGTGCATGTTTGTATAGCGGCATCATGACTCTGACCATGACAATTTATAGGATCAGATCTCTATTTTTCTATTAGCAAAGAAAGCAGATCGTGATCATACGGCTCCTATAGGAGCCGTTTTATTTGGGTCTGCTCTCTTTGGAAATGCGTAAATTTTGTTTATACAGAATACAGGATAATACAATCTACGATTTGCGTTGTAACGTTTAAAGACCTGTTGCCAGGAGATCAAACATTCAACATTAAGTAATTAATAGATTGCTACTTCCGGTTTCTTCCTTCTTGAAAACAAAATTACGGCCTACCTATAACGGTCAACCTATATATAAAAAACGACCTACCTATATAAAATAAATAACGGTCTACCTATTTAAAAACTAACGATATACATATTTAAAATAAATAACGGTCTACCTATATAAAACAAATAACGGTCTACCTATATAAAAACAAATAACGGTCTGCCTATATTAAATAAATAACGGTCTACCTATATAAAACAAATAACGGTCTACCTATTTAAAAACTAACGATATACATATTTAAAATAAATAACGATTTACCTATATAAAACAAATAACGGTTTACCTATATAAAAACAAATAACGGTTTACCTATATAAAACAAATAACGACAGAGCTACAGATAAAGGTGCGTACTCAAATATTAAACTCGTCATTTCACCATCAAAACCTATACTGTGACCACTCATTAGAATAATCTCTTTATGGCGACTTTAAAGCATGGTCACACTGTAGGGGTTAAGTGGAGAAATAAAAAGTTATTCCTGAAAATTATTTAATTTTCACATCTTATCTGGAGCTCTGTAACAGTCTACCTACTTAAAAGAAATAATGATCTACCTATATAAAACAATTAACGGTCTACCAATGTAAACAAATAACGACCTATCTATAAAGGCAATTAACGGTCTACATGTACCTATATAAAATCAAATGACAGTCTATCAATATAAAACTAATAAAGGCATTTCTATCTAAAACAAATAACGGCCTACCTATTAAAACGACCAACATATAGAAACTTTTCTTTTTTTTAAAAAAACAAACAAAAAACACTTCAATTTCGCTGAATAAATCGGAAATTATATTATTTGTTATCATCGAATTAGATTTTGAATGTGTTCAATGTATTATTTATCGTCGTTTTAGCTTTTAAATGTGTTCACAATCTATTTGATTCTTTCGTTGCCAATGACAACTATGTGCTCACATAGCAACCAGAAACTCGGCGTCTTTACCTGGCCCATATGGTTTGAGGTTGTTATTATGTTTCATAGAACAAACACAAACAGGATACAAGTTCTAAAATGAAACTTGAAGCAGTACTTTTGGCAGATATTATTTGGTATATATGAAGCATATATGAATCTAAACTTAGGTTTTTTACGTACAGTACGTATACCGCGTGCTTAACCCATTCCCTCATATTGACGACTTTTGACGACTCTGTAAAAGTCACTTTGTGAAACCATTGTGATAAATAGAGCATTTGCTCCTATAGGAGCAAATGCTCTATTTATCACAATGGTTTCAAACTACAAAGTTATAAAATTTTCATTTTCTCTAGTTAATGCTCCTTTTCGGTAGATTTATTCAAAGAGGTTGTATCTAAAAATAGCCTATAAGGGAATGGGTTAAACTCAGACAAGACCGTTTGACGTTGATAACCTACATAAGCATGTACATTTACCAAATACCTAAATATACCAAAACATTACTATTACCATACACATCTATAACACACGTTCAGATATTTAAATAATATACTTATCAGTGATTGACTCTTTATTATTTGTCTCAGTCATACTTTCAAACACGGAAAAATTTCTCTGTACCTTTTATTTAACATACATGCCCTACAAGGTGTAGAAATACGTCATTAATTATCCCCCTTAACTCCCATATAATCTACACTCGACTCGTCCAAAACAGATTTCGGAACGCATTCATTGGTCATTTTGAGGCGAGGCGGAAAGGCAGTGCAAACAAATATGCAACACTCACACAATTCCATAATTATCATATAATATACGGTCAATACGTCCAAATCATATTTTTGGAAGCCGTCCATTTTTGCTATGGAAGAGACTTCGCAAACCAGGAATATACTAGTATAAACAACTGACATACATGGGCTCAGTAAACAGTCTTGATCCTGATCAGAGGGCTCCTTTAGGATCCCTTTGATCAGGATCAAGACTGTTTGCCTTTGTCTTTGTCCCCACTGGGATCACGGGGAATTAAAGTATCTTGTAACACTAGTCTCCGCTGATTTTCCAGACTATACACAACACACGTCCATCTTCAGTTCAGACGGAATTAGCGATTTAAAACCAATGTTGCGATGCAACAGACGAATAAAAGACTAATAATATAGCATGTAATAGGTAATATGGATGTCTGTGATTTATCATATAAATTGATGAACCCCTGGCCATCTTTGCGTAACCTGCCTGGTATTTTCAAACACCCTGGCTTCAGTACCTACCTGGCATTTTCAAACTGCCTGGCTACAGTAACCGCCTGACATTTCCAAACAGCCTGTCTGCAGTACCTGCCTAGCATTAAAAAATGCCTGGTTTCAGTACCTACCTGGCATTAAAAAAAAAGCCTGGTTTCAGTAAGGATTAACTCCGCGTCTCTTCAGGATCCAAGCTGTTTGACTTTTGATTAACCCTTCGCTTGCTATTCATGTCGATATACATACCTGTAAATAGTGAAGACTCACATGAGACAGCTCCTGCAGGATTGTGCAATCAGTGCACTCCACAGCAGTGATTGCACAGCGAAATACTTGTAGACAGTGACGGTATATGTAATTATACAACAGGACATGGGTAAAGAAGGAGAAATATATTTTAAAATTCAAAAAGAGAAGGGTTAATAGTTTCTGAAAAGATTTAGCTATCGAAATAAATGTTGACGATCAGAGTTTGGACCGGCATAATGTATACAAGAGGCAATGGGAGAGAAAACACATTACATGAGGCTCTGTGTTAAATAACACATTACAGGAGGCTATGAGTTAAATAGCACATTACAGGAGGCTTTGGGTTAAATAACATATAACAGGAGGCTAGGCGTTAAATAACACATTACAGGAGGCTATGGGTTAAATAGCACATAACAGGAGGCTAGGCGTTAAATAGCACATTACAGGAGGCTAGGCGTTAATTAACACATTACAGGAGGCTATGGGTTACATAGCACATTGCAGAGTGATATGGGTTAAATAACACATTGCAGAAGGCTTTGAGTTAAAAACGCATTACAGGAGGCTATGGGTTAAATAACACATTACAGAAGGCTATAGGGGTTAAATAACACATTACATGAGGCTATGGGTTAAATAACACAATACAGAAGGATTTGGGTTAAATAACACATTACAGGAGGCTTTAGGTTAAATAACACATTACAGGAGGCTATGGATTAAGAAGGCTTTGGGTTTAAATAACACAATACAGAAAGATTTGGGTTAAATAACACATTACAGGAGGCTTTGGGTTAAATAACAGATTACAGGAGGCAATGGGATAGATAACACATTACAAGAGGCTATGCGTTAAATAACACATTACAGAAGGTTTTGGGTTAAATAACACATTACAGGATGCTTTGGGTTAAATAACACATTACAGGAGGCTATGTGTTAAATAACACATTACCGAAGGCTTTGGGTCAAATAACACATTACAAGAGGCTTTTGGTTAAATAACACATTACAGGAGGCTTTGAGTTAAATAGCACATTACAGAAGGCTTTGGGTTAAATTACACATTACAGGAGGCTATGGGTTAAATAACACATTACAGGAGGCTTTGGGTTAAATAACACATTACAGGAGGCTTTTGATTGAATAAAACAATACAAGAGGCTTTGGGTTAAATAAACGAATTACAGGAGGCGTTGTGTTAAATAACACATTACAGGAGGCTATAGGGGGTAAATAACACATTACAGGAGGTTATAGGGGTTAAATAACACATTACAGGAGGTTATAGGGGTTAAATAACACATAACAGGAGGCTATAGGGGTTAAATAACACATTACAAGAGGCTTTTGGTTAAATAACACATTACAGGAGGCTTTGGGTTAAGTAGCACATTACAGAAGGCTTTGGGTTAAATTACACATTACAGGAGGCTATGGGTTAAATAACACATCACAGGATGTTATAGGGGTTAAATAACACATTACAGGAGGCTTTGGGTTAAGTAGCACATTACAGAAGGCTTTGGGTTAAATTACACATTACAGGAGGCTATAGGGGTTAAATAACACATTGCAGGAGGTTATAGTGGTTAAATAACACATTACAGGAGGCTATAGGGGTTAAATAACACATTACAATGGACTAGGGGGTAAATAATACATTTCTAACACTTTTTAGCAATTAAAACAATTGTATGGAACTCAAAATACTAATTAACACTTTACTCCATGAATATTCATGTAACAAAATAATAACATCATGAATCTTAATTAGATAATTTCTTAAACAGGCACGTGGAATTATAATCAGAGTAGACCCTGACTAGATGAGTCCTGTAGGGGCCATCATGGCCTGCTCTGTTTGCTTATGAAGACCTGTAGGGACCATTATGGCCCGCTCTGTTTGCTTATGAAGACGATACAATTTTTTCCAATACCAATATATCCTGTGTACATACATGTATGTCTTTATAAAATTCAGGCGATAAATATTCATTGTGTTATGAATTTTACATACAGATTAAACAGGAAAATGGTTAATATGAAAGAAAAGAACAAAACAGCGACATATTGAATTTATAACTGTGATCTTATTCTGTCGCTAAAACTGACAAGAAAATAGTCTGGTCTAATGGGTACACCGTCCTCTAAACATATCTGTTTACAACTTGTAGAACTCCATAAATTCAAAATTTAAGCCTTTGTAAATAGAGTAGATCCCGATCAGACAACTCATGTAGGAGCCGTCTGATAATGGTATGTTCTACATGTATTTGCTAATGGCATAAGATAGATCTGATTCTACAGCTTCTGCTATGACGTTAAAACCGTTTGTTCAGCTAATGAATATTCATGATGTCAATCATTCTTACATGAATAATCATGACGTCAATCATTCTTACATGAATAATCATGACGTAAAGGTTTAAAATAGTAAATGCATGATTCCAAATTTAAGCCTTTGTAAATAGAGTACAGTGCTCCCTCTCTACAATGACACCCTTTGGGATACGAAGATTGTATGTGTTGTTCAGAGGGAGTTGTTATAGGGTGGGAACATCACACATAATTAGCTTGTTTGCAGATCCCCAGATAAGGTGTATATCGAGAACTAAAACCGTTATGCCTCGATCAAACCCTATGTTGTGACCACTCTTTAGAATCGTCACAAAGTGACGATTCTAAAGAGTGGTCACAACATAGGGTTTGAATGAGGCATAAAGAAAATACGATGGAAAAAGTTGTTTGTGGAGCCTTGTTGTTTTGGAAACGGTGACATGCGTTGTTGTTAGGAGGGAACCGTGTGTTCAGCTAATGAATATTCATGATGTCAATCATTGTTACATGAATAATCATGACGTAAAGGTTTAAAATAGTAACATTGCATTCGCAATGAGCAATAGTAACACTGTATTCGCAATGAGCACTGTTTTACGCAGAGTTTGTTTATTCTATCAGTGCATAATCTAAATACCAGCGTGCACGGAAATTATGCGAAGTTTTCGTGATCAACTCATATTACCATTTATAATAATAGAAACACATTACAACAGAGGATAGAGAATCTCCGCAAAGATCCGCCAAGTCATGCAATGTCATTAAACCCTGTCCCGTTGTTAACAAATAATTTATGCTCCTTCTTGGATCTATTGTTATGTTGACGTCTTCCTAATTGATCCAATTTTGAAGAAACTATTGACCGAGTGTCAAATAGCTTGGACTCTCATGAGATGCCGAGTTACTCGGCGTCTCATCTGGATCCAAGCTGTTTGCAAATGCGAGGCAAGTTGTGGATTATGAGATTAGGGTAAAAATCTGAGAAGAATTCTCTACCTGTTGTCTTTTCAATCATTGACACAAACTGCCACCGAAATCAACTGTGACATACACACCCAAAGGAAGTCATCTTGTTTTGTATTGTAATTATTACCAGATTCATTTCTGTCTGTCCCTTAGCTACTGCTAGCCTGTCCTTCTGCAATTTGCCGACACAGAACTGAATAATTTGCTGTTGTATAATGTGTTCTGTTGTAAGCTTTCGTTACGAGAATCGTGATGTCATAACTTGTCTGGCACATCGCTGCACAAGTAATAGACAAGTGCAAGACAAATCAGTAATAGACAAGTGCAAGACAAATCAGTAATAGACAGGTGCAAGACAAATCAGTAATGGCCAAATGCAAGATTAATCAGTAATGGACAAGTGCAAGAAAAATCAGTAATAGGCAAGTGCAAGACAAATCAGTAATGGACACATGCAAGTAAAATCAGTAATAGACAAATGCAAGACAAATCAGTAATAGACAAGTGCAAGACAAATCAGTAATAGACAAGAGCAAGACACCTCAGTAATGGACACATGCAAGAGAAATCAGTAATAGACAAATGCAAGAAAAATCAGTAATAGACAAGTGCAAGACAAATCAGTAAAAGACAAGAGCAAGACAAATCAGTAATGGACAAATGCAAGAAAAATCAGTAATAGACAAATGCAAGACAAATCAGTAATAGACAAGTGCAAGACAAATCAGTAATAGACAAGAGCAAGACAAATCAGTAATGGACACATGCAAGAGAAATCAGTAATAGACAAGTGCAAGAAAATTCAGTAATAGACAAGAGCAAGACAAATCAGTAATGGACACATGCAAGTTAATCAGTAATAGACAAGTGCAAGACAAATCAGTGATAGACAAGTGCAAGACAAATCAGTAATGGACAAATGCAAGATAAATCAGTAATAGACAAGTGCAAGACAAATCAGTAATAGACAAGTGCAAGATAAGTCAGTAATGGACAGATGCAAGATAAATCAGTAATAGACAAGTGCAAGATAAATCAGTAATAGACAAGTGCAAGACAAATCAGGAAGGAGGTATCCTTGTATTAACTCTGTACACGATAAGAAATTGTGATTTGCAAAATTTGTCTTTCACTTATCATTCACCGTCTACACCATAAACCTTTGCACTACCTCAACCAAAACTACAACCAAAACGATATATAGATTCGATGCGTAAACCTTTCCCTGTTGAATATTCATAAAATAAATAATGGCATCATGAATATGTATTAGTTGAAATATTATAATGGATTATCTACAATGATATCTTCGTATTGGTAGACACGTAGAATTTTATAAGCAATCAGAACACACTCTGAACAGAATCTCATGTAGGAGCGGTCTGCTCTGGGTCTACTCTACTTGCAAATGCGCGTAAAAGCGTTTATATGAGGGAAAGGATTTAAGACAGGTGGTAGTTTCAGGACGAAAGTTAAACTTTGGAATATGTAGAAATTTTAATGCAATTTATAAATCCCTGATGAAAATTCATGTAAGAATTAATAATTGTTAGGATATTAAGTGTATAGCTATACATATGTAAAAACGTTATGTACAAGAGAATGTTTACATATATAATAACGTTATGTATGAAAGAATGTTTACATATGTAATAACGTTATGCATAAAATAATGTTTACATATGTAATAACGTTATGTATAATGGAAGGTTTACCATGGCAGAAATTAGATCTATATATTTCCGTAAGCAAACAGAGTAGACTCTGATCAGACACAAATGGTGTCAAAGGGTATATCTATCAAGTAAAGAGTTAGCACTTTATTTGATAATACTGTTTTAAGTTTTGCAAACGGGGAAGATTCAGACCAGACAACCGCTGGTCAGAGTTTGTTTTGTTTACTTAACCCCTTCCGTGTCACAATGGCGGGTTTATAATATCACATGCAAACAGTTTGGATCCTGATGAGACGCCGAGTAACTCGGCGTCTCATCAGGATCCAAGCTGTTTGACACTATGTTTACTGTTTTATAAAGAAAATGGAAAAAAATGCACACACTTACACTAAAAATAAACGATACTATGCCCAGCAGACGACAATGCTGGCATCGAAAGTGTTAAATGTAGAATATAAACACTACCCTTCAGTTCATTTCATATTCAAAAATATTGTTGCATTTATAGTGAATAAATTTTCAGACAATTAATAAAGTTATTTTTTCTTACATTAATATTCATAAAGTTATTGTTTCTTACATTAATATTCATTACGTCCAAGGTTCAGTCTTACGCGACTGCACCAACAGCCACATCGGGGAAAATACCAATAAAATATTTGAATTTCTGCAGTTTGACATTTTAACTCCCACATTATAGTAAATAAACTCGCCCGAATTAACTTAACTCCCATATTTTAGTAGATAAAATCATCCAAAATGGACTTAACTCCAATATTATAGTAGATAAATTCGCCCAAATTAAACGTAACTCTATATTATAGTAGATAAACTCGCCCGAATTAAACTTAACTCCCGTATTATAGTAGATTAACTCGCCCACATTAAACTTAACTCCCATATTATAGTAGATTAGACGGTTTTCCCGCTCGAGAATTCCAAAAGCCCACACGGGAATTCGAACCACAGCGATGATGGGTTAAGTGAGTGTCAGTCGAAGACCATGGCATCCGTAACCACTAACCACTTGCCCATAACCACTTATCCACGGAGGTTCCCTTATTGCCGTGAATGAATTAACCCTTCGCTTGCTGAATTTTAAAATACATGTCTCCTTCTCTACCCATGCTCTTTTGTATAATTACATATATATTCACTGTGTACAAGTATATCGCTGTGCAATTATTGCTGTGGAGTGCACTGGTTGCACAATCAACTTGTAAATAGTGCAGACCCTGATGAGATAGCTCCTGCAGGAGCTGTCTCATCTGGGTCTTCACTATTTACAAGTATGTATATTGACGTGAATAGCAAGCAAAGGGTTAACACTTGTGCTAAGCGTGACCTCACTCGCATTTGTAAACAGTTTGGGTCGAGGTGAGAGGGCGAGTAACTCGGCATCTCATCAGGATCCAAGCCACAGGACCCTTTCTCAAACGCGTGTACGAATCAGAAGTAAGTAAATATGCAACATATCAGGGTTTTGGCAAACATCATTTTTTAACACGTTACGTGTCAAGTTTCAGTGGCAGACCCGCCTCTAGGGTGTCTAACAGATGACAGATTTTCTGTCAGTGAATAGTTTCTTTAAAAAAAAGCGCGTCGCCCTTTACGCGTTTGTATTCCAAATACATTGTACGTCAAATATCATTGTAACATTTTGAAATCATTCACAGACTGTTCCTATTCCAGTCATTTTGGTGAGTGAAGTCCGTACAAAATGTTAGAGACAGACTTGCCTCTAGGGCGTCTCACAGTCAGAAATAGGACGATATTAAGCAAAATCAGTCACGACTGATTTTTGCTGATTTATAGATCCGGGAGGTCAGCGTAATATGAAGAATTAAATAACAAATTTAAAAGTAACTAATACAAGAACATATATCTTGTGTCGTCTGCAAAAAAACCCAACCAAGACAGAACATGTACAATTAGATCTATACTATATGTCGTAAGCAAACAGAGCAGATCCTGATAAGACCGCTCCTACTATAGCCGAATGATCTGGATCTACTTTGTTTGAAAATGCAGACAGTGTATTCATGGAGTAAATGATGAAAAACATAATAACAGTATCAAACAATTTGGAGCCGTCTGATCTGGGTCTACTCTGTTGCTTATGAAATAAATGAATACTGACATGAATCTAGAGCTCTGTTATGGCCAAAATGTCATGTGTTTATATGTCATATTAAAATAGTTCTAATCAATATTCATGGATTTATGAGGTCTAATATTAGCATTGATAAGAGATAAGGTTAGATACCGGCACTTTTTTTTTTTATTTCGGCTTAGATAGGTTTTAACCAATTATTTTGCCGTAACAGTAAACAAAGTACACTAGAAGATGTCTTAAGCAACAATTAAAATAGTTATTATTCTGAGTCCTTAAGACGTGTGGTAGTTAAATACAGGTCTTAACGCATACATGTCATACTCAAGTTGTCTACCTTACTTTCGCCCAGAATAAAGCAACGCCAGCTTTTTAACCCTTCGCTTGCTCTTCACGTCAATATACCTACCTGTAAACAGTGAAGACCCAGATGAGACAGCTCCTGCAGGAGCTGTCTCATCAGGGTGTGCACTATTTACAAGTTGATTGTGCAACCAATGCACTCCACAGCAGTGATTGCACAGCAAAATACGTGTACACAGTGAAGATATATATACACATCATTGATATTAACTGTTTAGATGACGGACCTGACTTATTTTTCTAGATCTTGTTAAAGATCTTCATTGGTTCCATGTTAGACTGGTGTCTCTAACTCTACGCCTGGAATCAGCACTTATATCGCTATTCACTATCAGATTCACATCTGCAAACAGAGTGGAACCAGGGTCCATGCTTATAAAGCTTTTAGTTGAGTCTGAATTTCGTTCTCAAGCTTTTGATTGGTCAGATTTGAGTTCTCAAGCTTTTGATTGGTCAGATTTGAGTTCTCAAGCTTTTGATTGGTCAGATTTGAGCCTTTTGACCAATCAAAAACTTGAGAACGAACTCGGACTCAACTAAACGTTTTATAAGCATGGACCCAGGTGAAAAGCAGAATAACTCTGTCACATCAGGACCCTAACTGTTTGACAAACAATTCATATTTAATCAAAAGCGTGAATAAATATTTTATAAGTAAAATAGCAACGGGTCAGTACATTAATAGACATTATTTTTACAGTGGGAGAAATGTTAACCCAATAGTTGCGAGCGTCCCTAAAAGGACACGGGCAAAAAGTGTAGACACATATCAGTATGCTCCCTCTGGTACCCTCTGATCAGGGTCTGCTCTGTTTGCAGATCTCACCGATGACTAAGGTTTATACCAATAAATATTTCATTTTCTGTGCCTCCTAAATATAAAAATAAGATGGGTTCAGAACAAGATCTGGGCGAGTTTATCTTTGATGATATGGGCATAAGTGGATGGACACTTTACTTCATAAATACGCCTTTCTATGCATTTTGCAAACAGAGAGGACTAATTATTATGTGATTTCCGCTTTGGCAAACATGTCATTGCAATATGCTATTTTAAAAGTTAATCCAATGACTAATTATGGTGTCAGCATTTCTTTGAAGAATGTTCATGGAGTAAAGGTTTAAATGTCCAGTGTGTTTCGAACTCTTTGATCTGTCGCATGCTGTTGTCTTTGACCCACTGTTTATGTCCAGTGTGTTTCGAACTATTTGATCTGTCGCATACTGTTGTCTTTGACCCACTGTTTAATTTCATCTCTCACATACTTCTAGTGCAAGTTCGTTCATTGGTTGTTCAGCATGAATGGACACAATTTCCTGTAGGGATAAGACAATTACATAAATAAACAAAGAGGACAACATGCAGTTGACCTCTTTATGACGTCAATCATGCAAGGCAGTGCATGGCATTGATATCCAAGACATGCTCGATCAAACAGCATACACTTTAAAGCGACAGTCTGATTAGTCTCTACAATAAACGCATATTTTCAATAACATCATAAAACTCGGCATTTGTTATGCTCAATCATTATTATGAAGATTATATGGAAAATGTACATGTAATAAAAATAAACCATTTAGTTCGATACTTATATCGTTCCTTGTAGGGTTAGATTTATAACAAAATAGTATCGGCCTATGCCAAACCGTTACGTAACTAAAACGCAAACCGAATACATATTAATACTTCGTCGAATAACATCGGGGTATTTGATATCTCACACATGAACGTTTTGTCTCCTTCCGTGTTTATTAGATTGGATTTATTTTGTGATGTACAATAAAGCCCCGCTAATGCGACCACCTATAAGAGGTATAATTATGGGTGCTAGATGCAGTTGGTATCTTAATGCAGGACAAAAGTAATGCCGAAAGCTCCAAGAGGAGCTTTATGCATTACGTTAGTTCTGCATTAAGCAACCACCTGCTTATAAAGGCAGCTATGGGTTTTCTTTAAGTGGTCGCATAAGAGGGATTGTACTGTACTACTTTTCAGCATATATACAAATGATTTATGTAATTTGTAGGCATTTTTAAAACCCGCTGCAAGTAGAGCTAATCACTTTAACCCTTAGCTCCCTGTAAGAAATGTTTGCCCCAGTGTGGATCTGTAACCCTTAGCTCCCTGTAAGAAATGTTTGCCCCAGTGTGGATCTGTAACCCTTAGCTCCCTGTAAGAAATGTTTGCCCCAGTGTGGATCTGTAACCCTTAGCTCCCTGTAAGAAATGTTTGCCCCAGTGTGGATCTTTAACCCTTAGCTCCATGCAAGAAATGTTTGCCCCAGTGTGGATCTGTAACCCTTAGCTCCATGCAAGAAATGTTGCCCCAGTGTGGATCTGTAACCCTTAGCTCCCTTTAAGAAATGTTTGCCCCGGTGTGGATATGTAACCCTTAGCTTCCTGTAAGAAATGTTTGCCCCAGTGTGGATCTGTAACCCTTAGCTCCCTGTAAGAAATGTTTGCCCCAGTGTGGATCTGTAACCCTTAGCTCCCTGTAAGAAATGTTTGCCCCAGTGTGGATCTGTAACCCTCAGCTCCCTGTAAGAAATGTTTGCCCCAGTGTGGATCTGTAACCCTCAGCTCCCTGTAAGAAATGTTTGCCCCAGTGTGGATCTTTAACCCTTAGCTTCATGCAAAAAATGTTTGCCCCAGTGTGGATCTTTAACCCTTAGCTCCATGCAAGAAATGTTTGCCCCAGTGTGGATCTGTAACCCTTAGCTCCCTGTAAGAAATGTTGCCCCAGTGTGGATCTGTAACCCTTAGCTCCCTGTAAGAAATGTTTGCCCCAGTGTGGATCTTTAACCCTTAGCCCCATGCAAGAAATGTGTGTTCCAGTATGATCTGTTGTAATTGTGTCTACAATGTACTTCCATGAAGGTTTTGAGAAACAATTAACCGTTAAAGACTGATCTTTAAAAACAGCCAGGATCCACATGTTTCCATGCTCCCTATCGTTATACGATGTAATGTGCTTATAACGAACCCTGATATCAGCACTCTGGCTCATTGTCGATGAACATTCTGAATCGCTTATAACGAACCCTATCACCATTCTGTCTCTTTGTCGGTAAACGTTTAGACTTGCCTATAACGAACGCTTAAATCATCATTCTGTCTCTTTGTAGATAAACAGTCTGATTCGCCTATAACGAACCCGGATATCACCCTTCTATCTCTTTGTCGAAAAACATTGTGACTCACCTACAATAAGCCCTGATATCACCATTCCGTCTCTTTGTCGATAAACATTGTGACTCGCCTATAACGAACTCTGATATCACGATTCTATCTCTTTGTCAATAAACATTGTGACTCGCCAATAACGAACCCTGATATCACGATTCCGTCTCTCTGTCGATAAACATTATGACTCGCATATCACGAGCCCTGATATTACGATTCCGTCTCTCTGTCGATAAACATTATGACTCGCCTATATCCATAGATATATACAGTGTAGCATTCTTATAACTCTGATGTCGCCATCCCTTCTCGTTTATATCTCGGGTTTCATCAATAATATTTGCGTTATATCACGGTTCGTTAAATCACATTTTGTTATATCATAGTTAAAATGTCTTATTCAACGCAGGATCATGTTTCAATGTCAGTAATTGTACAATCATAACTAGATTAGTTCATAAGCAAACAGAGCAGAATCTGATCAGACGACTTCTACAGGAGCCTTTGATCTGGGTCTACTCTTTTTACGAAGACATAAAATGCATTTTATGGAGTTATATTATTTTAATGCCATGTAAACCAGGGAAATTTGGCCAACTCAGAAACCGTAGCAAAGCAATGTAAATAATATTAGAATAGTACTTGGATAAAACCGTTTAAGTGGTGGCTGCCCCGTGTTACTCTGTTTTCAAAGACGCCACAAAGCATGTTTGTCATTAAAAGGTTACAATACCAGTGACAAAGATATGATGTTTCATTTTTTGCCATAGCATGTTTGTTTCGTCCCGGAAATGACAATTACGGTGTTTTGTCTCTTTCTGTAGACATAATTTTGTGCGAAGGTTTGTATCGACTGATAATGGTTTAACCCTTCGCTTGCTAATCGCGTCAATATACCTACCTGTAAATAGTGAAGACCCAGATGAGATAGCTCCTGCAGGAGCTGTCTCATCAGGGTCTGCACTATTTACAAGTTGCTTGTTCAACCAGTGCACTCCACAGCAGTGATTGCACAGCGAAATACTTGTACACAGTGAAGATATATGTAATTATACCACAGGGCATGGGTAAAGAAGGAGAAATGTATTTTAAAATTCAGCAAGAGAAGGGTTAAGTCCCTTTCCACAGTAGTTCGAATTCCAGCCTGGTCAGGCTGGATTGTTTATGTGAGGAAGCCGCCCAGTTGGCTTGTAACGGGTGGTTGGTTCTACCCGGATGTTCCTATGTGAAAACCCCTGCAAAATGGTCCATACTGAGATATTAGATGAACAAAACACTGTTAAAGCGATGCAAGAACATACATGTACAACCATATTCACTTTGCGTTACATATTGAGCTTATTCATATTGCGTTACATAATTGAGTTTATTGGCATTGTGATATAACATGAGTTTATTCACATTGTGTTTCATATTGAGTTTATTCAAATTTTGTTAAACATTGTGTGTACTCACATTGTATCACGTATTGAGTTTACTCACATTGTGTTACATATTGAGTTTATTCACATTATGTTACATATTGTGTGTATTCACAGTGTGTCACATATTTAGTTTGTTCTCGTTGCGTTACATATGGAGTTGATACACATTGTCTTACATATTGTGTTTATTCATATTGCGTTACATATTGAAATTATTCACATTGTGCTAGGTATTGAGTTTATTCACACTATGTTACATATTGAGTTTATTCACATTATGTTGTATATTGAGTTTATTCACATTATGTTACATAAGGAATTTATTCACATTGTGTTACATGTTGAGTATTCATATTGTGTTACATGCTGAACTTGTTCACATTGCTTTACGTATTGCGTTTATTCATATTGTTCTCAATCCTCCTTTGTTTCATCTGTATCCAAACGTATGCAAAAGATTATCTCCCCAACACACACATACAGGCGCACGCTTGCATATACATACGCACACGCACGCACACACACACACATACACAAACACACACACACGCTCACGGGCGCACACACTAACAAACATATACATGTACACACAGAGCAGGTTAAAGAATAAGAAATAATTATTGCAAATCCAAAATCTTAGTCTATTACGTCCGTGCACGATTCATTTATCGACGAATCCTCCAAGGCTGAGCTAATAGTCTATGGTCTGCTCCCTGGTGATCTCTTTCGCCAACAGATTGCTTCCTGTGAGTGAACACTCAAGTTGTTTCGTGTTGAAGCAGAAATCACTTTACTTTGCTTAACTATAAACCGGCATTTTAACATTTTGCAATTTAGGTGATCATTCTGCTGCTACCAAAAGTGTTGTCTGCTCTAAGTCTGACACAGAGCAGCTTTATCCCCGAGTCATTCAACACGTTATGCCAAACGACTTTCATCTGCATATATTGTCGTCTGATTTAAGTTTCAAAATGGGGTGTCATTCAAGTTCTCCTCTAAGACACATGAGGTGTTTTAACAGTTTGTATCCTGATGAGACATCGTGTTACTCGACGTCTCATTTGGATCCAAACTGCTTGCAAAGATTTTCTGTAGACCAGGTAAGTTTGGAGTGGTATGTTTGTAGTGAAGCCTCTGATTGGTATCAACCAGTCTAGTACAGGCCATATTCGGTATAGGCCAATTTTATTACAGGCGATATTTAGTATAGGCCTTTCTTGGTATAGCCCATCTTTGCTAACGTCGCTTTTTGATGTACCTGTTTGTTATAGTCACCATTAGAACCTGTTTAGTATAGTACAAGTTTGGTATAGACCCTGTTCGACATAATTCGTGCTTGGTGCACACCATGTTTGGTATAGCCCATGTTTGGTATACTCCACGTTTGGCGTATACACTATTTGGTAATGATTAAGTATAGACTATGTCCTGTGCAGAACCTGTTTTGCAAAGACCCTGTTTGATATAGACCATGTTTGGAACACACCTTATTTGATATAGACCATGTTTGGAACACACCTTGTTTGATATAGATCATGTTTGGAACACACCTTATTTGATATAGACCATGTTTGGAACACACCTTATTTGATATAGACCATGTTTGGAACACATCTTATTTGTTATAGACCATGTTTGGAACACACCTTATTTGTTATAGACCATGTTTGGAACACACCTTATTTGTTATAGACCATGTTTGGAACACACCTTATTTGTTATAGACCATGTTTGGAACACACCTTATTTGTTATAGACCATGTTTGGAACACACCTTATTTGTTATAGACGATGTTTGGAACACACCTTATTTGATATAGACCATGTTTGGAACACACCTTATTTGTTATAGACCATGTTTGGAACACACCTTATTTGTTAAAGAACACACCTTATTTGTTATAGATCATGTTTGGCGAAGTCCATGTTTGGTTTAGAACATGTTTGGAACACATCTTATTTGATATAAATCATGTTTAGTGTAGTCCATGTTTTGTGTAGACCCTCTTTGCTGTCCTCCCAGTTTGGTATAGTCTATTTTGGCATGGACTCTGAATGGTGTGTTTTCCTATTTTGTATAGAGACTATAAACTTTACAATGGTGCAGAGCATGTTTGGTGTAGATCCTATGTTTCTAGACTCTATTTGGTATATACTTGTTCTAGACTCTATTTGGTATAGACTTGTTCTAGACTCTATTTGGTATATACTTGTTCTAGACTCTATTTGGTATATACTTGTTCTAGACTCTATTTGGTATAGACTTGTTCTAGACTCTAT
This sequence comes from Azorinus chamasolen, assembly GCA_963576725.1. Classification (NCBI taxonomy): domain Eukaryota; kingdom Metazoa; phylum Mollusca; class Bivalvia; order Cardiida; family Solecurtidae; genus Azorinus; species Azorinus chamasolen. The sequence continues at coordinate 86,125,613 of OY755246.1, forward strand.
TTGGTATAGACTTGTTCTAGACTCTATTTGGTATAGACTTGTTCTAGACTCTATTTGGTATAGATTTGTTCTAGACTCTATTTGGTATAGACTTGTTTGACTACACTGTCTGTCTAATATCCCATTTTTCGAAATTTGAATCATTCTCGGATGCTCAGTGTAAATGAGTCCTGTTTGTGCATGACCATCCATACGGCTCAATGTCTCTGTTTAAGGTCATTGTTTGTGCATGATCATCCATATGCTTAATGTCTCTGTTTTAAGGTCTGTGTTTGTCAATGACCAGTCACAGAGCTCAGTGTCTCTGTTTAAGGCCATTGTTTGTTCAATGACCATCCCGAGAGCTCAGTGTCTCAGTTAAGGGCCATTGTTTATGACCATCCCTAGAGCTCAATGTCTCTGTTTAAGGTCAGTGTTTTTCAATGACCATCCCGAGAGCTCAGTGTCTCAGTTAAAAGCCATCGTTTATGACCATCCCTAGAGCTCAATGTCTCTGTTTAAGGTCATTGTTTGTTTATGCCATCCCTAGTGACCATCACCCTAGAGCCTAGAGCTCTATGTTTAAGGCCATAACGGTGTTATAAGCGGATTAATATTAGAATTAATATTTACTGTACTGTTGTGTGTATTTATTTTTAGTTTTTAAAAAAGATGTAATGTAACAAACAGAACTCAAGAATTATATATTTGTCAGTCAGTCGTATGTGCACTGTTATGATATATTTGTCAGTCAGTCGTATGCACACTGTTATGATATATTTGTCAGTCAGTCGTATGCACACTGTTATGATATATGTGTCAGTCAGTCGTATATGCACTGTTATGATATATGTGTCAGTCAGTCGTATGTACACTGTTATGATATATGCGTCAGTCAGTCGTATGTACACTGTTACAGTATCATGAAAAATATACCGTTAGCCATCACTAATCCGAAATGTCAAATAAATATTGCACTCGGTCTTACTGGCAGATGATAGCTTAATGCAATAGGATAGCTTAATGCAAGATGATAGCTTAATGCAAGATGATAGCTCAATGCAAGATGATAACTTAATGCAAGATGATAGCTTAATGCAAGATGATAACTTAATGCAAGATGATAACTTAATGCAAGATGATAGCTTAATACAAGATGACAGCGTAATGCAAGATGATAACTTAATGCAACGTGAGCATAAAAATGGACAGCTATTCTTGGAGCTTTCTGAATGACAATCATCCTGTTTTCTTATTTTATAATTACACATATTACTTATTAATCGTGCACTCCATACATACATGTACTCCTTTCCTCGCCTTTGCAAACAGAGCAGACTCAGATTTATCAATATGTTTGGTTTCCTTATTAGACCTGGTTTACGATGCATATCTTAATCGAGATTTTATTCTTAAAACATTTTAACATAAAAATAAGAAAATATTAGAGATATTTATAGTAAAACCAAAAAGAGCCATACAATAGTTGTTAAATGCAGATGGTAGCTAATTCAGACCAACAATTATGCAAAAATCTTTCATAGGAGCTCTCCCTATTGCATTTATTATGGCTTTTTAGTTTAAACCTATACTCATTTCTATGCCTTTTACAATGCGCAATTTTACGCCTTTGCAAACAAGGTAGACCCAGATCAGACCGTTCTGTTTCTCACATAGCCAAACATTCCTGTTTTGGATACTATATAACAATTAGCCTAGATAATATCCATGTAATCATTTCTTACCTGAACATTCATTGAGTAAAGTGTTAACCCTTTCCCTTATGTAAGCACTTTTTCGCGCATCTATAAACAGAGTAGACCCAGATCAGAAGGCTCCTATGGCATGTGTCCATATGCCATTATAAGAGGTAATCTTATTAATATTCATGACGTCATTATTTCTTATATTGATATTCAACAGGGAAAGTGTTAAATCGTCGCATTAGTGAGGTTCTGTTGTGTTTATATGTGTGTCTTTTTTGTATTTTATTTGTTTGTTTGTTTTGTTTGTTTGTCTGTTTAGTTTGTTTTTGGGGGGTTGTTTTTTTGTTAGTTTGTAATTCTCAAATCTGTAATTACATTGACCTTTCAGATCTATCTGAACCCGCTTGTATTGATGTTTAATAAAACTTTCAACAGAGATATTGATATTACAATACGAGTCAGGGGTCTTGTAGAAATGATGTTATTTACGACAGCAATAAATCAGCTGTGACTGGTCTTGCCTAATATCGTCATATTTCTGACTGTGAGACGCCCTAGAGGCAAGTCTGTCGCTAACATTTTGTACGGACTTCACTCACCAAAATAACTGGAATAGGAATAGTCTGTAAATGATTTCAAATATTACAACGGTATTTGAAGTATTTGGAATACAAACGTGTAAAGGTGGCGTATTATAGATAATATTCACTGACAGAAAAACCCCATCGCTAATTGTGTTTTACCCAAACAGATATTCAACTAAATACAAGAAACATGGGAGCATGTATTTACACAAAAACATAAGAATGGATTCATACGTTATAATGAGTGATACTCATTAACCCTTTCACAGCCAACGTCGCAAACAAAATGCACCACGACAAATAGTGCAGTCCCAGATCAGAGGCCGCCTTTTCAAGGCAGCATCTGATCAGGGACTTCACTTTTTGTCTCAGACTCTATTTCTATATCTATGTTTTATTCCTTTGAAATTTCCTTATTTTACCGAATAATTTAACATGTTCCCTCTTCTATGTTTATTCAAAAATTTAATACCTACTGAATATTCATGTACACAATACTTACGAGTATAATGAAATATGGAAGGTGCCGTTTGAGAAAGTAAATAAATTCTATCAAATTCAATAAGTAAACAGAGAAGACCCTGATCAGACGGCTCCTGTAAGAGCCGTCTGATCAGGGTCTGCTCTGCTTGCAAATGCGTAAAACACGTCTATATAAGGGAAAGGGTGAACAAAAAATGGTTTCCAGGTGACATTTAGAAAATTGCCGCCGAAAGGGTTATAATTTCTATATTAGGAATATGTTAGGTTTTTACAGGGTTTGAGTTTAGCGAAGCGTTTAGCCGTTTTCAGGCTGTAAACAGAATATTGACGGCTCAAGTTTGTATAACACGAGATAAACAACAACAGGAGATGAACTCTCTGACATTAAAAAAATCAGTTATGAACAACACAACACGGGATAAACAACATGGCTTCAGCAAGTGCTATTATAAATAGCACGATATAAGCCAAACAGTAGCCTGGTATCAAAACATTCAGTTATGACCAACATAACACAAGAGATATACAGCCTGAGATAAATGAGTGCAGTTATAAATAGCAGAATACGAGGCAAACAACAGCTTCGCATTGACGAGTGCGGTTATAAATAGCAGAATACGAGACAAAAAACAGCTTCGCATTGACGAGTGCAGTTATAAATAGCAGAATACGAGACAAACAACAGTTTCGCATTGACGAGTGCAGTTATAAATAGCAGAACACGAGATAAACAGCCTGACATTAACGAGTGCAGTTATAAATAGCATAATACGAGACAAACAACAGCATGACATGAACAAACTCACTTATAAAAAGCAACATGAGATAAACAGCCTGACATTAACGAGTTCAGTTATAAATAGCACAGTACGAGATAAACAGCCTAACATCAACGAGTTCAGTTATAAATAGCACGATATAAGATCATCAACAGCATGACATCAACAAGTTCAGCTAGAAACAATATAACACCCACAGAGCACCATTGCGGTCCATTCCTTCATCACTGATTTTTGCTTTGATGAAGGACAAGCCAAGGGACCAGAATGTTTTGCAGATTTCGAGTTTCTTGCGTGATGCATGAAATCCTGTCTAGCTTCCTGGACCCTTGATCTCGCTGGTAATTTGTTTCTATAATTATAGGTGCTGATGAGCTTCCGACACGAGATACCGGCGTAGATTGTTTTCTGTTATTTTTTTCTGTAGAAGTGTGATTTTATGACACACATTATTCTCTGCATCAATCTGCAGTTCCAGGTTCCCAGTAGTTACAGATGCTGTAAAGCAAAGCACAGTTGAACTTGGATATCTCAAACTTCAAGGGGAACATATGAATTACTTCGAGATGACATGGTCGAGTTATGGAGGATCTGTTGCGAGTTCTTATGTATGTATTCTATGGACCTCTCCACAAATGGAGGTTAATAAATATCTATCTTTTAAGATCCTATATGAGCCTAAGAAAATGTTATTAAGCGAGCCTTTGTTCTTGAAAGACAACTATCATTAAATTGTATTTTCTCACATAACCAAAACAGTGTGTTTTATAATATATAATATGGGTTTCCCAAGTTTGACTGAATTACTCCTTGGTTATATTTAGACATTCAGTACATCGGGAAGAAATAGTGGATGATTTATGGCAGGGAATTATTACTATTTACCGCGATCGTCGATTTTGTCACTTGAATTGACACAAGAAATTGCGAGGTCAGTCATGTTTGTAAACACGCGTTTGAATACAGTCAGATCAAATAGTTCGTTTGACGACATGTTCATGTGTTACTGATCAGGGAATCTGAACCCGTTGTTCTTACACGGAGATAATGGAAGTTATGTATAACGGTTTCTAACCAGGGTCCATGCTTATAAAGCTTTTTAGTTGAGTCTGGGCTCGTTCTCAAGTTTTTGATTGGTCAGATTTAAGCCACTTCGGATCGAATTCAGACTCAACTAAACAGTTTTATAAGCATGGATACTGAACAAGTTCTAAAGTCAACAACATAATGCGGATCTAAAGTAATGCTGCCAGCTCCTAGGCTTTCAGCATTGCTTTCGACCTGAATTAAGATAACATATGAACTTCTAGATATGCGTAGTGATACACATTAGAATAATTATTCTATATTCTAAATTTTAGAAGAACAGAAACGTTATTTCAAATTATCCCGGAGTTCGAGTTATCCGAGTTCGAGTTATCCGAGTTCGAGATATCAAACTTCGACTGTATATGGTTTAAACCTCGATCACGTCACAACTAATAAATATTAATTATCATGTCAAAATTAATAAATATTATTAAGTCGATTTTATAATGACATTACGACAGAATTAAGTGCAAATCGCGACTGATACCAGAATTTGATATTATATTATTTCATAAGTAAACACATGCAGACTGATGAGAAGGGTTCTACAGGAGCCGTCTGATCTGGGTCTACTCTGTTTGCAAAAACGTGAAAAAAACATGTTATATCAGATAAAAGGTTAAACATATCAGACATGACATCAGATCGCTCTAAGCATGATTAGGGTTGACGCTCAGCATTACGGAGGTAAATGCTACTAGTTATGACTGGTCGGCCCGGTGTCAGTTTATACTGTAAGTGGTATGGCTAGGTGTCATTTGCTATGGCATGTTATCCCAATGTAGAAGCACAAACTATGTCATCACACGATCCCATATGTGGGACAAGGGCAAACAGTCTTGACCCAGATCAGAGGGCTCCTGGGGGAGTTTTCTGAACCCATAGCTGGCAATGGTTAATACCGATATACACAAGAAACAGTACAGCTCACTGAGGGCCTTATTGCATTATATAGTGACTTACTAGTCAACATTAAATAGTGACCTACCAGCCAGCCCCCAAAATAGTTTAAGTCTTCCGTTTCGGGCATATAAGCTATAATATTGGACTGACAGGTAGGTCACTGACTCACTATAATGCAATTAGGCCCCGAAATCTGATGTACTGCTTCTTGTAGTTTACCGCACCTCTCTGTCATGATGTACTGTTTCTTGTAGTTTACCGCACCTCTCTGTCATGATGTACTGTTTCTTGTAGTATTCCGCACCTCTCTGTCATGATGTACTGCTTCTTGTAGTTTACCGCACCTCTCTGTCATGATGTACTGTTTCTTGTAGTTTACCGCACCTCTCTGTCATTATGTACTGTTTCTTTTAGTTTACCGCACCTCTCTGTCATGATGTACTGTTTCTTGTAGTTTACCGCACCTCTCTGTCATGATGTACTGTTTCTTGTAGTTTACCGCACCTCTCTGTCATTATGTGCTGCTTCTTGTAGTTTACCGCATCTCTCTGTCATGATGTACTGTTTCTTGTAGTATACCGCACCTCTCTGTCATGATGTACTGTTTCTTGTAGTATACCGCACCTCTCTGTCATGATGTACTGCTTCTTGTAGTATTCCGCACCTCTCTGTCCACGAACGTATTTTATCTGTGTCGCTCCGTTGTAACCTCGCCCCTCCCCTTAAATAAGTATTTTCGTCCATTTTTAGTCGTATTAACCTTTGATTAATTTAAAAAACAACAACAGCAAATTTTTGTCTTAAAATTTATTAAATACATTTTATACAGTTTAGAATGACGTAGTTCGTTTATACGCGTTTCCGTACCCTCGGAAATTACCGGGAATTACCGAGCGCAATGGGTATTATTATATTGCACTATCGCAAATAGTGCCCACTGCCTTTTATATAAGTAAAGAAAGAACGTACTTAGATAAGGTATACTCTTCTATGTTTGAGTCGTCTGGTCAAGGTTTGCTTTGCTTGTTTATAAAGTAATATAAATCTAATTAAACAGTTTCTGCCGTAACCAAGCTTCTCTTATGTTGATAGGCACAGAGGTACAGATAAGGTACGTAAATTAAAACACTTAAACCCTTTCACCTCCGCAGTCGAGTAAATGCACCACGACAAATAGTGCATTCCCAGATTAGACGCCGCCTTTTCAAGGCGGCGTCTGATCAGGGACTTCACTATTTGTCTCAATCTCTATTTCTATATAAGTGCTTTATTCCGTTGAAATTTGCATTTATTTATCTCATTTCCTTATTTTACTGAATGATTTAACAAACTTGGATCGCAGACGACAATTAGAAATTTGGCGCCGAAAGGGTTAAATAACAACTCCTTTATTTCTCCACCAAACCCTATGTTGTGACCACTCTTTAGAATTTTCCCTTCGAGACTATTCTAAAGAGTGGTCACAACATAGGGTGTGATGGAGAAAGGACTATTTTAGTGTCTGAGTACGCAGTTGCCTGATTTTCTGTTATATGCCATGTTTTTAAATTAATCTTATTAATATTCATGATATCGTGGAGTAAAGGATAGAGATCACCTAAGTTTATTAATAAAATGGTCGCTATAGATGAGTTAACTGTCAATTCCTGATCGATATAAAATGACTGAATCGTTTCTCTGCATGACTATAGGCCCTATACAGACCGCCTGCACATGACCAAATACCCCGGGCACAGGCAGTCGTCTACCCAAGTGTTGGAATCAATCTCCAGTATAACCTACAAATGTAAATACGTAAACTATGTCTACAGCGACCATATGAAATAAATCTTCATCCTATGGTCCTTATAGGCAGGTTCTTTGTTTCTATGACTTCTGCAAAGTAGATCAAACCGTCCATCCCGTTTCTATAGTAACCGTTCGCTCCATGAATATCTAAGAAATGATGACATCGTGAATATTAACTCCTTCCATTGTGCAAGCGCATTTTGACGCATCTGCAAACAGAGTAGACCCCGATCAGACTGCTCTTACTGGAGCCGTCTGATCAGGGTCTGCTCTGTTTGCTTATGGTGTAATATAGATCTGATTTTACAGCTTCTGTCTTAACAAATATGTCCTGTTTTCATATGCCAATATAAAAATGATCTTTATATTCATGACGCCATTGTTTCCTACATGAATATTCACCAGAGAATGGATTAATTGGATATTTGAAGGAATGTGAACACGGCGAAAAGGTTGCCATGGCAGAAACTGTGGAATCAGGTCTGTATTTTACCGTAAACAAACAAAACAGACCTTGATCAGACGGTTCATACAGGAGTTGTCTGATCTGGATCTTCTCTGCTAATGCGTTATAGTCGTGTGATCGTAATAATTACATTTACTGGGGTCTTGTTTCTATTGTATTTCTACTCTGTAATGCAAGCTAACTGCTGCATGTTCAACTCTATGTAATGTAAGCTAACTGCTGCATGTTCAACTCTCTGTAATGTAAGCAAGCTAACTGCTGCATGTTCAACTCTCTACAATGTAAGTCGACTGCTGCATGTTCAACTCTTTGTAATGTAAGCTAACGGCTGCATGTTCAACTCTCTGTAATGTAAGCTAACTGCTGCATTTTCAAATCTCTGAAATGTAGCTAACTGCTTCATGTCCAACTCTCTGTAATGTAACTATCCGCTGCATGTACACCTCTCTGTAATACATGTTAACTGCTGCATATTAAACTTTCTGTAATGCAAGTTAACTGCTGCATGATCAACTCTCTGTAATACTAGCTAACTGTTGCATGTTCTTCTCTCTGCTTGTTCAACCCTCTGTAATGCAAGCTAACTACTGCATGTTCAACTCTTTAATGCAACGCTGCATGTTCAATTCTCTGTAATGCAAGCTAACTGCTGCTTGTTCAACTCTCTGTAAATCAAGCTAAATGATGTATGTTCAGCTCTCTGTAATGTAAGCTAACTGCTTGTTCAACCCTCTGTAATGCAAGCTAACTACTGGATGTTCAACTCTGTAATGCAACGCTGCATGTTCAATTCTCTGTAATGCAAGCTAACTGCTGCATGTTCAACTCTCTGTAATTCAAGCTAACTAATGTATGTTCAACTCAGTGTAATGCTAGCTAACTGCTGCATGTTCAACTCTCTGTAATGCTAGCTAACTGCTGCATGTTCAACTCTCTGTAATGTAAGCAAGCTAACTGCTGCATGTTCAACCCTGTACTGTAAGCTGACTGCTGCATGTTCAACTATTCGTAATGTAAGCTACTGCTGCATGTTCAACTCTCTGTAATGTAAGTTAACTGCTGCATGTTCAACTCTCTGTAATTCAAGCTAACTGATGTATGTTCAGCTCTCTATAATGCGAGCTAACTGCTGCATGTTCAACTCGATATACTCCTTATAATACGGGAAATGAGTCATTAATATTATTTGCAAAACGTGTAGAACCAGATAAAAGGGCTCCTAGAGGAACCCTCATCAGGGTCAGCATTATTTGTCCTGTTCCACGTTTCTTTTGACACATCCCCAAGTATTCACCGTAAGCTTGGTCTGTTGGAATTTTGGAATGGTACATTTGAAAATTCAGCGTTGTAAGGGTTAAACCATTATACCGCAGTTATAAAAAACAAAACGTAGGCTCAAAATTGGATATGTTTAATTGATACTACATCCGGCTTGATTTAAGCTTTGGAAACTATAGTGTCTTGGGTCCTGATGAAATGCCGAGTTACTCATGCCGAGTTACTCGGCATTTCACCAGGATCCAGGTTGAGTGCAAATATGTGTAAGTTTGCGTGTAGCGAGATAAGGGGACATGTAATTTCCTCCAGGGAATATAAAGTTCTATGGATAACTAAAGTGCATACAGTTCGCACCTTCCGAGAGAACAAGAATGCTTTGCAAACAATTGACTTTATACCATGGGTGCTCAAACAGTTCTTAGAATTCACTGTATGGTAGTAAAATGAATGCATTGAATCTGTTTGTAGATAAAGCAAAGGTTGATTGAATTTGTCTGTACTTTGTGGTGCGGTTGTTGAACTTGCCTATACATGTACTTCTTAGTTTGGTTTGTTGCACTAGGCTGGACTTCGTGGTGCAATTTGTTGAACTTGTCTAGACTTCGTGGTGCGGTTTGTTGCACTCGTCTAGACTTCGTGGTAAAGCTTGTTGAACTCGTCCAGACTTTGTGGCGCAGTTTGTTGAACACGTCTAGACTTTGTGGTGTGGTTTGTTGCACTCGTTTATACTTCATGGTACGACATTTTGCACTCGTCTAGACTTCGTGGTGCGGTTTGTTGCACTCGTCTAGACTTCATGTCGAACTCACCTGGTCTCTGTGTTATGTGAAACACAGGCGCCTGGAATAAAAACATCTTAAAATAACCTAAACAATGTTCCAGAATAATGAATGCAAAACAATGACTATCACTATCGTTTATTTAAAAACTTAACTTCATGAACATTCATGCGAGACTATGTTCATTATGAATATTTATTATTGAATAACCCTTTCACCGCCAATGTCACAAAAATACACCACGACAGATAGTGTGGGCTCCTGAACTTCATTTTTTTGTCTCAAACTCTTTTTCTATATCTGTGGTTTATTCTTTTATCTCATTTCCTTATTTTACTGAATGATTTAACAAATTTGGTTTGCAGACGAACGACAATTAGAAATTTGGCGCCAAAAGCTTTAAACGCCCCAATTAGATAATTTAATGGCGAACACTAGAAAATTAGTACTGTAACACAAGCAAACAGGGCAGAATTTGATCAGATATCTCATACATGTGATGTATGTCTCTCTACTCAGTTAGCAAAGGCATAAAAGGGGGGAATGTGTAAAGATTGTTTAACTGGGTCAAGGGTTACACTTATCAATGTAGAAGTGAATTCAGGCAGGTTTCAGATATAAACGTTGATATTTCGTGTCAAATGTTTTGATTTTGAGTAATATACATATAGCACGACATACCCAATATACACTTTAACCCTTCTCTTGCTGAATTTTAAAATACATTTCTCCTTCTTTGCCCATGCCCTGTTGTATATTTACATATATCTTCACTGTGTACACGTATTTCGCTGTTCAATCACTGCTGTGGAGTGCACTGGTTGCACAATCAACTTGTAAATAGTGCAGACCATGATGAGACAGCTCCTGCAGGAGCTGTCTCATCTGGGTCTTCACCATTTACAGGTAGGTATATTGACGTGAATAGCAAGCGAAGGGTTAATATAATGGTATATACATGTCCATAGTACGAGAAGTGATGAGAGCAGTTTTGTTGACCGGATTGCTCGCAATCCAGGCTTATAGATTGGCGAATGCCGTCCGTCCGTCCGTCCGTCGGGCCGGCCGTCCGTCCGGTTGACCTTTTTGTTTGAGTTAGTTTTAGCCAAAGTATAATACCTACAGTAACCAAACTTGGCATATGGGTTCAAAATGAGGGTCTCATTACATGTATAGGTTAGCAGGTTACTATGACCACTTTTTGACCTAGTTTTTACGCTTCATTGACTTCAAGAATTTCCAGGTTGACCTTTTTGTTTGTATTAGTTATAGCCAAGGTATAACACCTACAGTAACCAAACTTGGCATGTGGGTTCATAATGAGGGGCACATTACATGTCATAGGTTAGTAGGTTATTATGACCCTTTTTTGACCTATTTTTTTCGCTTCATTGACTTAGAGAATTTCCAGGTTGACCTTTTTGTTTCCGATCGATAACTAATAAACGACTTGGCCTAGAATCTTCAAACTTGCTGTCGTGGTTGGTCATGACAACTGGATGACCCCTATTGTTTTTGAGGTCACTAGGTAAAGGTCAAGGTCACAATGACCTTAACTGGTGAAATAGATTCCGATCAATAACTGCTCAAGGGTTTGGCTTAGGATCTTAAAGCTTGCTGTGATGGTTCGTCATGACCACAAGATGACCCCTATAGTTTTAGAGGTCAAAGGTCAAGGTCACCATGTCCTTAACTAGTAAAATTGTTTTTGATCAATAACTGCTCAAGGGTTTGGCTTAGAATCTTTAAACTTGCTGTGGTGGTTGGTCATGACCACTAGATGACTACTATTGTTTTTGGGGTCACTAGGTCAAAGGTCAAGGTCACCATGACCGTAACTGGTAAAATTGTTTCTGATCAATAACTGCTCAAGAGTTTGGCTTAGGATCTTCAAATTTGCTGTGGTGGTTGGTCATGACAACTGGATGAGCCCTAATGTTTTTAGGTCACTAGGTCAAAGGTCAAGGTCATCATGACATTAAAAGATGAAATGGTTTCCAATCAATAACTGCTCACGGGTTTGGCTTGGGATCTTCAAACTTACTGTGGTGGTTGGTCATGACAACTAGATGACCTCTATTGTTTTTGAGGTCACTAGGTCAAAGATTAAGGTCACCATGACCTTAACTGATGAAATGGTTTGATTAATAACTGCTCAATGGTTTGGTTGGGGATCTTCAAACTTGCTGCGGTGGTTGGTCGTAACCACTAGATGACCCCTATTGTTGTTGAGGTCACTAGGTCAAAGGTTAAGTCACCATTACCTTAACTTGTGAAATGTTTTCAGATCAATAAATGATTAGTTGTTTGGCTTGTGATCGTCAAAGTTGCTTAGGTGATTAGTCATGACCAGTAGATGACCTCTGTAATTGAGGTCACTAGATCAAAGGTCAGGGGGTCTGGGGGTATACATGCTTTACAAATATCTCTTGTTTTTTATGCTTCAATGAATTTCTAGAGTGACCTTTTTAACATGTCATAATGAGGACCTCATTACATGCAATTGGAATATGTTTAACTGTTTATTATGCCTTCAGCATCTGCTGATGCAGAAATGTATAATGATTGACTGTTCATCTATATCACTTTAATCGGCAATCCGGCCATACCGACATTGGCGGTTTCTTGTTTTATTTGTGTTTATTGTTACAAACAACTGACAACTTTATCAGGTTGATGTCGTGAAATAGGTATGGTGACATTGTTCAAAATTATCACTGTTTTTGTTATTTTTCTCCGAATATTGAAACCAAATTACTCTCCATGCTCATTTATGCCTAGCTTTTAAAGGTCTTACAGGGTCTGCACTTTTTGTTGAACCCATCGATGTTAGTGTTGTATACCAGAAAATATGTTTGCGCTGCGTTTCCTCTGTATTAAATTGGACGGATACCAAATAAGATCATCTGGTCAGGCTTTCCTAAAATAATATGAAAATAATTGGATGAGCCTGGTCTTTCTTATGACAGAAATGCACATTGAAGCAGAACATCACTGAAGTGGAATACATCACTGAAGTGGAATACAGTGTTAGACAGGGAGACCAGATATCGGCATTCCTATTCCAGGACATTTTGATTCTAGTCAAAGGTCCAGTAGAAATGATTAGTTCTCGACAGCACTAAATCAATTGTGACAGTTGTTGCTAAATAGCGTTACTGTAGAACCTCCCTTAACCCGTTCCTTCATATTTAACCCATTCCTTCATATTTAACCCATTCCCTCATATTTAACCCATTCCCTCATATTGACGACTTTTGACGACTCTGTAAAAGTCACTGTGTAAAAGCATTATGATAAATAGAGCATTTGCTCCCATAGGAGCAAATGCTCTATTTATCATAATGGTTTCAAACTACAAAATTCTAAAAGAAATCTTTTCCCTAGTTAATGCTCCTTTTCGGTAGAGGTAGGATCTAAAAATAGCCTATGAGGGTAATGGGTTAAGGGGTCATCAATACATGTTTATCTATGGGTTCGGAAGGTAGATGATAGCTTAATGTAGGTTAAGGATAATACGGAAAGCTCTAATATGAGCCGTTTGCAATTACGTTTGCCCTGGATTAAGCAACCACTTGTTTTTTAAATACTCAGATGTTATTTAAATGAATGGTGGCTTAAGCCAGGTAATACCGTAAACTGAAATTCACTAAAGGCACTTCTGTCGCTTGTATACTGAAATTTACTAGAGGCACTTCTGTCGCTTGTATACTGAAATTCACTAGATACACTTCTGTCGCTTGTATACTGAAATTTACTAGAGGCACTTCTGTCGCTTGTATACTGAAATTTACTAGATACACTTCTGTCGCTTGCATACTGAAATTTACTAGACACACTTCTGTCGCTTGTATACTGAAATTCACTCGATACACTTCTGTCGCTTGTATACTGAAATTCACTAGATACACTTCTGTCGCTTGTATACTGAAATTCACTAGAGGCACAGTGGCGCTTGTATACTGAAATTTACTAGAGGCACTTCTGTCGCTTGTATAAATTTACTAGAGGCACTTCTGTCGCTTGTATACTGAAATTTACTAGAGGCACTTCTGTCGCTTGTATACTGAAATTCACTAGATACACTTCTGTCGCTTGTATACTGAAATTTACTAGAGGCACTTCTGTCGCTTGTATACTGAAATTCACTAGATACACTTCTGTCGCTTGTATACTGAAATTCACTAGATACACTTCTGTCGCTTGTATACTGAAATTTACTAGAGGCACTTCTGTCGCTTGTATACTGAAATTTACTAGAGGCACTTCTGTCGCTTGTATACTGAAATTTACCAGAGGCACTTCTGTCGCTTGTATACTGAAATTCACTAGATACACTTCTGTTGCTTGTATACTGAAATTCACTAGAGGCACAGTGGCGCTTGTATACTGAAATTTACTAGAGGCACAGTGGGGCTTGTATACTGAAATTAACTAGAGGCACTTCTGTCGCTTGTATACTGACTTGAACTAGAGGCACGTCTGTCGCTTGTATACTGGAATTCACTAGAGGCACTTCTGTCGCTTGTATGCTGAAATTTACTAGAGGCACAGTGGCGCTTGTATACTGAAATTCACTAGATACACTTCTGTCGCTTGTATACTGAAATTTACTAGATACACTTCTGCCACTAGTATACTGAAATTTACTAGAGGCACTTCTGTCGCTTGTATACTGAAATTCACTAAATACACTTCTGTCGCTTGTATACTGAAATTCACTAGAGGCACAGTGGCGCTTGTATACTGAAATTTACTAGAGGCACTTCTGTCGCTTGTATACTGAAATTTACTAGAGGCACTTCTGTCGCTTGTATACTGAAATTTACTAGAGGCACTTCTGTCGCTTGTATACTGAAATTCACTAGAGGCACTTCTGTCGCTTGTATACTGAAATTCACTAGATACACTTCTGTCGCTTGTATAAATTTACTAGAGGCACTTCTGTCGCTTGTATACTGAAATGTACTAGATACACTTCTGTCGCTTGTATACTGAAATTTACTAGAGGCACTTCTGTCGCTTGTATACTGAAATTTACTAGAGGCACTTCTGTCGCTTGTATACTGAAATTTACTAGAGGCACTTCTGTCGCTTGTATACTGAAATTTACCAGAGGCACTTCTGTCGCTTGTATACTGAAATTCACTAGATACACTTCTGTCGCTTGTATACTGAAATTCACTAGAGGCACAGTGGCGCTTGTATACTGAAATTTACTAGAGGCACAGTGGGGCTTGTATACTGAAATTTACTAGAGGCACTTCTGTCGCTTGTATACTGACATGAACTAGAGGCACGTCTGTCGCTTGTATACTGGAATTCACTAGAGGCACTTCTGTCGCTTGTATGCTGAAATTTACTAGAGGCACAGTGGCGCTTGTATACTGAAATTCACTAGATACACTTCTGTCGCTTGTATACTGAAATTTACTAGATACACTTCTGCCACTAGTATACTGAAATTTACTAGAGGCACTTCTGTCGCTTGTATACTGAAATTCACTAAATACACTTCTGTCGCTTGTATACTGAAATTCACTAGAGGCACAGTGGCGCTTGTATACTGAAATTTACTAGAGGCACTTCTGTCGCTTGTATACTGAAATTTACTAGAGGCACTTCTGTCGCTTGTATACTGAAATTTACTAGAGGCACGTCTGTCGCTTGTATACTGAAATTTACTAGAGGCACTTCTGTCGCTTGTATACTGAAATTTACTAGAGGCACTTCTGTCGCTTGTATACTGAAATTTACTAGAGGCACTTCTGTCGCTTGTATACTGAAATTTACTAGAGGCACTTCTGTCGCTTGTATAGTGAAAATCACTAGATACACTTCTGTCGCTTGTATAGTGAAATCCACTAGAGGCGCTTCTGTGGCTTGTACTTTCTACAGACTTCAGTCATATCAATACATTGGGTATTACTACATCAAGTCTTTTAACACTTGACTGTGAAAGTTATAGGCTGACATGCCATCCTAATTTGAAATTACATGTATAGCATTTAAAAGGTATTTTGGATAGAATAGTTCTGCACTAAGCTTTAGAAATATCCTCAAATGTACTTTAGTCTTATAAATAATATAATTATGATATGGTATAATATAATATTATGAAATAATATAGTTACAGAATAATGTGAAATGTACAGGCTCTGACATGATTTGTCATTTGTAAAAAAAATTGTACTGGACAGAAAGAGATTTACCAGGCGAGTGTTTTAAAAGCTAAATAACTTCATTTCTTGACGGATTCAATACAATTTCATTAAAAAAAACAACAAAGAGTGTTAAACTAGATTATTTTTAAAACATAAACACGTGAATGGAAAATCGGTCTGGAAGGGATTTTATTTCTTTAGATTCCTATAATAACAAAACATAACAATTTGTTTATTCGGTTTAAACATAGCATAACAAATTGTTTATTCGGTTTAAGCAAATAGCAGCTCATCACCATACAAACATAAATGTATTATGCATGAACACATGAAACTACATGCACATGAGTGTCATTTTCATTAAAAGTATAACGCGATCAGTAACGTATACCTGATGATAATATATTGATAATTTGCTATGAATTGTTGTCTTACTACTGTTTAACAGACAGACATAATATTAATCACATCCGGGCATGTTGAGACAGTTACAGACAGATATAATATTAATCACATCCGAGCATGTCGAGACAGTTTTCAAGAACGCTTCGTCTGACCCTGCAAACAACATGGCGGGCATGATTTTGAATTGAACCTAGGCAGAAGGCATAAAAGGCATAAAAAACGTTTGATAGGCATAAACTCGTTACGCATGCTGTTTATTGTCTTGGAGAAAACGGTATATTTTAGATTCTTTTGAGCAGGTGGCTGTTTAAGGCTGCATTAACTCATTCCTCCGTAGCCTATTTTAGACCCAACCTCTTTGAATGAATCTACCCAAAAGGTGCATTTACTAGAGAAAAGTAAAATGTTAGAATTTTGTAGTTTGAAACCATTGTGATAAATAGAGCATTTGCTCCTATAGGAGCAAATGCTCTATTTATCACAATGGTTTCATTAGGTGAGTTTTACAGAGGCGTAGAAAGGCGTGTTTATGGAGGGAAGGGTTAAACTGTCTTCAAAACCGATATTTACATTCAATTTAAGGCCCGGTATTACAATTACCTGTCAAAACAAAAATACAATACACTCTTCTAAAGCGACCCACACTAGACAGAGGTTTAAATCTTGGTAACCGTAGCAATGATATGTGGTAGCTTAATACTGGATGGAAGTTATGCAGAAAGCTCCTGCAGGACTTTTCAGGATTACTTCCGCCAGGCCTAACATTGTCCCTGGTCTATGATTATCACAAATTTCAATACCTAGTATTCATGAACATAATAGTTAATAAATATGGAAACGTGGACATCATAGCCAATTTAGAAAGTATAGCACCATATCTATCCAATTCCACTACAAACAGAGCAGACCCTGATAAGACGGCTCCTATAGGAGCTGTATGAGCTGTGTCTGCTCTGCGTGTAAATGCGTGAAAACACGTTTATATGAAGGAAAGGGTTAAGCAATCATTATCTTTTAAAGACATCTATGTTTATTCATAAAGTAAGACTTTATATGGGATTGGCTGTATATTAACCCTTCGCTTGCTATTCACGTCAATATACCTACCTGTAAATAGTGAAGACCCAGATGAGACAGCTCCTGCAGGAGCTGTGTCATCAGGGTCTGCACTATTTACAAATTGATTGTGCAGCCAGTGCACTCCACAGCAGTGATTGCACAGTGAAATACGTGTACACAGTGAAGATATATGTAATTAGACGACAGGGCATGGGTAAAGAAGGAGAAATGTATTTTAAAATTCAGCAAACGAAGTGTTAAAAGTAATTTGCCTCATAGGCGCTTTCTACATAACTTTCACTCTGTATTAAGCTACAGTCTGTCTTAAACATATATACTGATATTCACTTGAGAGATCGGATTAGAGAGAGTCCGTATTAGCGAGTGTTCAGATTACCGACTGTTCGATGTAGCCAATATTCGGATTGGCGACTTGTTAGAGGTAGCCAATATTCGGATTGGCGACTTGTTAGAGGTAGCCAATGTTCGGATTAGTGACTGTTCGAGGTAGTCAATGTTCGGATTAGCGACTGTTAGAGGTAGCCAATGTTCGGGTTAGCAACTGTTCGAGGCAGCCAATGTTCGGATAAGCGACTGTTCGAGACAGCAAATATTCGAATTAGCGCGATTTTAATGTACATCCTAACATAGGGTTTATTCAGATTTTAGGTTATACAGTGAAACCTCGCTAATCCAAAACCAAGCATTTGTTAAAGGGAAAGTCCCTACATTCGACGCATTTCAAAAATACCTAAAAATACAACACGTATTTGTTTATATGCTGAAAAGTAGTACAATGTATATTGCAAGAAAACCTATCAAATAAACGTTGAAAATGACAAAACATCCATGTGTTTGATATCGACGATCCCGGTTTTATTCTCCGATGTTTCAGTTTTATTCGTGTTGGGTTTTAGTTTCGTATCTTTTCGCGGTAGTCGCGTGTCTCCGACCACTTCAAAGAAAAGCCGTTACGTAAACAATGGAGGGATCGGATGGCCATCGGCAAAACGCTTAAAATTTGAACGGAAAAGGCCGATAATACTTTGTTGTAGAACAAAAATTATGCATATTGATGAAATCGGTTTATTTTGTATCACAGGGAAATTTGTTCGATATAAGTCCAAATTGATAATCTTCGTAATAATGATTGAACATAACAAATACCCAGTTTTATGATTTTATTGAAATATGCGTTCATTGTAGGGACTTCATCTTTAATCCGAACCCTCGCTCGTGCAAACACTCCAAATCCAAATACTGACAGAGCAACAGAAAAACGTGCGTAATCAAGTACGAGCACTAAACTCGTAATTTCTCCACTAAGCCGTTCGTCTCTTCGAGACGATTCTAATGAGTGGTCAAAACGTACGGTTTGGTGAAAAATAAAGAAGTAATTCTTGAAAATCTTTTAATTTACACATCTTATGTGGACCTATTGCCATTACCGTCTCAAAAACTCAAACTTTATAAAACAAATGACGTGTAAAAATATATTTTAAGTGAATATAACAATCCCTTAATTTGGTGACGATTCATGTAAGAAGTAATGACGTCATATAAGGTATTTAAAAGAGAAAATGTTGGCGAATAAGAATCGTCTGATCTGTAACGATGTAATTGTTTGATCATTTCTTTTGCGTAATTGCTTCTTGAAAGAAGCATTTGCACTGTCCCTAACCCACACCAGGGTCCATGTTTTTTAAAATTTTTTAGTTGAGTCTGAGTTCAAATTAGAATCTAATTTAATGTTTTACTTCCCCAGAATCAATCAAGCTGCTGTTGAGAAATTATAGACCAAGTCTCAAACAGCGAGGATCCTGAGGTAATCGGGGACTCATTTGGGTCTAGGACTCTTTTTCAAATGCAAACCCTGCCCTGAGGATATAAAACGTTTTGCTTGAATCTGAGATCATTCTCAAGCATCTCATTGGTCAGATTCTGAGATTGCTCAGAATCTGTCCAATCAGACACTTGAGAATGATCTCAAACTCAGTTTATAACCTTGGACCCTGGTCGTAGCTGACGGAACAACAGGATCATACGACAGGAAATGATTGAATAATTTGTTTGGCAAATTGAATAAACAACAAGTCAACTGTCGCTGAATGGTCGACTGGATGGAATGCGGTAACAATTAAAGAACAAAACAAGACGACATCCTCTGGGTGCTGCTGTCACAGTTGATTTGGGTGGCAGTTTGTGTCAATGATTGAAAAGACAACGGGTAAAGGAATCATCTCAGATTTTAATAAGATTGCATGACACTCTGAATATTCCCCGAGACCCTCTATTCTCTGTTGTAATGTGTTCCTATGATTATAGATGGTAATATGAATTCGTCACGAAAACTCCGCATAATTTCTATGCACGGTGGTCGTGGTATTTACACTTTCGTAAAAATATCCTTGGATTGTTTAAGGAAATCGACATTGTATGATTTATGAGATGCTGATATATATATATAACCTAAGACAGTTTGTTGAAAGGTCTGATTACCATGTACACCATAAATATGCGCGTTTGCAAACATAGTAGACCAAGACCAGGCGACTCCAATAATCAGGTTCTGCTCTGTTTGCTTATGAAATAATATAGATATGCTTCTACATACTCTGTCATAGTACAGTTAGGTCTGCCTTGACTAAAATGAGACCTTGTACCATAATAAAATAATCTACTTATTATTCACAATGTCATTTTGCATTCTTGCATGAATATTCATGGAGTAAAGGGTTAAATTCATATCGAGTATTTCTGTATATGACACAATATTATACTTGTGTCAAACTCACACACACAATTGCGGATTTTTTTTCTTTTCCAAACACAGTAGAACATGTCTTAAGCTGTCGTTCATTTATTGAACACAGAAATTCTCAAATAGATTCGTTTGCTTTATGCAGGGCGAAAGTAATGCAGAAAGCTCCTATATGAGCTTTCTGCATTACTTTTGACCTGCATTAAGCTACCATCTGCCTTAAGTACCCATAATTAGAGCTCTTTCCGATGGCTGCTGAAGACAGGGTGTATTGCATTAACATTATTCTATGACATCACGACCTTTGGTAAACACTATACGCATGAGATGTATTCCTTACTCTGTTATAAAAAGAATGTCTTCTCAAATTTGGATCTGGTCTAATTTTGACTAGTTCAAACTGACTGAGTGTCAAACAGCTTAGAGCTGGATGAAACTCCGCTTTACTTGGTGTCTTATATAGGTCCAGTCTGTTTGCAAATGAGAGCCAGGTTGAGACTAGGGATAATAGTTAATTAGTCTTATTGTGGTTACCATAACTTATACTTTGTTTGCTAGTGATTTTAAATTTAGATATATCATACACTAATTACCTTAAATATCGGACAGACACCCGTATACTAGCGAAGTAGACACAGGAGAGACCTGAAATGAACACAATAGTTCTTGGCCATTGCAGAAACTGTAGAATCAGCTAAGATAAATGATGCAATGAACTGTAGAATCAGCTAAGATAAATGATGCAATGAACTGCAGAATCAGCTAAGATAAATGACGCAGTGCAAACAGACAACAGGCCCCTAGAGGAACCCTTTGACCAGGCTCTGCGGGTTTGTGATAGCAGTCAATGTCAAAGGTTGTCACTAGGGCTGACCTGTTTATTTTGCAGGACCCATCCGCCATGAAAAAATGAAGTTTTTTTTAGATTTTAAAGTGGACGAGTTTGCCTAATTTACTGTGAAAGTTAAATATATGTTTTGTTCATAGTTTCACAAATTTTGATTAAAATTGCTTGAGAATTGGCATCTATGTGACTTGAAACTAACCTAGCGCTATAGAGGACGTTTATAAAATAGTTGTTTGTATCAAAAAAGAAAAAAATCACTAGAACGTCCGACATTCATTAGAACATGTCATAAATGACATACATGTATGTTCCGAAATAGTATTTGTATCGAATAATATGTGTACCGGAATAATATGTGTACCTGAATAATACCGAATAATATATGTACCGGATAAATATATGTACCTGAATAACATGTGCACCGGAATAATATGTGTACCTTATTTCCTCATTTCGATGTACAGTAAAACTGTTTGTATCAAAGAAGAAAAAAAAACCACTAGAATGTCCGACATTCATTGGGTTCCGAAATAGTGTGTGTACCGAATAATATGTGTACCGAATAATATGTGTACCGAATAATATGTGTACCAAAATAATATGTGTACCGGAATAATATGTGTACCTTAATAATATGTGTACCTGAATAATATGTGCACTGGAATAATATGTGTACCGGAAAATATATGTACCGAATAATATGTGTACCTGAATATGTGTACGGAATAATATACAGTATGTACCGAATAATATGAGTACCTGAATAATATGTGTACCGAATAATAAATGTACCGGAATAATATGTGTAGTTGTGTACCTGAATAATATGTGTACCGGAATAATATGTGCACCGGAATATGTGTACCTGAATAATATGTGCACCGGAATAATATGTGTACCTTATGTACTCATTTCGATGTACAGTAAAACTGTTTGTATCAAAAAAGAAAAAAAATCACTAGAATGTCCGACATTCATTGGGTTCCGAAATAGTGTGTGTACCGAATAATATGTGTACCGAATAATATGTGTACCGAATAAGATGTGTAACGAATAATATATGTACCGGAATAATATGTGTACCAAATAATATGTGTACCTGAATATGTGTACCGGAATAATATATGTATCTGAATAATATGTGTACCTAAATAATATGTGTACCTGAATAATATGTGTACCGGAATAATATGTGTACCGGAAAAATATATGTACCGAATAATATGTGTACCTGAATAATGTGTACCGGAATAATACAGTATGTACCGAATAATATGAGTACCTGAATAATATGTGTAACGAATAATATATGTACCGTAATAATATGTGTACCTAAATAATATGTGTACCGGAATAATATGTGCACCGGAATAATATGTGTACCTGAATAATATGTGTACCAAATAATATATGTACCGGAATAATATGTGTACCTGAATAATATGTGTACCGGAATAATATGTGCACCGGAATAATATGTGTACCGGAATAATATGTGTACCTTATGTACTCATTTCGATGTACAGTAAAACTCCTCTAAACCGGGCGTTCAATTTAGTATAAATATCGGTCTATCGGTCTTGAAGACAGGTGACAGCTTAATGCAGGGTAAAAGCCATGCGGAAAGTTCCTCTAGGAGCTTACTGCATGACGTTCATCCTGCATTAAGCAGTCGTTCGATTCCTGACATATCTAATTGACACACATGTCTAGAATAAACAGCACTCGGATACCCTTAATATGTACTGTGGGGGAATGTGCTATAAATGTTATTTTAATGATGCAAATATATGTACCAAGTGTGATGCTGATTGATGAATAAAAGTGGACAGAATATAACTTTAAATTCCGTTATTTGGAAAAGATGCTACTTTAGTTAATCTGTTATCGTTCTTTTTCTTGTTCTCGTCTTCATTATAATGGTAATTGGTAAGATTGGTAATTGGTTGGTCATAATCGTGATCATGACGATGATCATCATCACCATCATTATCATCATTATTATGGGCGTCGTGATCATCATTATCATCATAGTTACTAGTAGTAGTATTTTAGTAGATCGCAGCAGTATTGATGGTATTCAAGCATCCTCTCAGTGACCACTGCACGTTGAATAGTATGACAAAAGGTGATCAGCTGGTAATAGTTTTTTTATTCATAGATAAAACAAGTGTCCCTTGTCAGATAGCAAGCATGGCGGAATCGTTAATACCTTTGCCTTAATCCTTTACTCCATAAGTTTACACGCCTTTTTTATGCCTATGCAAACAGAGTAGACCCTGATTCAGACGGCTCCTATAGGAGCCGTCTGATCAGGGTCTACTCTGTTTGCTTATGATATAATATAGGTATGATTCTACAGTTTCTGCCATGACCAAAATCTACTACATGTATGTCCATATGCTTTTTAAATAAATTTCTAATTAAAATTCATGACGTCATTATTCCTTACATGAATATTCATGGAGGAAAGTGTTAAGATCATCGGCAACGTTTAATCTGTTAGACATATTTCTGCGTCTATTATAATTTATTTTACTTCACTGAGTAATTATCGCGAGTTGTCCTTCTAATAAAAAATGAGATTTTGATAGAAAGCGAGATGTTTGAAGTTTATTGATTTAGGTCGCGGACTGTGGAATAAGAATTCAAACCAGTTATAATTGATAAATAAAATGAATTTACAAAACTGCTATATGATCGTAGAACATTGATATTCCTGTTTTTGTTTTGAATTGTGAATGTCAAAACACATGCAATCTAAAGCTTTTCACAAAACATGCCTAAGATTTGATGTAAAACTATATACAAACTGTCTAATTCTACTATTTGTTGCCAGTGACGCATCTGTAGTTACCTATACACACAATTTGGATCCTGATGAGATACAAAGTAAAACATCAGCATATCACGACCCAAACTGTTTGTTACTATGGTAATATGTTTTAAAAATAAAATGAAAAAACATTAAACAAGCGAAAATTGTAGCACACGACAGATGTTTAGCCGACAATATTTGGCAGCGAAAGAGATAAGGACGTTTCTATAAGGGAAATTGACAACTCTCTTTAAATTATTGACAGTTCCGATTTGTATCCGTGTTTCTTACAGATATATTTATCTGCAGTCATTTCACAATCCCTGTACGACTTCCCTCTGATCTACACAGTAAATATCATAACTCGTGATTACAAACTGTAAACCTTTATCTGAAAATATTAATTTAAGACATAATGACATCATGAATATATAGTTTTAAAATGATATTTGAACATATATTTTGTCCATGACTGAAAATAGAATCAGAATGATCTACCCTGTTTGAAAATGCACATAAAGGAAAACAATACCAGGCAAAGATGAGTACTTCTCTTAACCCATTCCCTCATATACTATTTTAACCCATTCCCTCAGACTATTTTTGACCACTATCCAATAGGTTATATTAGACCATTCCCCCATAGGCTATTTTAGACCATAAGTTATTTGTTCAACCTTTCTTAACGAATCTACTGTATAATAAATAGAATTGACTAGGAAAAAGGTAACTTTAGGAATTGTATAGTATTGAAACCATTTTGATGAATAGAGCATTTGCTCCTGTGGAGCAAAATGCTCTATCAAAATTGTTTCAAAAAGTGAATCGTACAGAGGTGTCACAATGTGTCTATAATAGGGAATGGGTCACAATGTGTCCATATGAGGGAATGGGTCACAATGTGTCCATATGAGGGAATGGGTCACAATGTGTCTATATGAAGGAATGGGTTATGTTCAGCGTTAAACTCTTTTGAACCAATCGAGGAGATGTACAACTGGAAAATTTTATTTCAATTTCAATTAGAATTTTGTAGTTTGAAACCATTGTGATAAATAGAGCATTTGCTCCTATGGGAGTAAATGCTCTATTTATCACAATGGTTTCATTAGGTGAGTTTTACAGAGGCGTAGAAAGGCGTGTTTATGGAGGGAAGGGTTAAACTGTCTTCAAAACCGATATTTACATTCAATTTAAGGCCCGGTATTACAATTACTTGTCATAATAAAAATACAATAAACTCTTCTAAAGCGACCCACACTAGACAGAGGTTTAAATTTTGGTACCGTAATAATGATATGTGGTAGCTTAATACTGGATGGAAGTTATGCAGAAAGCTTTTCAGGATTACTTCCGCCAGGCCTAACATTTTCCCTGGTCTATGATTATCACAAATTTCAATACCTAGTATTCATGAACATAATAGTTAATAAATATGGAAGCGTGGACATCATAGCCAATTTAGAAAGTATAGCACCATATCTATCCAATTCCACTACAAACAGAGCAGACCCTGATAAGACGGCTCCTATAGGAGCTGTATGAGCTGTGTCTGCTCTGCGTGTAAATGCGTGAAAACACGTTTATATGAAGGAAAGGGTTAAGCAATCATTATCTTTTAAAGACATCTATGTTTATTCATAAAGTAAGACTTAATATGGGATTGGCTGTATATTAACCCTTCGCTTGCTATTCACGTCAATATACCTACCTGTAAATAGTGAAGACCCAGATGAGACAGCTCCTGCAGGAGCTGTGTCATCAGGGTCTGCACTATTTACAAATTGATTGTGCAGCCAGTGCACTCCACAGCAGTGATTGCACAGTGAAATACGTGTACACAGTGAAGATATATGTAATTAGACGACAGGGCATGGGTAAAGAAGGAGAAATGTATTTTAAAATTCAGCAAACGAAGTGTTAAAAGTAATTTGCCTCATAGGCGCTTTCTACATAACTTTCACTCTGCATTAAGCTACAGTCTGTCTTAAACATATATACTGATATTCACTTGAGAGATCGGATTAGAGAGAGTCCGTATTAGCGAGTGTTCAGATTACCGACTGTTCGATGTAGCCAATATTCGGATTGGCGACTTGTTAGAGGTAGCCAATATTCGGATTGGCGACTTGTTAGAGGTAGCCAATGTTCGGATTAGTGACTGTTCGAGGTAGTCAATGTTCGGATTAGCGACTGTTAGAGGTAGCCAATGTTCGGGTTAGCAACTGTTCGAGGCAGCCAATGTTCGGATAAGCGACTGTTCGAGACAGCAAATATTCGAATTAGCGCGATTTTAATGTACATCCTAACATAGGGTTTATTCAGATTTTAGGTTATACAGTGAAACCTCGCTAATCCAAAACCAAGCATTTGTTAAAGGGAAAGTCCCTACATTCGACGCATTTCAAAAATACCTAAAAATACAACACGTATTTGTTTATATGCTGAAAAGTAGTACAATGTATATTGCAAGAAAACCTATCAAATAAACGTTGAAAATGACAAAACATCCATGTGTTTGATATCGACGATCCCGGTTTTATTCTCCGATGTTTCAGTTTTATTCGTGTTGGGTTTTAGTTTCGTATCTTTTCGCGGTAGTCGCGTGTCTCCGACCACTTCAAAGAAAAGCCGTTACGTAAACAATGGAGGGATCGGATGGCCATCGGCAAAATGCTTAAAATTTGAACGGAAAAGGCCGATAATACTTTGTTGTAGAACAAAAATTATGCATATTGATGAAATCGGTTTATTTTGTATCACAGGGAAATTTGTTCGATATAAGTCCAAATTGATAATCTTCGTAATAATGATTGAACATAACAAATACCCAGTTTTATGATTTTATTGAAATATGCGTTCATTGTAGGGACTTCATCTTTAATCCGAACCCTCGCTCGTGCAAACACTCCAAATCCAAATACTGACAGAGCAACAGAAAAACGTGCGTAATCAAGTACGAGCACTAAACTCGTAATTTCTCCACTAAGCCGTTCGTCTCTTCGAGACGATTCTAATGAGTGGTCAAAACGTACGGTTTGGTGAAAAATAAAGAAGTAATTCTTGAAAATCTTTTAATTTACACATCTTATGTGGACCTATTGCCATTACCGTCTCAAAAACTCAAACTTTATAAAACAAATGACGTGTAAAAATATATTTTAAGTGAATATAACAATCCCTTAATTTGGTGACGATTCATGTAAGAAGTAATGACGTCATATAAGGTATTTAAAAGAGAAAATGTTGGCGAATAAGAATCGTCTGATCTGTAACGATGTAATTGTTTGATCATTTCTTTTGCGTAATTGCTTCTTGAAAGAAGCATTTGCACTGTCCCTAACCCACACCAGGGTCCATGTTTTTAAAAATGTTTAGTTGAGTCTGAGTTCAAATTAGAATCTAATTTAATGTTTTACTTCCCCAGAATCAATCAAGCTGCTGTTGAGAAATTATAGACCAAGTCTCAAACAGCGAGGATCCTGAGGTAATCGGGGACTCATTTGGGTCTAGGACTCTTTTTCAAATGCAAACCCTGCCCTGAGGATATAAAACGTTTTGCTTGAATCTGAGATCATTCTCAAGCATCTCATTGGTCAGATTCTGAGATTGCTCAGAATCTGTCCAATCAGACACTTGAGAATGATCTCAAACTCAGTTTATAACCTTGGACCCTGGTCGTAGCTGACGGAACAACAGGATCATACGACAGGAAATGATTGAATAATTTGTTTG
This sequence comes from Azorinus chamasolen, assembly GCA_963576725.1. Classification (NCBI taxonomy): domain Eukaryota; kingdom Metazoa; phylum Mollusca; class Bivalvia; order Cardiida; family Solecurtidae; genus Azorinus; species Azorinus chamasolen. The sequence goes on from OY755246.1 coordinate 86,153,236, forward strand.
GCAAATTGAATAAACAACAAGTCAACTGTCGCTGAATGGTCGACTGGATGGAATGCGGTAACAATTAAAGAACAAAACAAGACGACATCCTCTGGGTGCTGCTGTCACAGTTGATTTGGGTGGCAGTTTGTGTCAATGATTGAAAAGACAACGGGTAAAGGAATCATCTCAGATTTTAATAAGATTGCATGACACTCTGAATATTCCCCGAGACCCTCTATTCTCTGTTGTAATGTGTTCCTATGATTATAGATGGTAATATGAATTCGTCACGAAAACTCCGCATAATTTCTATGCACGGTGGTCGTGGTATTTACACTTTCGTAAAAATATCCTTGGATTGTTTAAGGAAATCGACATTGTATGATTTATGAGATGCTGATATATATATATAACCTAAGACAGTTTGTTGAAAGGTCTGATTACCATGTACACCATAAATATGCGCGTTTGCAAACATAGTAGACCAAGACCAGGCGACTCCAATAATCAGGTTCTGCTCTGTTTGCTTATGAAATAATATAGATATGCTTCTACATACTCTGTCATAGTACAGTTAGGTCTGCCTTGACTAAAATGAGACCTTGTACCATAATAAAATAATCTACTTATTATTCACAATGTCATTTTGCATTCTTGCATGAATATTCATGGAGTAAAGGGTTAAATTCATATCGAGTATTTCTGTATATGACACAATATTATACTTGTGTCAAACTCACACACACAATTGCGGATTTTTTTTCTTTTCCAAACACAGTAGAACATGTCTTAAGCTGTCGTTCATTTATTGAACACAGAAATTCTCAAATAGATTCGTTTGCTTTATGCAGGGCGAAAGTAATGCAGAAAGCTCCTATATGAGCTTTCTGCATTACTTTTGACCTGCATTAAGCTACCATCTGCCTTAAGTACCCATAATTAGAGCTCTTTCCGATGGCTGCTGAAGACAGGGTGTATTGCATTAACATTATTCTATGACATCACGACCTTTGGTAAACACTATACGCATGAGATGTATTCCTTACTCTGTTATAAAAAGAATGTCTTCTCAAATTTGGATCTGGTCTAATTTTGACTAGTTCAAACTGACTGAGTGTCAAACAGCTTAGAGCTGGATGAAACTCCGCTTTACTTGGTGTCTTATATAGGTCCAGTCTGTTTGCAAATGAGAGCCAGGTTGAGACTAGGGATAATAGTTAATTAGTCTTATTGTGGTTACCATAACTTATACTTTGTTTGCTAGTGATTTTAAATTTAGATATATCATACACTAATTACCTTAAATATCGGACAGACACCCGTATACTAGCGAAGTAGACACAGGAGAGACCTGAAATGAACACAATAGTTCTTGGCCATTGCAGAAACTGTAGAATCAGCTAAGATAAATGATGCAATGAACTGTAGAATCAGCTAAGATAAATGATGCAATGAACTGCAGAATCAGCTAAGATAAATGACGCAGTGCAAACAGACAACAGGCCCCTAGAGGAACCCTTTGACCAGGCTCTGCGGGTTTGTGATAGCAGTCAATGTCAAAGGTTGTCACTAGGGCTGACCTGTTTATTTTGCAGGACCCATCCGCCATGAAAAAATGAAGTTTTTTTTAGATTTTAAAGTGGACGAGTTTGCCTAATTTACTGTGAAAGTTAAATATATGTTTTGTTCATAGTTTCACAAATTTTGATTAAAATTGCTTGAGAATTGGCATCTATGTGACTTGAAACTAACCTAGCGCTATAGAGGACGTTTATAAAATAGTTGTTTGTATCAAAAAAGAAAAAAATCACTAGAACGTCCGACATTCATTAGAACATGTCATAAATGACATACATGTATGTTCCGAAATAGTATTTGTATCGAATAATATGTGTACCGGAATAATATGTGTACCTGAATAATACCGAATAATATATGTACCGGATAAATATATGTACCTGAATAACATGTGCACCGGAATAATATGTGTACCTTATTTCCTCATTTCGATGTACAGTAAAACTGTTTGTATCAAAGAAGAAAAAAAAACCACTAGAATGTCCGACATTCATTGGGTTCCGAAATAGTGTGTGTACCGAATAATATGTGTACCGAATAATATGTGTACCGAATAATATGTGTACCAAAATAATATGTGTACCGGAATAATATGTGTACCTTAATAATATGTGTACCTGAATAATATGTGCACTGGAATAATATGTGTACCGGAAAATATATGTACCGAATAATATGTGTACCTGAATATGTGTACGGAATAATATACAGTATGTACCGAATAATATGAGTACCTGAATAATATGTGTACCGAATAATAAATGTACCGGAATAATATGTGTAGTTGTGTACCTGAATAATATGTGTACCGGAATAATATGTGCACCGGAATATGTGTACCTGAATAATATGTGCACCGGAATAATATGTGTACCTTATGTACTCATTTCGATGTACAGTAAAACTGTTTGTATCAAAAAAGAAAAAAAATCACTAGAATGTCCGACATTCATTGGGTTCCGAAATAGTGTGTGTACCGAATAATATGTGTACCGAATAATATGTGTACCGAATAAGATGTGTAACGAATAATATATGTACCGGAATAATATGTGTACCAAATAATATGTGTACCTGAATATGTGTACCGGAATAATATATGTATCTGAATAATATGTGTACCTAAATAATATGTGTACCTGAATAATATGTGTACCGGAATAATATGTGTACCGGAAAAATATATGTACCGAATAATATGTGTACCTGAATAATGTGTACCGGAATAATACAGTATGTACCGAATAATATGAGTACCTGAATAATATGTGTAACGAATAATATATGTACCGTAATAATATGTGTACCTAAATAATATGTGTACCGGAATAATATGTGCACCGGAATAATATGTGTACCTGAATAATATGTGTACCAAATAATATATGTACCGGAATAATATGTGTACCTGAATAATATGTGTACCGGAATAATATGTGCACCGGAATAATATGTGTACCGGAATAATATGTGTACCTTATGTACTCATTTCGATGTACAGTAAAACTCCTCTAAACCGGGCGTTCAATTTAGTATAAATATCGGTCTATCGGTCTTGAAGACAGGTGACAGCTTAATGCAGGGTAAAAGCCATGCGGAAAGTTCCTCTAGGAGCTTACTGCATGACGTTCATCCTGCATTAAGCAGTCGTTCGATTCCTGACATATCTAATTGACACACATGTCTAGAATAAACAGCACTCGGATACCCTTAATATGTACTGTGGGGGAATGTGCTATAAATGTTATTTTAATGATGCAAATATATGTACCAAGTGTGATGCTGATTGATGAATAAAAGTGGACAGAATATAACTTTAAATTCCGTTATTTGGAAAAGATGCTACTTTAGTTAATCTGTTATCGTTCTTTTTCTTGTTCTCGTCTTCATTATAATGGTAATTGGTAAGATTGGTAATTGGTTGGTCATAATCGTGATCATGACGATGATCATCATCACCATCATTATCATCATTATTATGGGCGTCGTGATCATCATTATCATCATAGTTACTAGTAGTAGTATTTTAGTAGATCGCAGCAGTATTGATGGTATTCAAGCATCCTCTCAGTGACCACTGCACGTTGAATAGTATGACAAAAGGTGATCAGCTGGTAATAGTTTTTATTCATAGATAAAACAAGTGTCCCTTGTCAGATAGCAAGCATGGCGGAATCGTTAATACCTTTGCCTTAATCCTTTACTCCATAAGTTTACACGCCTTTTTTATGCCTATGCAAACAGAGTAGACCCTGATTCAGACGGCTCCTATAGGAGCCGTCTGATCAGGGTCTACTCTGTTTGCTTATGATATAATATAGGTATGATTCTACAGTTTCTGCCATGACCAAAATCTACTACATGTATGTCCATATGCTTTTTAAATAAATTTCTAATTAAAATTCATGACGTCATTATTCCTTACATGAATATTCATGGAGGAAAGTGTTAAGATCATCGGCAACGTTTAATCTGTTAGACATATTTCTGCGTCTATTATAATTTATTTTACTTCACTGAGTAATTATCGCGAGTTGTCCTTCTAATAAAAAATGAGATTTTGATAGAAAGCGAGATGTTTGAAGTTTATTGATTTAGGTCGCGGACTGTGGAATAAGAATTCAAACCAGTTATAATTGATAAATAAAATGAATTTACAAAACTGCTATATGATCGTAGAACATTGATATTCCTGTTTTTGTTTTGAATTGTGAATGTCAAAACACATGCAATCTAAAGCTTTTCACAAAACATGCCTAAGATTTGATGTAAAACTATATACAAACTGTCTAATTCTACTATTTGTTGCCAGTGACGCATCTGTAGTTACCTATACACACAATTTGGATCCTGATGAGATACAAAGTAAAACATCAGCATATCACGACCCAAACTGTTTGTTACTATGGTAATATGTTTTAAAAATAAAATGAAAAAACATTAAACAAGCGAAAATTGTAGCACACGACAGATGTTTAGCCGACAATATTTGGCAGCGAAAGAGATAAGGACGTTTCTATAAGGGAAATTGACAACTCTCTTTAAATTATTGACAGTTCCGATTTGTATCCGTGTTTCTTACAGATATATTTATCTGCAGTCATTTCACAATCCCTGTACGACTTCCCTCTGATCTACACAGTAAATATCATAACTCGTGATTACAAACTGTAAACCTTTATCTGAAAATATTAATTTAAGACATAATGACATCATGAATATATAGTTTTAAAATGATATTTGAACATATATTTTGTCCATGACTGAAAATAGAATCAGAATGATCTACCCTGTTTGAAAATGCACATAAAGGAAAACAATACCAGGCAAAGATGAGTACTTCTCTTAACCCATTCCCTCATATACTATTTTAACCCATTCCCTCAGACTATTTTTGACCACTATCCAATAGGTTATATTAGACCATTCCCCCATAGGCTATTTTAGACCATAAGTTATTTGTTCAACCTTTCTTAACGAATCTACTGTATAATAAATAGAATTGACTAGGAAAAAGGTAACTTTAGGAATTGTATAGTATTGAAACCATTTTGATGAATAGAGCATTTGCTCCTGTGGAGCAAAATGCTCTATCAAAATTGTTTCAAAAAGTGAATCGTACAGAGGTGTCACAATGTGTCTATAATAGGGAATGGGTCACAATGTGTCCATATGAGGGAATGGGTCACAATGTGTCCATATGAGGGAATGGGTCACAATGTGTCTATATGAAGGAATGGGTTATGTTCAGCGTTAAACTCTTTTGAACCAATCGAGGAGATGTACAACTGGAAAATTTTATTTCAATTTCAATTAGAATTTTGTAGTTTGAAACCATTGTGATAAATAGAGCATTTGCTCCTATGGGAGTAAATGCTCTATTTATCACAATGGTTTCATTAGGTGAGTTTTACAGAGGCGTAGAAAGGCGTGTTTATGGAGGGAAGGGTTAAACTGTCTTCAAAACCGATATTTACATTCAATTTAAGGCCCGGTATTACAATTACTTGTCATAATAAAAATACAATAAACTCTTCTAAAGCGACCCACACTAGACAGAGGTTTAAATTTTGGTACCGTAATAATGATATGTGGTAGCTTAATACTGGATGGAAGTTATGCAGAAAGCTTTTCAGGATTACTTCCGCCAGGCCTAACATTTTCCCTGGTCTATGATTATCACAAATTTCAATACCTAGTATTCATGAACATAATAGTTAATAAATATGGAAGCGTGGACATCATAGCCAATTTAGAAAGTATAGCACCATATCTATCCAATTCCACTACAAACAGAGCAGACCCTGATAAGACGGCTCCTATAGGAGCTGTATGAGCTGTGTCTGCTCTGCGTGTAAATGCGTGAAAACACGTTTATATGAAGGAAAGGGTTAAGCAATCATTATCTTTTAAAGACATCTATGTTTATTCATAAAGTAAGACTTTATATGGGATTGGCTGTATATTAACCCTTCGCTTGCTATTCACGTCAATATACCTACCTGTAAATAGTGAAGACCCAGATGAGACAGCTCCTGCAGGAGCTGTGTCATCAGGGTCTGCACTATTTACAAATTGATTGTGCAGCCAGTGCACTCCACAGCAGTGATTGCACAGTGAAATACGTGTACACAGTGAAGATATATGTAATTAGACGACAGGGCATGGGTAAAGAAGGAGAAATGTATTTTAAAATTCAGCAAACGAAGTGTTAAAAGTAATTTGCCTCATAGGCGCTTTCTACATAACTTTCACTCTGCATTAAGCTACAGTCTGTCTTAAACATATATACTGATATTCACTTGAGAGATCGGATTAGAGAGAGTCCGTATTAGCGAGTGTTCAGATTACCGACTGTTCGATGTAGCCAATATTCGGATTGGCGACTTGTTAGAGGTAGCCAATATTCGGATTGGCGACTTGTTAGAGGTAGCCAATGTTCGGATTAGTGACTGTTCGAGGTAGTCAATGTTCGGATTAGCGACTGTTAGAGGTAGCCAATGTTCGGGTTAGCAACTGTTCGAGGCAGCCAATGTTCGGATAAGCGACTGTTCGAGACAGCAAATATTCGAATTAGCGCGATTTTAATGTACATCCTAACATAGGGTTTATTCAGATTTTAGGTTATACAGTGAAACCTCGCTAATCCAAAACCAAGCATTTGTTAAAGGGAAAGTCCCTACATTCGACGCATTTCAAAAATACCTAAAAATACAACACGTATTTGTTTATATGCTGAAAAGTAGTACAATGTATATTGCAAGAAAACCTATCAAATAAACGTTGAAAATGACAAAACATCCATGTGTTTGATATCGACGATCCCGGTTTTATTCTCCGATGTTTCAGTTTTATTCGTGTTGGGTTTTAGTTTCGTATCTTTTCGCGGTAGTCGCGTGTCTCCGACCACTTCAAAGAAAAGCCGTTACGTAAACAATGGAGGGATCGGATGGCCATCGGCAAAACGCTTAAAATTTGAACGGAAAAGGCCGATAATACTTTGTTGTAGAACAAAAATTATGCATATTGATGAAATCGGTTTATTTTGTATCACAGGGAAATTTGTTCGATATAAGTCCAAATTGATAATCTTCGTAATAATGATTGAACATAACAAATACCCAGTTTTATGATTTTATTGAAATATGCGTTCATTGTAGGGACTTCATCTTTAATCCGAACCCTCGCTCGTGCAAACACTCCAAATCCAAATACTGACAGAGCAACAGAAAAACGTACGTAATCAAGTACGAGCACTAAACTCGTAATTTCTCCACTAAGCCGTTCGTCTCTTCGAGACGATTCTAATGAGTGGTCAAAACGTACGGTTTGGTGAAAAATAAAGAAGTAATTCTTGAAAATCTTTTAATTTACACATCTTATGTGGACCTATTGCCATTACCGTCTCAAAAACTCAAACTTTATAAAACAAATGACGTGTAAAAATATATTTTAAGTGAATATAACAATCCCTTAATTTGGTGACGATTCATGTAAGAAGTAATGACGTCATATAAGGTATTTAAAAGAGAAAATGTTGGCGAATAAGAATCGTCTGATCTGTAACGATGTAATTGTTTGATCATTTCTTTTGCGTAATTGCTTCTTGAAAGAAGCATTTGCACTGTCCCTAACCCACACCAGGGTCCATGTTTTTAAAAATGTTTAGTTGAGTCTGAGTTCAAATTAGAATCTAATTAAATGTTTTACTTCCCCAGAATCAATCAAGCTGCTGTTGAGAAATTATAGACCAAGTCTCAAACAGCGAGGATCCTGAGGTAATCGGGGACTCATTTGGGTCTAGGACTCTTTTTCAAATGCAAACCCTGCCCTGAGGATATAAAACGTTTTGCTTGAATCTGAGATCATTCTCAAGCATCTCATTGGTCAGATTCTGAGATTGCTCAGAATCTGTCCAATCAGACACTTGAGAATGATCTCAAACTCAGTTTATAACCTTGGACCCTGGTCGTAGCTGACGGAACAACAGGATCATACGACAGGAAATGATTGAATAATTTGTTTGGCAAATTGAATAAACAACAAGTCAACTGTCGCTGAATGGTCGACTGGATGGAATGCGGTAACAATTAAAGAACAAAACAAGACGACATCCTCTGGGTGCTGCTGTCACAGTTGATTTGGGTGGCAGTTTGTGTCAATGATTGAAAAGACAACGGGTAAAGGAATCATCTCAGATTTTAATAAGATTGCATGACACTCTGAATATTCCCCGAGACCCTCTATTCTCTGTTGTAATGTGTTCCTATGATTATAGATGGTAATATGAATTCGTCACGAAAACTCCGCATAATTTCTATGCACGGTGGTCGTGGTATTTACACTTTCGTAAAAATATCCTTGGATTGTTTAAGGAAATCGACATTGTATGATTTATGAGATGCTGATATATATATATAACCTAAGACAGTTTGTTGAAAGGTCTGATTACCATGTACACCATAAATATGCGCGTTTGCAAACATAGTAGACCAAGACCAGGCGACTCCAATAATCAGGTTCTGCTCTGTTTGCTTATGAAATAATATAGATATGCTTCTACATACTCTGTCATAGTACAGTTAGGTCTGCCTTGACTAAAATGAGACCTTGTACCATAATAAAATAATCTACTTATTATTCACAATGTCATTTTGCATTCTTGCATGAATATTCATGGAGTAAAGGGTTAAATTCATATCGAGTATTTCTGTATATGACACAATATTATACTTGTGTCAAACTCACACACACAATTGCGGATTTTTTTTCTTTTCCAAACACAGTAGAACATGTCTTAAGCTGTCGTTCATTTATTGAACACAGAAATTCTCAAATAGATTCGTTTGCTTTATGCAGGGCGAAAGTAATGCAGAAAGCTCCTATATGAGCTTTCTGCATTACTTTTGACCTGCATTAAGCTACCATCTGCCTTAAGTACCCATAATTAGAGCTCTTTCCGATGGCTGCTGAAGACAGGGTGTATTGCATTAACATTATTCTATGACATCACGACCTTTGGTAAACACTATACGCATGAGATGTATTCCTTACTCTGTTATAAAAAGAATGTCTTCTCAAATTTGGATCTGGTCTAATTTTGACTAGTTCAAACTGACTGAGTGTCAAACAGCTTAGAGCTGGATGAAACTCCGCTTTACTTGGTGTCTTATATAGGTCCAGTCTGTTTGCAAATGAGAGCCAGGTTGAGACTAGGGATAATAGTTAATTAGTCTTATTGTGGTTACCATAACTTATACTTTGTTTGCTAGTGATTTTAAATTTAGATATATCATACACTAATTACCTTAAATATCGGACAGACACCCGTATACTAGCGAAGTAGACACAGGAGAGACCTGAAATGAACACAATAGTTCTTGGCCATTGCAGAAACTGTAGAATCAGCTAAGATAAATGATGCAATGAACTGTAGAATCAGCTAAGATAAATGATGCAATGAACTGCAGAATCAGCTAAGATAAATGACGCAGTGCAAACAGACAACAGGCCCCTAGAGGAACCCTTTGACCAGGCTCTGCGGGTTTGTGATAGCAGTCAATGTCAAAGGTTGTCACTAGGGCTGACCTGTTTATTTTGCAGGACCCATCCGCCATGAAAAAATGAAGTTTTTTTTAGATTTTAAAGTGGACGAGTTTGCCTAATTTACTGTGAAAGTTAAATATATGTTTTGTTCATAGTTTCACAAATTTTGATTAAAATTGCTTGAGAATTGGCATCTATGTGACTTGAAACTAACCTAGCGCTATAGAGGACGTTTATAAAATAGTTGTTTGTATCAAAAAAGAAAAAAATCACTAGAACGTCCGACATTCATTAGAACATGTCATAAATGACATACATGTATGTTCCGAAATAGTATTTGTATCGAATAATATGTGTACCGGAATAATATGTGTACCTGAATAATACCGAATAATATATGTACCGGATAAATATATGTACCTGAATAACATGTGCACCGGAATAATATGTGTACCTTATTTCCTCATTTCGATGTACAGTAAAACTGTTTGTATCAAAGAAGAAAAAAAACCCACTAGAATGTCCGACATTCATTGGGTTCCGAAATAGTGTGTGTACCGAATAATATGTGTACCGAATAATATGTGTACCGAATAATATGTGTACCAAAATAATATGTGTACCGGAATAATATGTGTACCTTAATAATATGTGTACCTGAATAATATGTGCACTGGAATAATATGTGTACCGGAAAATATATGTACCGAATAATATGTGTACCTGAATATGTGTACGGAATAATATACAGTATGTACCGAATAATATGAGTACCTGAATAATATGTGTACCGAATAATAAATGTACCGGAATAATATGTGTAGTTGTGTACCTGAATAATATGTGTACCGGAATAATATGTGCACCGGAATATGTGTACCTGAATAATATGTGCACCGGAATAATATGTGTACCTTATGTACTCATTTCGATGTACAGTAAAACTGTTTGTATCAAAAAAGAAAAAAAATCACTAGAATGTCCGACATTCATTGGGTTCCGAAATAGTGTGTGCACCGAATAATATGTGTACCGAATAATATGTGTACCGAATAAGATGTGTAACGAATAATATATGTACCGGAATAATATGTGTACCAAATAATATGTGTACCTGAATATGTGTACCGGAATAATATATGTATCTGAATAATATGTGTACCTAAATAATATGTGTACCTGAATAATATGTGTACCGGAATAATATGTGTACCGGAAAAATATATGTACCGAATAATATGTGTACCTGAATAATGTGTACCGGAATAATACAGTATGTACCGAATAATATGAGTACCTGAATAATATGTGTAACGAATAATATATGTACCGTAATAATATGTGTACCTAAATAATATGTGTACCGGAATAATATGTGCACCGGAATAATATGTGTACCTGAATAATATGTGTACCAAATAATATATGTACCGGAATAATATGTGTACCTGAATAATATGTGTACCGGAATAATATGTGCACCGGAATAATATGTGTACCGGAATAATATGTGTACCTTATGTACTCATTTCGATGTACAGTAAAACTCCTCTAAACCGGGCGTTCAATTTAGTATAAATATCGGTCTATCGGTCTTGAAGACAGGTGACAGCTTAATGCAGGGTAAAAGCCATGCGGAAAGTTCCTCTAGGAGCTTACTGCATGACGTTCATCCTGCATTAAGCAGTCGTTCGATTCCTGACATATCTAATTGACACACATGTCTAGAATAAACAGCACTCGGATACCCTTAATATGTACTGTGGGGGAATGTGCTATAAATGTTATTTTAATGATGCAAATATATGTACCAAGTGTGATGCTGATTGATGAATAAAAGTGGACAGAATATAACTTTAAATTCCGTTATTTGGAAAAGATGCTACTTTAGTTAATCTGTTATCGTTCTTTTTCTTGTTCTCGTCTTCATTATAATGGTAATTGGTAAGATTGGTAATTGGTTGGTCATAATCGTGATCATGATGATGATCATCATCACCATCATTATCATCATTATTATGGGCGTCGTGATCATCATTATCATCATAGTTACTAGTAGTAGTATTTTAGTAGATCGCAGCAGTATTGATGGTATTCAAGCATCCTCTCAGTGACCACTGCACGTTGAATAGTATGACAAAAGGTGATCAGCTGGTAATAGTTTTTATTCATAGATAAAACAAGTGTCCCTTGTCAGATAGCAAGCATGGCGGAATCGTTAATACCTTTGCCTTAATCCTTTACTCCATAAGTTTACACGCCTTTTTTATGCCTATGCAAACAGAGTAGACCCTGATTCAGACGGCTCCTATAGGAGCCGTCTGATCAGGGTCTACTCTGTTTGCTTATGATATAATATAGGTATGATTCTACAGTTTCTGCCATGACCAAAATCTACTACATGTATGTCCATATGCTTTTTAAATAAATTTCTAATTAAAATTCATGACGTCATTATTCCTTACATGAATATTCATGGAGGAAAGTGTTAAGATCATCGGCAACGTTTAATCTGTTAGACATATTTCTGCGTCTATTATAATTTATTTTACTTCACTGAGTAATTATCGCGAGTTGTCCTTCTAATAAAAAATGAGATTTTGATAGAAAGCGAGATGTTTGAAGTTTATTGATTTAGGTCGCGGACTGTGGAATAAGAATTCAAACCAGTTATAATTGATAAATAAAATGAATTTACAAAACTGCTATATGATCGTAGAACATTGATATTCCTGTTTTTGTTTTGAATTGTGAATGTCAAAACACATGCAATCTAAAGCTTTTCACAAAACATGCCTAAGATTTGATGTAAAACTATATACAAACTGTCTAATTCTACTATTTGTTGCCAGTGACGCATCTGTAGTTACCTATACACACAATTTGGATCCTGATGAGATACAAAGTAAAACATCAGCATATCACGACCCAAACTGTTTGTTACTATGGTAATATGTTTTAAAAATAAAATGAAAAAACATTAAACAAGCGAAAATTGTAGCACACGACAGATGTTTAGCCGACAATATTTGGCAGCGAAAGAGATAAGGACGTTTCTATAAGGGAAATTGACAACTCTCTTTAAATTATTGACAGTTCCGATTTGTATCCGTGTTTCTTACAGATATATTTATCTGCAGTCATTTCACAATCCCTGTACGACTTCCCTCTGATCTACACAGTAAATATCATAACTCGTGATTACAAACTGTAAACCTTTATCTGAAAATATTAATTTAAGACATAATGACATCATGAATATATAGTTTTAAAATGATATTTGAACATATATTTTGTCCATGACTGAAAATAGAATCAGAATGATCTACCCTGTTTGAAAATGCACATAAAGGAAAACAATACCAGGCAAAGATGAGTACTTCTCTTAACCCATTCCCTCATATACTATTTTAACCCATTCCCTCAGACTATTTTTGACCACTATCCAATAGGTTATATTAGACCATTCCCCCATAGGCTATTTTAGACCATAAGTTATTTGTTCAACCTTTCTTAACGAATCTACTGTATAATAAATAGAATTGACTAGGAAAAAGGTAACTTTAGGAATTGTATAGTATTGAAACCATTTTGATGAATAGAGCATTTGCTCCTGTGGAGCAAAATGCTCTATCAAAATTGTTTCAAAAAGTGAATCGTACAGAGGTGTCACAATGTGTCTATAATAGGGAATGGGTCACAATGTGTCCATATGAGGGAATGGGTCACAATGTGTCCATATGAGGGAATGGGTCACAATGTGTCTATATGAAGGAATGGGTTATGTTCAGCGTTAAACTCTTTTGAACCAATCGAGGAGATGTACAACTGGAAAATTTTATTTCAATTTCAATTAGAATTTTGTAGTTTGAAACCATTGTGATAAATAGAGCATTTGCTCCTATGGGAGTAAATGCTCTATTTATCACAATGGTTTCATTAGGTGAGTTTTACAGAGGCGTAGAAAGGCGTGTTTATGGAGGGAAGGGTTAAACTGTCTTCAAAACCGATATTTACATTCAATTTAAGGCCCGGTATTACAATTACTTGTCATAATAAAAATACAATAAACTCTTCTAAAGCGACCCACACTAGACAGAGGTTTAAATTTTGGTACCGTAATAATGATATGTGGTAGCTTAATACTGGATGGAAGTTATGCAGAAAGCTTTTCAGGATTACTTCCGCCAGGCCTAACATTTTCCCTGGTCTATGATTATCACAAATTTCAATACCTAGTATTCATGAACATAATAGTTAATAAATATGGAAGCGTGGACATCATAGCCAATTTAGAAAGTATAGCACCATATCTATCCAATTCCACTACAAACAGAGCAGACCCTGATAAGACGGCTCCTATAGGAGCTGTATGAGCTGTGTCTGCTCTGCGTGTAAATGCGTGAAAACACGTTTATATGAAGGAAAGGGTTAAGCAATCATTATCTTTTAAAGACATCTATGTTTATTCATAAAGTAAGACTTTATATGGGATTGGCTGTATATTAACCCTTCGCTTGCTATTCACGTCAATATACCTACCTGTAAATAGTGAAGACCCAGATGAGACAGCTCCTGCAGGAGCTGTGTCATCAGGGTCTGCACTATTTACAAATTGATTGTGCAGCCAGTGCACTCCACAGCAGTGATTGCACAGTGAAATACGTGTACACAGTGAAGATATATGTAATTAGACGACAGGGCATGGGTAAAGAAGGAGAAATGTATTTTAAAATTCAGCAAACGAAGTGTTAAAAGTAATTTGCCTCATAGGCGCTTTCTACATAACTTTCACTCTGCATTAAGCTACAGTCTGTCTTAAACATATATACTGATATTCACTTGAGAGATCGGATTAGAGAGAGTCCGTATTAGCGAGTGTTCAGATTACCGACTGTTCGATGTAGCCAATATTCGGATTGGCGACTTGTTAGAGGTAGCCAATATTCGGATTGGCGACTTGTTAGAGGTAGCCAATGTTCGGATTAGTGACTGTTCGAGGTAGTCAATGTTCGGATTAGCGACTGTTAGAGGTAGCCAATGTTCGGGTTAGCAACTGTTCGAGGCAGCCAATGTTCGGATAAGCGACTGTTCGAGACAGCAAATATTCGAATTAGCGCGATTTTAATGTACATCCTAACATAGGGTTTATTCAGATTTTAGGTTATACAGTGAAACCTCGCTAATCCAAAACCAAGCATTTGTTAAAGGGAAAGTCCCTACATTCGACGCATTTCAAAAATACCTAAAAATACAACACGTATTTGTTTATATGCTGAAAAGTAGTACAATGTATATTGCAAGAAAACCTATCAAATAAACGTTGAAAATGACAAAACATCCATGTGTTTGATATCGACGATCCCGGTTTTATTCTCCGATGTTTCAGTTTTATTCGTGTTGGGTTTTAGTTTCGTATCTTTTCGCGGTAGTCGCGTGTCTCCGACCACTTCAAAGAAAAGCCGTTACGTAAACAATGGAGGGATCGGATGGCCATCGGCAAAACGCTTAAAATTTGAACGGAAAAGGCCGATAATACTTTGTTGTAGAACAAAAATTATGCATATTGATGAAATCGGTTTATTTTGTATCACAGGGAAATTTGTTCGATATAAGTCCAAATTGATAATCTTCGTAATAATGATTGAACATAACAAATACCCAGTTTTATGATTTTATTGAAATATGCGTTCATTGTAGGGACTTCATCTTTAATCCGAACCCTCGCTCGTGCAAACACTCCAAATCCAAATACTGACAGAGCAACAGAAAAACGTGCGTAATCAAGTACGAGCACTAAACTCGTAATTTCTCCACTAAGCCGTTCGTCTCTTCGAGACGATTCTAATGAGTGGTCAAAACGTACGGTTTGGTGAAAAATAAAGAAGTAATTCTTGAAAATCTTTTAATTTACACATCTTATGTGGACCTATTGCCATTACCGTCTCAAAAACTCAAACTTTATAAAACAAATGACGTGTAAAAATATATTTTAAGTGAATATAACAATCCCTTAATTTGGTGACGATTCATGTAAGAAGTAATGACGTCATATAAGGTATTTAAAAGAGAAAATGTTGGCGAATAAGAATCGTCTGATCTGTAACGATGTAATTGTTTGATCATTTCTTTTGCGTAATTGCTTCTTGAAAGAAGCATTTGCACTGTCCCTAACCCACACCAGGGTCCATGTTTTTAAAAATGTTTAGTTGAGTCTGAGTTCAAATTAGAATCTAATTTAATGTTTTACTTCCCCAGAATCAATCAAGCTGCTGTTGAGAAATTATAGACCAAGTCTCAAACAGCGAGGATCCTGAGGTAATCGGGGACTCATTTGGGTCTAGGACTCTTTTTCAAATGCAAACCCTGCCCTGAGGATATAAAACGTTTTGCTTGAATCTGAGATCATTCTCAAGCATCTCATTGGTCAGATTCTGAGATTGCTCAGAATCTGTCCAATCAGACACTTGAGAATGATCTCAAACTCAGTTTATAACCTTGGACCCTGGTCGTAGCTGACGGAACAACAGGATCATACGACAGGAAATGATGGAATAATTTGTTTGGCAAATTGAATAAACAACAAGTCAACTGTCGCTGAATGGTCGACTGGATGGAATGCGGTAACAATTAAAGAACAAAACAAGACGACATCCTCTGGGTGCTGCTGTCACAGTTGATTTGGGTGGCAGTTTGTGTCAATGATTGAAAAGACAACGGGTAAAGGAATCATCTCAGATTTTAATAAGATTGCATGACACTCTGAATATTCCCCGAGACCCTCTATTCTCTGTTGTAATGTGTTCCTATGATTATAGATGGTAATATGAATTCGTCACGAAAACTCCGCATAATTTCTATGCACGGTGGTCGTGGTATTTACACTTTCGTAAAAATATCCTTGGATTGTTTAAGGAAATCGACATTGTATGATTTATGAGATGCTGATATATATATATAACCTAAGACAGTTTGTTGAAAGGTCTGATTACCATGTACACCATAAATATGCGCGTTTGCAAACAGAGTAGACCAAGACCAGGCGACTCCAATAATCAGGTTCTGCTCTGTTTGCTTATGAAATAATATAGATATGCTTCTACATACTCTGTCATAGTACAGTTAGGTCTGCCTTGACTAAAATGAGACCTTGTACCATAATAAAATAATCTACTTATTATTCACAATGTCATTTTGCATTCTTGCATGAATATTCATGGAGTAAAGGGTTAAATTCATATCGAGTATTTCTGTATATGACACAATATTATACTTGTGTCAAACTCACACACACAATTGCGGATTTTTTTTCTTTTCCAAACACAGTAGAACATGTCTTAAGCTGTCGTTCATTTATTGAACACAGAAATTCTCAAAAGGATTCGTTTGCTTTATGCAGGGCGAAAGTAATGCAGAAAGCTCCTATATGAGCTTTCTGCATTACTTTTGACCTGCATTAAGCTACCATCTGCCTTAAGTACCCATAATTAGAGCTCTTTCCGATGGCTGCTGAAGACAGGGTGTATTGCATTAATATTATTCAATGGCATCACGGCCTTTGGTAAAAACTATACGCATGAGACGTTTCCTTACTCTGTTATAAATTGAATGTCTTCTCAAATTTGGATCTGGTCTAATTTTGACTATTTCAAACTGACTGAGTGTCAAACAGCTCAGAGCTGGATAAAACTCCGCTTTACTTGGTGTCTTATATAGGTCCAATCTGTTTGCAAATGAGAGCCAGGTTGAGACTAGGGATAATAGTTAATTAGTCTTATTGTGGTTACCATAACTTATACTTTGTTTGCTAGTTATTTTAAATTTAGATATATCATACACTAATTACCTTAAATATCGGACAGACACCCGTATACTAGCGAAGTAGACACAGGAGAGACCTGAAATGAACACAATAGTTTTTGGCCATTGCAGAAACTGTAGAATCAGATAAGATAAATGATGCAATGAACTGTAGAATCAGCTAAGATAAATGATGCAATGAAACGTAGAATCAGCTAAGATAAATGATGCAATGCAAACAGACAATAGGCTCCTAGAGGAGCCCTTTGATCATGCTCTCCGGGGTCTGTGATAGCAGTCAATGTCAAAGGGCTGACCTGTTTATTTTGCAGGACCCATCCGCCATGAAAAAATGAAGTTTTGTTTTAAATTTTAAAGTGGACGAGTTTGTCTATTGTACTATGAAAGTTAAAGATATGTTTTGTTCATAGTTTCACAATTTTTGATTAAAAAATTGCTTGAGATGTGGCATCTATGTGACTTGAAACTAACTTAGCGCTATAGGGAATGTTTAGAAAATAATTGTTTGTATAAAAAAAATCACTAGAACGTCCGTCATTCATTAGAACATGTCATAAATGATATACAGGTATGTTCCGAAATAGTATGTGTACCAAATAATATGTGTACCTGAATAATATGTGTACCGGAATAATATATGTATCTGAATAATATGTGTACCTAAATAATATGTGTACCTGAATATGTGTACCGGAATAATGCAAGATGAACGTCATAGGAGCTTTCTGCATGACGTTCATCCTGTATTGGGCAGTCGTTTGATTCCTGACATATCTAATTGACACACATGTCTAGAATAAACAGCATTCGGATACCCTTAATATGTACTGTGGGGGAAATGTGCTATAAATGTTATTTTAATGATACAAATATATGTACCAAGTGTGATGCTGATTGATGAATAAAAGTGGACAAAATATAACTTTAAATTCCGTTATTTGGAAAAGATGATACTTTAGTTAACCTGTTATCGTTCTTCTCCTTGTTCTCGTCTTCATTACAATGGTAATTGGTTAGATTGGTAATTGGTTGGTCATAATCGTGATCATGATGATGATCATCATCACCATCATTATCATCATTATTATGGGCGTCGTGATCATCATCATCATCATAGTTACTAGTAGTAGTATTTTAGTAGACCGCAGCAGTATTGATGGTATTCAAGCATCCGTTTAGTGACCACTGCACGTTGAATAGTATGATGATCAGCTGGTAATAGTTTTTATTCATAGATAAAACAAGTGTCCCTTGTCAGATAGCAAGCATGGCGGAATCGTTAATACCTTTGCCTTAATCCTTTACTCCATAAGTTTACACGCCTTTTTTATGCATATGCAAACAGGGTAGACCCTGATTCAGACGGCTCCTATAGGAGCCGTCTGATCAGGGTCTACTCTGTTTGCTTATGATATAATATAGGTATGATTCTACAGTTTCTGCCATGACCAAAATCTACTACATGTATGTCCATATGCTTTTTAAATAAATTTCTAATTAAAATTCATGACGTCATTATTTCTTACATGAATATTCATGGAGGAAAGTGATAAGATCATCAGCAAAGTTTAATCTGTTAGACAAATTTCTGCGTCTATTATAATTTATTTTACTTCACTGAGTAATTATCGCGAGTTGTCCTTCTAATTAAAAATGAGATTTTGATAGAAAGTGAGATGTTTGAATTTTATTGATTTAGGTCGCGGACAGTGGAATAAGAATTCAAACCAGTTATAATTGATAAATAAATTGAATTTACAAAACTGCTATATGATCGTAGAACATTGATATTCCTGTTTTTGCTTTGAATTGTTAATGTCAAAACACATGCAATCTAAAGCTTTTCACAAAACATGCCTAAGATTTGATGTAAAACTATATACAAACTGTCTAATTCTACTATTTGTTGCCTGTGACGCATCTGTAGTTACCTATACAGTGACGCATCTGTAGTTACCTATACAGTGACGCATCTGTAGTTACCTATACAGTGACGCATCTGTAGTTACCTATACAGTGACGCATCTGTAGTTACCTATACACACAGTTTGGATCCTGATGAGACACAAAGTAAAACATCAGCCCATCACGACCCAAACTGTTTGTTACTATGGTAATATGTTTTAAAAATAAAATGGAAAAACATTAAACAAACGAAAATTGTAGCACACGACAGATGTTTAGCCGACAATATTTGGCAGCGAAAGAGATAAGGACGTTTCTATAAGGGAAATTGACAACTCTCTTTAAATTATTGACAGTTCCGATTTGTATCCGTGTTTCTTACAGATATATTTATCTGCAGTCATTTCACAATCCCTGTACGACTTCCCTCTGATCTACACAGTAAATATCATAACTCGTGAATAAAAACTGTAAACCTTATCTGAAAATATTCATTTAAGACATTATGACATCATGAATATGTAGTTTTAAAATGATATTTGAACATATATTTTGTCCATGACTGAAAATAGAATCAGAGTGATCTACCCTGTTTGAAAATGCACATAAAGAACAACAATACCAGGAAAAGTTAAAGATGAGTACTTCTCTTAACCCATTTCCTCATATACTATTTTAAACCATTCCCTCTGACTATTTTAAACCATTCCCTCAGACTATTTTTGACCATTCTCCCATAGGCTATATTAGACCATTCCCCCATAGGCTATTTTAGACCAAAAGTTATTTGTTCAACCTTTCTTAACGAGTCTACTGTATAATAGAATTGACTAGAAAAAGGTATTTTTTTGAATTGTATAGTATTGAAACCATTTTGATAAATAGAGGATTTGCTCCTGTGGAGCAAAATGCTCTATCACAATTGTTTCAAAATGTGAATCGTACAGAGGTGTCACATTGTGTCTATAAGAGGGAATGGGTCACAATGTGTCCATATGAGGGAAGGGAATGGGTCACAATGTGTCTATATGAGGGAATGGGTCACAAGGTGTCTATATGAAGGAATGGGTTATGTTCAACGTTAAACTATTTTGAACCAATCGAGGAGATGTACAACTGGAAAATTCTATTTCAATTTCGCATGATTGACAAGTACGAATGCGTAAGATTATTGTAATGCGTGCAACGATGCATATACTTTGGTTATAGACAATATGATATATCACCGAACCCTTTGAATGCTTGAATCGAATGATACGTCATTTGTGAATAGTGTAGACCTAGATCTGAAGGATTCTCTAGGACCAGGCCAATAGTGTAGACCTAGATCTGAAGGATTCTCTAGGACCAGGCCAATAGTGTAGACCTAGATCTGAAGGATTCTCTAGGACCAGGCCAATAGTGTAGACCTAGATCTGAAGGATTCTCTAGGACCAGGCCAATAGTGTAGACCTAGATCTGAAGGATTCTCTTGGACCAGGCCAATAGTGTAGACCTTGATCTGAAGGATTCTCTAGGACCAGGCCAATAGTGTAGACCTAGATCTGAAGGATTCTCTAGGACCAGGCCAATAGTGTAGACCTAGATCTGAAGGCTTCTCTAGGACCAGGCCCTGCACTGTTTGTGAATAGTGTAGACCTAGATCTGAAGGCTTCTCTAGGACCAGGATCTGCACTGTTCGTGAATAGTGTAGACCTAGATCTGAAGGCTTCTCTAGGACCAGGCCAATAGTGTAGACCTAGATATGAAGGCTTCTCTAGGACCAGGCCCTGTACTGTTTGTCATTCAAAATCTTCTCGCAAACGATACCCTTTCATGTTTATCAAACACTGTTGTATCATTTTAAAAATTCAGCATCCAATGGTTCGACATACGATTATTGTAAACAAATGCATAACTCTTGAGTGTGATTCGTTTCTGCCTGTACTTATATAATACCTATTCAAAATACGGACAAATATCAGCCTTCTGAATCACCATATATAGATCACCATTTTATAGACAATGTATATTCAATGTACTTTATTCTGTCAAAAGAACTCGTCAAGGGACTTGCATTCTCGCTGCAATGGTTGATCAGTAACTGGAGTAAGTCTCTCAAAATTTAACCCTTCGCTTGCTGAATTTTAAAATATATTTCTCCTTCTTTACCCATGCCCTGTTGTATAGTTACATATTTATCTTCACTGTGCACAAGTATTTCGTTGTGCATTCACTGCTGTGGAGTGCACTGGTAGCACAATCAACTTGCAAATAGTGTAGACCCTGATGAGACAGCTCCTGCAGGAGCTGTCTCATCTGGGTCTCCACTATTTACAGGTAGGTATATTGACGCGAATAGCAAGTGAAGGGTTAAGACGTATAACCAGTCTTATCGGACTTCGGATTTTACAGACAACCTGTGGCATGAGTTAGCTGTTTAACTGACAAACTGTGTTATCGAACACTTGATTTAACTGACAACTTGTGTTATCGAACACTTGATTTAACTGACAACTTGTGTTATCGAACACGTGATTTAACATACAACCTGAGGTATGCGACAGCTGATTGAACACTTAACCTGCGTTATCCACCACCTGATTTAATAGACATGTGGCATGCAGGAACTGTTTTAAATGACAACTTGTGGTATGGGACAGCTGATTTAACAGACAAGCCTTTGGTATGGAACAGCTGATTTAAGAGACAACCCTTTGGTATGGGAAAGCAGATTTAACAGACAACCTGTTTTATCAGTGGACGAACATGTGAAAGCAATTCATTGGATATCAATAGACGAACATTTGAAAGCGACTCATTGGGTATCAGTAGACGAACATGTGAAAGTGAGTCATTGGATATCAGTAGACGAACATGTGAAAGCGAGTCATTGGATATCAGTAGACGAACATGTGAAAGCGAGTCATTGGGTATCTGTGGATGAACATGTGAAAGCGAGTCATTGGGTATCAGTACACGAACATTTGAAAGCGAGTCATTGGGTATCAGTAGACGATCATGTGAAAGCGAGTCATAGGGTAATAGTAGACAAACATGTGAAAGCGAGTCATTGGGTATCAGTGGACGAACATGTGAAAACCAGTCATTGGATATCAGTAGACGAACATTTGAAAGCGAGTCATTGGGTATCAGTAGACGAACGTGTGAAAGTGAGTCATTGGATATCAATGGACGAACATGTGAAAACGAGTCATTGGATATCAGTAGACGAACATGTGAAAGTGAGTCTTTAAGTATCATGGGACGAACATGTCAAAGTGGGTCATTGGATATCAGTAGACGAACATGTGAAAGTGAGTCTTTAAGTATCATTGGACGAACATGTGAAAGTGAGTCATTGGATGACAGTAGACGAACATGTGAAAGTGAGTCTTTAAGTATCATTGGACGAACATATGAAAGTGGGTCATTGGATATCAGTAGATGAACATATGAAAGCGAGTCACTGGGTATAAGTAGATGAACGTGTGAAAGCGTGTCAATGGATATCAGTAGACGAACAAATGAAAGCGAGTCACTGGTTATCAGTAGACGAACATGTGAAGGCTAGTCATTGGACATCAGTAGACGATCATGTGATTACCTTTACAAACACGTTGACTTCAGATAATACGTGGTAATAATAACTCGATATTTGTGTTGCACTATATATCAAGTTAATAAATAAAACTCACGAATGTTTAAATTAGCACTGTTGTATAAAGACGGGAAGCGTTAATCCTTTATCTCATATAAAGACCTTTTCACGCCAAAGTTGGCAAACAGGATAGACCAAGATCAGAAGACTCCTAGAGGAGTCTTGGTATGTCAATTATCATACAACATATTATCAATATGTTGGCATGACAAGTATTATATTACAATTTATTGTTTTAGCATGTATCATAATTTAATATAATGGTATTTCAATTAATGTTATATATATTTATATGCCAATTACTGGTATCATATTGCAATATATTGGTATGCCATAATTAACATCACAATATATTGTTATATCCGTTATCATAATGGAATTCATTGGTATGTCAATCATCACATTGTAATATATTGATACGTCAAATTTCATACTGGAATATATTGGTATGTCAATTATCATATGGTTATATATTGGTATGTCAAATATCATACTGGAATATATTGGTATGTCAATTATCATATGGTTATATATTGGTATGTCAGGTATCATATTGCAATACATCTGAGTGTGCGCTACTAGTAATGTCCTGACAATGACACACAAATGTCATATTCATATATGTATGTCAGTCATATATGCTGGAATGGTGTTTTTATACCCCCCACAACGAAGTTTGGGGGGTATACTGGAATCAGGTTGTCCGTCTGTCCGTATGTCCGTACGTCTGTCCGTCCGTCCGTCTGTCCGTCAGTGGACACACTTTTGTCCGGCTTTCTTCTTCTAAAGTTTTGCTTCAATTTTGTTGAAAGTTCATGTATAGCCATATGACCATATAAACCTGTGCACCGCATATTTCCATTATGATCGGACCACTACTTCAGGAGTTATCTCCCCTTTTTAGTCCCCTACCAATGTTTTCAAGTTTTCTGGACTTTTTATGGATGTGACTCGAGATATCAACTCTATATTTAGTACAACGCTAAATCTAGATAAGTTACAGCCTATGTTAGAATCTCAGCTAGGTTGAATAATTATTTCCAGAGGTATTGCCCTTGAACATTATTTTTTTTCTTCAAATTTGGGATTTTCCAGACTTTTTTGGAAGTGGTTGCAGATATTAACTTTATATTTGGCATAAAGCTAACTCTAGATGAATTACAGCTTAATTCCAAATCTCAGTCTGGTTGAATAAAGTTTGACAGAGTTATGGCCCTTGAACTTTAAGTTTTTGTCAAATTTTCAATTTTCTGGTCTTTCTTTGGAAGTGGTTAGAGATATTAACGTCATATTTGACATAGAGCTAAATCTAGATGAGGTACAGCTTAAGTTCCAATATGGGTCTGGTTGACTAATTTTTGTCAGAGTTATTGTCCTTGAACCTTATGTTTTTCTGAAAAGGTACCTAGCTTTAGAACTTTGGATTTGACAAAAACCTCATGAAAGGGCCTTGTTTCTCTGACTTATTATTCATTTTTATTACATAAATTAGGTTGGGGCATGTATTGTTTTTAAATCTCTTCATGTTTCTGTATGTACATATGTTCAGATTGATGATAGGTGTTCTGATAAGCAGACAGGTGTGTGTGTGTGTGTGTGGGGGGGGGGGGGGTATTCGTTAGCCTTTGGCTTACAGTTCTAGTATACTTCAAATGGCGTGTACCCTGAGAAGGCGTCATGTTATATATGCGATCTATGCAGTCATTGTCGGATATGATATAGGTAGTCATTGTCGGCTATGGATCTAGGTAGTCATTGTCGGCTATGGATCTAGGTAATATCAGTTTCATATCAATATATGATTTGATATTTAGCTCTATTTAGCATTATGTACTAATTGTAGACATGTTTATCTAGGGGAAACATTTTCTGTTTTCTGCAAACTGTGTAAAACTCCGAATGTTGTCGAATGCCCAGCTGTAATCGAATTCCCATATACAGTCGAACGCCGGATAGCAGTCGAACGCCAGTTTACAGTTGAACGCCGGATAACAGTCGAATGCCCGATAACTGTTGCCTGCCCGATAACTGTTGCCTGCCAGATTACTGATGCCTGTCCGATTACATGTTTGTGTTTTCTACTAAGGCTAGCAATTGGCTCCAGTTGCACAGATTCCGGTAATAGAATATGAATGTTTGCATCACTCCGAGTTACGCAAACAACAGAGTGTGTGACGCGTTATACAATTACTTGTTCTGAAAATACACAAATAAAATCTGGTTAGTTATTGGTTGATCAAATAAAACCTCGTGTCCGATTCTGTACTATGATATGGGCGCATGGCATACAATATCATATACACGACAATTCCATTTCAGAATTATTCCTTTACACCGGTTAATACTCGTGTACGAGATAATTACAGTAAACAACCTTCAGTTCGAACACTAAATAGTCCCGATAGTTCGAACACTATTACAGTAAACCCCCTTCAGTTCGATCACTAAATAGTCCCGATAGTTCGAACACTATAACAATTAAACCCCGATGGTTCGAACACTATAACAAGTTAACCCCGATTGTTCAAACACTAAACAGGTATCATTATCTGTTTTTAAAACAGGTGGCAGCTGAACGCAGGTTGAGATTTCTGCATGAATTTCACCCGCGTTATGCAGTCACCAATCTAAAATGTTCTCAATTCTCATTAAGATACAGTAAAACCCTGCTAATGCGACCACCAAAAACGGGCATAATTCTGGGTGGCAGAGGCAGGTGGTAGCTTAATGCAGGACGAAAGTTATAGGAGCTTTCTGTATAACTTTCGTCCTGCATTAAGCAACCACCTGCTTTAGACGACATCAGTGGCTGTTTATTAAGTGGTCGCATTAGCGGAGTTTCACTGTAATTGCATTAAATCTCCAGTAGTTCGAACACTAAATCAAGTATTATCAGACAGGTCGAAGCTTAATGTAAGGAAATATCAATGAAGAGCTTCCTGGATGACTTTCGCTCTGCGATAAGCAACCATGCACCTACCTAAAACGTAGTCATTTCTTCATTACTAACATTTTGAACTATTGAATTTTGACTGCTCATTGTATACTAAATCTTAATTGGACGACTTTTATAACGGTAACGGCATTATGGAAAAATGAAAGACAGAAGATCCATATGTATATTATTTAATAAGCATAAAGTGTATATCCTGATTGTGTCTAGTCTATCTGCAAAAGACTCAAATGGCGTCCATTTCATGTAACTATGGGTCTACTCTGTTATGTGATAATGTAGATTTTGTTAATATTTCTGCCAAGACCGCACGTCTCTTTTAAATATTCTTTTATAGACCGTATAACTAATAGTAATATCCACCAGTTTTCGGGCTATGCATGAATATGCCGCAAACTGATAGTGGTGACCCCTCTAAAAGTGGTGACCCCTCAAATAGTCGTTACCCCTCCAATAGGTGGTGACCCCTCCAATAGTGGTGACCCTCCAATAGTCGTTACCCCTCCAATAGGTGGTAACCCCTCCAATAGGTGGTGACCTCTCCAATAGTGGTGACCCCTCCAATAGTCGTTACCCCTCCAATAGGTGGTGACCCCTCCAATAGTGGTGATCCTCCAATAGTCGTTACCCCTCCATTAGGTGGTGACCCCTCCAATAGGTGGTGACCTCTCCAATAGTGGTGACCCCTCCAATAGTCGTTACCCCTCCAATAGGTGGTGACCCCTCCAATAGTGGTGACCCCTCCAATAGTCGTTACCCCTCCAATAGTCGTTACCCCTCCAATAGTGGTTACCCGTCCAATAGGTGGTGACCCCTCTAATAGTGGTTACCCGTCCAATAGTAGTGACCCCCTCAATTAACATTTAGCATTATGGAGGTAGATACTGGACTGAGTGGGCCGGATAATATGACGTAGTGTTTTTAAGTCAAAATATTTCAGACTAAATAAAAAATAAATGAAAGCAATATTCATGATGTCATTATTTCTTACTTGAATACCCTTAGTATAAGCAGTTAATAATCATCCCAGTCAGAAAATAATGAATGCACCAAACTTCATTAGCTGACTTTTTCAATGGCATTATGACCAGGGAGAAACGTTGACTATGATAAATTGTAGGTGCCGTCTGACCCGAGTCTACACTGTTTGCAAAAGCGAGAAAAGACATCTCTGCCAGGCGAAGGGTCAGTCCAATTCTTCCATCTCTGTCATCTCTGTCAGGCGAAGGGTCAGTCCAATTCTTCCATCTCTGTCATCTCTGTCAGGCCAAGGGTCAGTCCAATTCTTCCATTTCTGTCAGGCGAAGGATCAGTCCAATTCTTCCATCTCTGTCAGGCGAAGGGTCAGTCCAATTCTTCATATACGCGCCTTTTCAGGCTTATGTAAACAGAGTAGACCAGTGTCTGCTCTGTTTGCTGATCGTGTATAATATAGATGAGATTATCCAGTAACTGTGAGCCAAAGTGTAATGTGTTCATACATCATTATAAGATATACATGTAATTTTATTAATATTTATGACGTCATAATATTTTACTTGAATATTCAACAGGGACGGGGTTTGACATAAACAAATCCTACAAAGATATTGTGACAAACAACCATTTTACTTCTAGTAATTCTAAACAGCGGGCTTTTAATCGCAAGAGCTTTATAATTTTATGACCTACTTTCGGTGCGTATTCCGCCCTTTGCCTGCAACAAAAATGAGATCTGCTTAAGCTCCGGTCTGTCGCCATTTTACTTACCTGACTCCTTAATGCTATTGATATAATACTAGGCGAGTTTGAGACAACTTGGATCCTTGTGAGATACCGAGTTACTCGGCCACTAATCTGGATCCAGCTGTTTGTAAGTGCGAGTCAGACCACGATCAGCAGGCGAATGAGTAGAAATTGAGAAAAGCGAAATCGTTTACATTTTGTACTTTTATTGAGCACCATACGGAGATGAAAATATAGAAAATACAGAAAAGCTTCGATTATTCGAACATTCGAATTCGACAGGCGGCAGTTTTATACAAAATAAAAGTCGTGCAGAAAGCTCCAAAAGGAGCCCTAGAGGAGCCCCAGAGAGGAGCCCCAGAGGAGCCATAGAAAGGAGCCCCAGAGGAGACCCAGAGAGGAGCCCCAAAGGAGTCCCAGAGAGGAGCCCCAGAGAGGAGCCACAGAGAGGAGTCCCAGAGAGGAGCCCCAGAGGAGCCATAGAAAGGAGCCCCAGAGGAGACCCAGAGAGGAGACCCAAAGGAGCCCCAGAGAGGAGCCACAGAGAGGAGCCACAGAGAGGAGCCCCAGAGAGGAGCCCCAGAGGAGCCACAGAGAGGAGCCCCAGAGAGGAGCCCAGAGAGGAGCCCCAGAGGAGCCCCAGAGAGGAGCCAAAGAGGAGCCACAGAGAGGAGCCCCAGAGAGGATCCTCAGAGAGGAGCCCCAGAGAGAAGCCCCAGAGAGGAGCCCCAGAGGAGCCCCAGAGGAGCCCCAGAGAGGAGCTCCGGAGAGGAGTCCCAGAGAGGAGCCCCAGAGGAGCCCAAGAGGAGCCCCAGAGAGCGGCAGTTTTATGCAAAATGAAAGTCGTGCAGAAAGCCCCAGAGGAGCCAAAGAGATGAGCCCCAGAGGAGCCATAGAAAGGAGCCCCAGAGGAGACCCAGAGAGGAGCCCCAAAGGAGTCCCAGAGAGGAGCCCCAGAGAGGAGCCCCAGAGAGGAGCCACAGAGAGGAGCCACAGAGAGGAGCCCCGGAGAGGAGCCCAAGAGAGGAGCCCCAGAGAGTAGCCCCAGAGGAGCCCCAGAGAGGATCCTCAGAGAGGAGTCCCAGAGAGGAGCCACAGAGAGGAGCCCCAGAGAGGAGCCCCAGATGAGCCCCAGAGGAGCCCCAGAGAGGAGCTCCGGAGAGGAGTTCCAGAGAGGAGCCCCAGAGGAGCCCCAGAGAGAAGCCCAAGAGGAGCCCCAGAGGAGCCCCAGAAAGGAGCCCCCAGAGGAGTCCCAGAGAGGAGCCCCAGAGAGGAGCCCCAGAGAGGAGCCCCCAGAGAGGAGCCCCCAGAGATGAGCCCCAGAGAGGAGCCCCAGAGAGGAGCCCCAGAGGAGAGGAGCCCCAGAGGAGAGGAGACCCAGAGAGGAGCCCCAGAGAGGAGCCGAGCCCCAGAGAGGAGCCCCAGAGAGGAGCCCCAGAGGTGCCCCAGAGGAGAGGAGCCCCAGAGAGGAGCCCCAGAGGAGCCCCCAGAGGAGAGGAGCCCCAGAGGAGAGGAGCCCCAGAGGAGAGGATCCCCAGAGAGGAGCCCAAGAGAGGAGCCCCAGAGGAGCCCCAGAGGAGCCCCAGAGGAGCCCCAGAGGAGCCCCAGAGAGGAGCCCCAGACGAAAGGAGCCCCAGAGGAGAGGAGCCCCAGAGGAGAGGAGCTCCAGAGAGGAGCCCCAGAGGAGAGGAGCCCAGAGAGGAGCCCCAGAGGAGAGGGGCCCCAGAGGAGAGGAGCCCCAGAGAGGAGCCCCAGAGGAGAGGAGCCCCAGAGAGGAGCCCTAGAGGAGAATAGCCCCAGAGAGCAAAGGCGTGCAAATGCATACCTGTCAAGTAAATGGTTATACAGTAAAACCTCTCTTAACCGGACGTTACATTTAGTATAAATATAGGTATTGGAGACAGGTGACAGCTTCACGAAGGGTGGAAGTCATGCAGAAAGGAGCTTTCTGCATGTCTTATACCCTGCATTAATCAGTCACCTGCTTAAAATATCTAAATTCTTTTCTACTAGAATTCCGGTTAAAAGAGGTTTTACTGTATGCCGTTCTAGCTAAATGGAATGGAATTGATATGTTTGCATTTATTGTAAACGATATCATACACTAATGAAAGATGAATGTTTCAGCCAGTCGCGTGAAAATTTGTAGCCCTTTTCAAATGTGCGTCTAGTAAAACTCGAGAAATCCGAAAACTTGCTAATTCGAACACTTGCAAAATCCAACAACTCGGTATTTCGAACACTAGCAAAATCCGAATACTTGCTAATTCGAACATGCAAACAGTTATCATCTTTGAGACATACGACAGCCTTATGCAAATGAAGGTACTGCAGAAATTTGCTTTCATGCTTACGTTCACAATTCATTTAGTGGCAGTTCGATTTAGCAAGTGTTCGGGTTAGCGAGTCGTTTGGGTTATCGATTCGCTTGGGTTAGCTAGTGTTTTGGTGAAGCAAGTGTTCCAGTTAGCCGGTGTTCGGGTTAGCGAGTCGTTTGGGTTAGCAAGTGTTCCAGTAAGCCGGTGTTCGGGTTAGCGAGTCGTTTGGGTTAGCGAGTGATGGGTTAGCTAGTTTATGGGTTAGTTAGTATTCGTGTTAGCCAGTGTTCGGGTTAGTCAGTGTTCAGATTAGCGAGAGTTTGAGGTAGCAAGATGTTACTGTAGATGTGTCAAATGATCTTTATAATAATCCTACAGTTTAATACGAGATAAATGAATCCAAGCTTAATGACTGAGAGAGAAAAATATTTGTTGTGTCACAGCTCACTAATGAGGTACAAGACAATAACACAGAAAAAAAACAATCAAATTCTGAAATTCAATCAGCTTGAAATGTTCACTGCAGAACTCAAGATCAGCAGCCCACATACAATAGAGCTTGCCCTTAGCAGCCGTTAACAGATGTCTAACTATGGGTATGTAAGGCATGTGGTAGCTTAATGTAGTCTAAAGTCATAATACCATTGCCATGCATTAAGCAGCCTCCTGCTTTAACCCCTATGTTCACTAAATGAATTGCCCCTTAGAGATCACGTTCTACGTTACATGTTCATTTTCCTGTGTGGAGTCATACCAGGGTGTCTGACATTAGACGATTTGAAGATGTGTCTGGTTTAGTTCAGCTGGAAAATCTACTCACCTACCCCATGAATGTCTGTATAAGAAATAATGAAGTTATGACGTAAAATACAGGAACTATTCAAGCAGACCTATATAATACCATCAGCAAACATAGTAGATCCTGATCAGATGGTTCCTACTGTCCTATATGTATGGGTTAAAAGGCGCACCAAACCAGTCAAAGGTTAAACATAGCCATGTGGACAAATGTAAAAAAAAATCGAAAATAAGTCACACAGACAAATGTAAAAAAAAAGCTCGGACTAAATCACTCGGGACAAATGTAAAAAGGAAAAACATGCATGTCAATAAAAAGGTCTGCTTTACGCTTAAACAAATGGTCAGCTTCATTTGCATATAGAATATCTTAGATTTGATTCTATACAATGTACCAATGGGATGAATTATTTGCTTTATATAACAATATTTGCAGCATAGTTAATTAGTATTCATAACTGGCGGAGTATGTCATGAATATGTATCAGGTAAAAGGTTTGTGTATGTGTGCGCGTGTGCATGCGTGCGTGTGTGTGTATGTGTGCGCGTGTGCATGCGTGCGCGTGTGTGTGCATATTTGTATGCTTGTGCTCTCGTATGCGTACGCTCCTGCTTGCTTATGCGTGTGTACGTTTGTGTGTACTTGTTTGCATGTTTGTGAATTTTCGTAATGGTACAAGAACACGGGATATTTTGGATTTGACAGAAACTATAGAGTCAAGTTTATATGAATTCTTAATCACCAAAGCAGATCCTGATCAGACGGCTCTTACAAGAGCCGTCTGATATTTGATATACAGTAAAACCTCGCTATAACGACCACTAAATTACATCAAGTATCCTGTGTTAAAGGCAGGTGGATGCTTAAAGCAAAGGAAAAGTAAAACAGAACGCTCCTATAGGAGCGTTCTGTTTTACTTTTACCTTGCTTTAAGCAACCACCTGCCCAAACTACCAACTAAATAACACAATTTAGTGGTCGTTATAGAGAGGTTTTACTGTACTTTGTTTTCAAAGGCGAACCAATGCGTCTATATGAGCGATAATGCTAACTAGACTGGTTTTAACCCTCCACTGAAGAAGTAATATGCAAATGAGGGGAAGGACATTTCGTAACTTCTCTTACGTGTTATTTGTCCGATAATTGAAGAAGGCTGGCCGTGATATGTGTCTTTGACAAATAAATATGACAGCAACAGGGGTCGCTTTACTGCAAAACTAATTTTCATAATAACACTCGAATATGAAACATTTGTCTGTCAACTATCGTTACTGCTCTCGTCGGTGAAAGAAACATGGTGAGATTAATAAAACATTTATGTCCAGAAGTTTTCTACTCCAATTCACCCCTTTTCGTCTATGCAAACAGTAGACCCAGATCAGACAGCTCATGTTAACGGCCCCTGTAGGAGCTGTCTATCTGGCGTCAGCTCTGTTTGCTTATAAAACTGACATATGTTTGTTTACATGTTAGATACTATTTTTGCCTTGACAGATATATTTCCTTATTATAAATATTTAATATAATATATTCATGACAGGGGGGTTGGAAATTCTTATTTTATCAAACAGTTGATCTATGGAGCGAAGGGTTGGAAGAAACCGATTTCATCAACCAGTCTGTGTTTAACCATTCCCTGTTCTATATTTAGTCCAAATTTCAATACCTACTGAATATTCATGGAAACAATAATTATAATCAAATACTGAAGGTGGAATATTGTGGCCATTTTAGAAAGTAAAGAAACATAGCTATCCAATTCCATTAGCAAATAGAGCAGACCCTGATCAGACGGCTCCTCTAGGAGCCGTCTGATCTGGGTCTACTCTGTTTGAAGATGCGTGAAAACACGTTTATATGAGGGAAAGGGTTAACTTAAGCCATTTTCCATTTAGTGGGTAATAATTCTAGCATATATCTCGGACGTAAATATTGCTTCAACATATTGTGTAGCTTTCTACAGGACCTTTCTACATAGCTTTCTTCCTGCTTTAAGCTATCAACTGTCTAAGAAACCAAGACATATACTTATTTATGGTAATCGGTGTTTACATGCTCTATCTTCAATGTTGTACTGTTCAATGTTTTACCATTCAATTTTCTGCTTCTCATTGTTTGATTATTCAATGTTCTACTTTTCAATGTTCTATAGTTCGATTTCGAGTGCTGAGCCGTGACTGCACTTGTCTATTTACAGACGTTGCAACCATTCAAATGTATGGGTAAGTGTTGAGCCGTGACTGCACTTGTCTATTTACAGACGTTGCAACCATTCTAATGTATGGGTAAGTAGACAATGCTTATCACAAGAAGCTCGTAGTACAGTGCTCCCTCCCTACAACGACCCTCTCAATAACGATTCGTTCCGTACAACAACGCATGTCAATGTTTCCGAAACAACAAGGCTCCAGAATTTCCATCGTATTTTCTCTATGCCTCACTTTGTGACGATTCTAAAATGTGGTCAGGACATAGGGTTTGATTGAGGCATGACGGTTTTAGTTCTCTAAATACACCTTATCTGGGGATCTGCAAACAAGCTAATTATGGTTGATTTTCCCTCCCTATAACAACTCCCTCTGAACAACACATACAATATTCGTATCCCAAAGGGTGTCGTTGTACAGAGGGAGCACTGTAATCGTGCAGTATTAGTATATACAATATAACCCTTCTATAACGGCCACTAGATTACGTCAAGTATTGTGTGTTAAAGGCAGGTGGCTGCTTAAAGCAAGGTGAAAGTAAAACAGAACGCTCCTATAGACATAAACAGAACGCTTCACCTTGCTTTAAGCAGTCACCTGCCCTAAATACCAACTAATTATCACAATTTAGTGGCCGTTATAGAGAGGTTTTACTGTCTATGCTTATTACTTGTATGTATTACCACAGGTAACTCCGGAACTATTACACGGTTTGTGACGCGTTTTACCTCTACGGGTGGACTGGTCCTAAAGGTCACAGCTCACGGGTCAAAATCGAACTATACTTGCCAATGCTTTACTATTTATTGTTCTTCTGTTCCATGTTTTACTGTTACATGTTCTAGTATTCCATGTTGTACTATCCAATGTTCTACTGTACAGTGTAGACCGGCCGCGTGGCGCAGTGGTAGAGCGTCCGCCTGCGGTACGGAAGGTCGTGGGTAGCTCCCTTGTCTACGCTCGACATTAAAGGTGTAGTTCTAGGACTAGTCGGCCCGGTGTCAGGAAAATGTGACTGGGTGGGGTGTCCTTGCCATGTACCTGCGGCAGGGGTATTCCAGTGAGGCAGCACTATAACTTGTTTCATGCGGGTGCCGTCTGCAAATAACTGAAATACTGTTGGTCGGACGTAAAACCCAACTCACTCACTCACTCACTGTACAGTGTTCTACTGTTAAATGTTCTACTGTTAAATGTTCTACTATTCCATGAACTATTCAATGTTCTTCTGTTCCATGTTTACTGTTACCTGTTCTACTGTTCAATGTTCTTCTGTTCAATGTTTTACTGTTCAATGTTCTACTGCTTCAATGTTTTACTATTCAATGTTCTTCTGTTCAATGTTTTACTATTCAATGTTCTACTGTTTCAATGTTTTACTATTCAATGTTCATCTGTTCATTGTTTACTTACAATTTTCTGCTATTAAATGTTTTACTATTCAATGTTTTACTGTTCAATGTTCTACTGTCTGTTTCAATGTTTTACTATTCAATGTTCTATTATATAATGTTGTACCGTTCAATGTTCTATTGTTCAATGTTCTACTGTTCAGTGTTCTACTGTTAAATGTTCTACTATTCAATGTTGTACTGTTCAATGTTCTACTTTCAATGTTTTACTATTCAATGTTCTACTGTTCAATGTTCTACTATTCAATGTTTTACTATTCAATGTTCTACTGTTCAATGTTTTACTATTCAATGTTCTACTATTCAATGTTTTACTATTCAATGTTCTACTGTTCAATGTTCTACTATTCAATGTTCTACTGTTCAATGTTTTACTATTCAATGTTCTACTGTTCAATGTTTTACTATTCAATGTTCTACTGTTCAGTGTTTTACTGTTCTACTGTTCAATGTTCTCCTATTCAATGTTCTACTATTCAATGTTCTACTATTCAATGTTCTACTGTTCAATGTTCTACTGTTCAATGTTTTTCTATTCAATGTTCTACTGTTCAATGTTTTTCTATTCAATGTTCTACGGTTCAATGTTTACTATTCAATGTTCTACTGTTCAATGTTCTACTATTCAATGTTCTACTGTTCAGTGTTTTACTGTTAAATGTTCTACTGTTAAATGTTCTATTAATCAATGTTGTACTATTCGATGTTCTACTGTTCAATGTTTTACTATTTCAATGTTCAACTTTTCAATGTTTTTCAATGTTGTACTAATCAATGTTCTACTGTTTCAATGTTGTACTATGCAATGTTCTTCTATTCAATATTGTACTATTCAATGTTCTACTGCTTCAATGTTGTACTATTCAATGTTCTACTGCTTCAATGTTGTACTATTCAATGTTCTTCTATTCAATGTTACCGGCCGCGCGGCTCAGTGGTAGAGCGTCTGCCTGCGGTACGGGGTACGGAAGGTCGTGGGTTCGATCCCCGGCCGCGACAGACCAAAAGTCGTTAAAAGTTGGTACTAGTAGCTTCCTTGTCAACGCTCGTCATTAAAGGTGTAGTTCTAGGACTGGTCGGCCCGGTGTCAGGATAATGTGACTGGGTGGGTGCCCTTGCCATGTACCTTTGGCAGGGGTATTCCAGTGAGGCAGCACTATAACTTGTCTCATGCGGGTACTGTCTGCAAATAACTGAAATACTGTTAATCGGACGTAAAACCCAACTCACTCACTCTATTCAATGTTGTACTGTTCAATGTTCTACTTTTCAATGTTTTTCAATGTTGTACTATTCAATGTTCTACTTTTCAATGTTTTTCAATGTTGTAGTATTCAATGTTCTTCTATTCAATGTTGTACTGTTCAATGTTCTACTATTTAATGTTTTACAATTCAATGTTCTACTTTTCAATGTTTTTCAATGTTGTACTATTCAATGTTCTACTGCTTCAATGTTTTACTATTCAATGTTCATCTGTTCAATGTTTAACTGTACAATTGTCTACTAATTCAATTTGTTACTGTTCAATGATCTACTGTTCAATGTTCATCTGTTCAAATTTCTTCTGTTCAATGATATACTGTTCTACGGTTCAATGTTTTACTGTTCAATGTTCTACTGTTCAATGTTCTACGTTCAATGTTCTACTGTTCAATGTTCTACTGTTCAATGTTTTACTGTTCAATATTCTACTATTCTACTGTTCTACCTTTCATGTCACATTGATACAGTCAACGTGGATTCAAATGTTTGAATGGCGATTACAGCTGGCTGAAAGCAACTTTTTTAAACCATTGTGATAAATAAAGCATTAGAGCTCTAATGCTTTGTTTATCACAATGGTTTAAAAAAGTTGCTTTTACAGAGGCATCAAAAGGTGTCATTATGAGGGAATTGGTCAAAGTGTGTCAATATGAGGGAATGGTTCAAATGGTGTTAATATTGGGGAATGGCTTCAAAGACGTCACTATGAGGGAATGGGTCATTAGGTGTCAGTGTGCAAGAATGGCTTAAAAGACATCAATATGAGAGAATGTGTTACCATTCGAAGTGGCCATCTATACGTTATTATATTGAAAAAAGTATGCGTGTGTTGTAGTAACGAACACTTTAATACGCAGCGGGCCAAGTTTTGACCACATGAACATTTACCCAGCAGGCTGAAATGCAGGCTACATAGACTATATGAGCATTTTGCATGTTTAACGCTGTTTCTTTAAAACTAATATACAGTAAAACCCCACTAATACGACCACCTAAAAGAGGCATAATTCTGGGTGAAATATGCAGGTGGTAGCTTATTGCAGGACAAAAGTAATGCAGAAATCTCATAGAGGGGCGTTCTGTATTACTTTTGTCCTACATTAAGCAACCACCTGCTTATAAGGACACCTATGCTTATTCATTAAGTGGTCGCATTAGAGGGGTTTGACTGTATGTTCTATGTTTACCTCTATGAACCATTTTGAATGCGACAAATAAGCCAACTGGCATTAACAAACAGTGTACACCCTGATCAAAGGTCTCATAGAGGATCTCCTAGAGGAACCCTCTGATCAAGGTCTACACCGTTTGCCAGTCAAAACTTCTTTTACAAATTATACCTTTTCATACTGAATGTACTCTAACGGTGGACCGTTCCATTTTGAAAATTCTCGTTTATATCCGTACAGTATAGATATGGAATACCTGATCAAAGGAAACTATTGTACAAATGTATGTACCTCAACAGATATCCATGGTGGATATACAGTAAAACCCCGCTAATGCGACCACCAAAAATGGGCATAGTTCTGGGCGGCAGAGGCAGTTGGTAGCTTAATGCAGGACGAAAGTTATGCAGAAAGCTCCTATAGGAGCTTACTGCATAACTTTCGTCCTGCATTAAGCAACCACCTGCTTTAAACGACACCAGTGGCTGGTTATTAAGTGGTCGCATTAGCGGGGTTTCACTGTAGTGGCTCTATGAACATAATCTGTACGGCGCGAGGGATGCCACCGCCCACACGCAACTCTCTGCCTGTCTATCCCGTAAATTGACCCGGGAACACATTTGTTTGCATCGTTTACATAGTATCCCGATCGCGACGGAGTACCGGGTACCCCATCCCGATGCTCATTTTCGTACCCCATCCCGATCACGTCTGATATAGGTCTATCCTATTTGCAAAGGAGATTTAACAACGTATATGTGAGGTACAAATAACTCTTTGAATGTTGAATATCTAACATGAAATAGCCCATATAAATCATTTCAGAATGAAAAGCATAATTTGATAGGAGCCCAGTGATCTGCGTCTACAGTGGGTTCAAATGACATTAAATTCGTTTGCCGCATTTAAACTAACATTTTCTACTAGTTGTTAGTTATTACCCAATTACGAAATACGTAACCCTCCACTTGATATAGTAAGCATTTTCACAAATTCGCAAACACAGTAAACACTGGTGAGACGGTTCCGTTAGCAGGCATTTGATCAGGACCCACTGTGTGTGGTAATGGAAGCACATGTACATGGAAGTGACTCTTGGACTGATATGACCAGTGCCCTGGATTGTGTACAGTTGTAAAAGTCAATGAATATTCATGAAGTGATAAATAATTGCATAATTATTCATGAGGTAAATGATCAATTAATTCTGGACTTTGTTATCTAGTATCTAATGGGTTGTTTCAACATCAAATAGGAATTGATTCAACGCTGGTTTAACTGACAAACCACGGCAGATCAAATATATTGTTAACTTAGATTAATTTAAGCAAGTTTTATCTGGTCATAGAAGTGGTGCATTATTAGGTCTCTTATGTAACCATTTAAATTACGCTTAGCATGTTAAGAGGTTAATACTGTGTGCCATGTAAACATACTGTAATGCCTAAACAAACACAGTAGACTCAGATAAGATGCCTCCCGTATGCGTCGTCTAGAAAATGGTCTGCTCTGTCTGTTTGCCTATGGGTTTATGAAGATTTGATTACACAGTTTCATCCATTGTCAAAATACTTTTATTCTAATATCATTATAGAGATTACGCTAAGTAATATACGCGTGTTATTCCTAACAGGAATATTCGTGGAGATACGGCTTAACAACCAAGGAAAAAGAAAATAGCTTTGATCTTCAAATATTCAATGAATAGATCTGTTTGAAACTAATACAAAATTTATAAACATAACTATAGAATAGTTGTATGTGCATACGCAACGTTACCGACAATTCAAGTTATAGTATTGTCATGAAAGGGGTTTAACCCTACATGACACGATATGTATTTTCAAACAACTTGGGCTCTGATGAGACGCCGAGTAACTCGGCATAATGAGTAACTCGGCGTCTCATCAGGGCCCAAACTGTTTGACATTCTGTTAAAATTAGTTCAAGTCTGAAGGAATTGGATGTAAGCAACAGTTGTAATAAACAAAGGATTTTGCAGATTGTGTTTATTTCCAGCATGAAGGGGTTTAAAGGCGATTGGCAAATAATCACAGTAAGATCAAACTAGAACGCAATGTTATATATCAACTGCAGTCACTATTTCTTGGAATAAAATTGCCTTTGAAAAACAGTTTATGTTGTCAGTGCATGGCAAATGCATCTTGCAGTGACACAATATTTTATTTGCGAAAGGAAATGACTCTAAAATCATCAGATATTGGAATTTATGTTTTAGACCAGAGCTTTAGCAAAAGCAATTTCAGCTTAACACGTTCAACCGTGTCTTCTTCATGAACTAGTCCACACAAGTTATTTACACGAATCTAAGATTCATTGAGAAGGTTCAAAAATGTTTATGTTGATGTGGACTTTGGGAATTAATTTGTGACGAAAACAGATCGTAACCAAAAAGGAACATCCAAAGGTCCTTTGATCTGTATCTACACCGATGAATAACTTTGTATATCACTAAACGCCAAATTGTAAAGGTACTTTTGTATACACATAACATCAAATTATAACGTAACTTTAAATATACAAAAGTGCCAAATTGTATTCATAAGTGTGTATATACACATAGAAGTCAAATTATAAACTTAATTTCGTAAAATTTCAAACGTCATATCATTAACGTAGTTTGAAATAAACATAAACTCTTAAGTATGAACGCAACGTTGTAAATACATAAACACCATAGTATAAACGTAACTTTGTATACAAACAAACACTAAACTATAAACATAACTTTGTATACAAACAAACACTAAATTACAAACGTAACTTTGTATACAAACAAACACTAAATTATAAAGTAAATGTGTATAACCAATAAAGCTATATTAAAACGTACTTTGTAGACACAAACCCCTTAATTGTAATATTATACACAAATAAAGGCCAAATTATAATAAACTTAACTTTGTATAAAAAATAAACGCAAAGTTATAAGCGCAATTTTGTAAAATAAACGTAATGCTGAATACAAATAAACGTCAAATTTTATACGTAACCTTTATGCAAATAAACGCAAAATTATAAGCGTAAGTTAGTACACAAATAAATGCCAAATAATTAGCCTAACTTTGTATACAAATAAACGCCACAATTTATACAATACTCTAATGCAATTAAACGCAAAATTATAAGCGTAACTTTTTATACAAGTAAATGCCAAATCATAAACGTAACTTTGTATACAAATAAACGCTTAAATTTTATACGTTACGTTTATGTAAATAAACGCAAAATTATAAGCGTAACTTTTTATACAAATAAACGTCAAATCATGAACGTAATTTAGTAATCAAATAAACGCCACATTTTATACGTAACTTTTTCGCAAGTTAACGCAAAAAAATAAACATGACTTTTTATACAAATACGTAAATTTGTATACAAATAAGCGCCAAAGTTATATGCAAAAAAACGCAAATTATAAGCGTTACTTTTT
Source organism: Azorinus chamasolen (assembly GCA_963576725.1). NCBI lineage: Eukaryota > Metazoa > Mollusca > Bivalvia > Cardiida > Solecurtidae > Azorinus > Azorinus chamasolen. Next base: position 86,193,511 of record OY755246.1, read on the forward strand.
TATCACATAATCTGCCTTGTGGGAGTGCCATAACAGAGTGCCGTAATTGGGAGAAATAGTGCATTTTTATGCAAATGAGCAATCGTTAGCAAATCGTAGCGCTCAATTAAGCCAATCGCAACGCTCTATGTGCGCAATCCGTTGATTTATATGCTGTTTGTAAGCACTGGCCGAAACAGCCATCAGCTATAGCCTGTTTTATCTTATATGGCATGTTTAAGGCTTATGTGATAAAAATACTCCTACATTCGTGTTCATTACAAATCGTTTTGATGGAACTCGTTTACTTTAATGAATATGACACTGGCTATAGTTCGCGTCATATTATTATGGTGAACTCGTTTCAAAAAACAATTTGTAATGCACACTCATGTAAGATCCTCTTTATAGAAATAAATGTCAAATCATTAAAGTAACTTTGTATATAAATAAACGCCCAAATATTATACGTAATTTTTATGCAAATAAACCCAAAATAATAAGCGTAACGTTTTATACAAATAAACGCCAAATTTTAAACGTAACTTTTATACAAATAAATGCAAAATTATAAATGTAAACTTTATAATGGTGGCGTTTTGTGTGTGGCTTTTCCTGCTTGACTTTACTACTTTTTAATTTGTACGTATATACACGCTAAATTATATACGTAACTTTGTTTGCAAATAAATGCCAAATTATAAAAAATACAAACATAATTTTAGTCTAAACATAATTTTTGTCTAAAATTAAACGCCATATTGTATACATAACTCTGTATGCAAATAATTGCCAAATCTTTTTTTAAAAAATAAAACAAACATACCTTCTGTACAAATAAATGCAATTTATTTTTTAAACCTAACTGTGCGTGCAAATAAACGCACAATTATAAAAAAAATCAAACGTTACTTTGTATGCAAATAAACGCCAAATTATAAACGTAACTTTTTATGCAAATAAACGCCAGATTATAAAATATACAAACGTAACTTTGCCCATAAACAAGCGTCAAAATATAAGCGTAACTTTGTAATATAAATAAACAGCAATTTATAAAGGCAACTGTATACATACAAACGCCAAATTACAGATTTAGATTTGTATGTATAAACACACTCGCCTATTTATAAACTCAGTTGAGTGTAAACATAATCGCCAAATTATAAAATGCGCATACGCGTTTACAAACGCCTAATAATAAACGCATTTTATACACTTAAAAGCTAAACGTGATTTGTATACTCATAAATGCCAAATCATATTGTAACTTAAACTCTGTAAACACTGTACATATACCCATAAACGCCAAATTATAAATGCTGCTGTGTATATACATAAAAAGTCAAATCATAAAATCGACTTTGTATACACATGATATAATAAATAGCTATATATGCATTAGGTCTTACATGAATATTCACGAGACATAACGTAAACATTTCTCTAACTAAAGGCGACCTGACACATACTTGCGGGATCCAGATTAGACGTCGTGTTATTTATTGTCTCATTTGGAACCATGCTGTTTTAGCGGACTTTATCCTAATCCTTTCGGTGCCAAATTTCGTGAACACAGTCCGTCTACTTCTTATAATAAGACAGCGATACTATTTTATTTTGTAAACATGACCTGGTTAAGTGGAAGATCAATTACATGATCAGCAGTGTTGCTGTTGCGCTATGTTTGGGGGCATTCAGGTCAAGTTATGCACTTGTATACAGTGAAACCTGTCTGAAGCGGCCATTTAATTACTGAATTGAAAATTAAAAAGTAAGCGGTAGCTTATTGCAGGCCAAAAGTATTGCCGAAAGCTCCTATAGAAGCGCTCTATATTACTTTTACCCTGAGTTAAAAGTACAAAAATGAGCCATGCAGGAAACACCACATACAGAACAAACACTCGCCCGAACAGCAACACAAGGAAAAAAGCAAATGTACATAAGTAGAAAAAAAATGGAAGTACCGCCTTCGAACGGTCAGTGACAAAAGTCACTGGGGGGTTAAACCGGTTTATGGGCGCCCAACCTCACTCTTATTCCATCCCCACCCTAAAAGACAAACAGTGTAAATAAACTTATCCCCTCTCCGACTAATCTACAACAACCGTGACGGCAAATACAATGGTAAAGTCCATGTATAACGAAAAAACATTTAATTGAACATACTGTATTCACCTATCGCTAGTGTACTCAATGATTGAGCTGCAAACAGAGTAACTTAACCCTTTCCCTGTTCTATGTTTATTCCAAATTTCAATACCAACTGAATATTCATGGACAAAATAGTTTTAATGAAATATGGAAGGTTGGACATTGTAGCCATTTTAGAAAGTAAAAAACAGATCTATCAAGTTCAATTAGCAAACAGAGCAGACCTTATAGGAGCCGTCTGATCTGGGTCTACTCTGTTTGCAAATGCGTGGAACACGTTTATATGAGGGATGGGATTAAGCATCCAACTGCCTAACAAACGTATTTTTGATAACCATATCCTACTGTATTAACCCATTCATATAAGAAATAATGACGTCATGAATATTAATAAGATTATTTTGTATAATGGCTTATGAACGCATAACATTTGGCTCAGGCAGAAACTGTAGAATCATTACCAAATTACATTATAAGCAAACAGAGCAGACCCTGATCAGACGGCTCCTATAGTAGTCGTCTGATCTTGGTCTACTCTGTTTGCAGATGCGCCAAAATGCACTTACATATAAGGGGAAGAGTTAAAATGTTTTATCACACCCATCTAGTGGTTCATGTTTTATCACGTCAATCTAGTGGTTCATGTTTTATCACACCCATCCAGTGGTTCATGTTTTATCACACCCATCCAGTGGTTCATGTTTCATCACACCCATCTAGTGGTTCATGTTTTATCACACCCATCTAGTGGTTCATGTTTTATCACACCCATCTAGTGGTTCATGTTTTATCACACCCATCTAGTAGTTCATGTCATTAATTCGCGCGTTCAGAATCATCCGTTTATTTATACGATCTTCTTTCGGGGTAAGTCAACTATTGAGATACACAAATATTGATACTTAAGTACATGTATTAAGAAACATGAACAGTTTGTACTTCTTTGTCATGTCTAATTTCTTTTTCCCGGCTGCTGTTGATCAAATTTTCACGTGCAGCTCATGGTGTGTTTATTATTTTCTCTATGCACGAAAAGTGTCGGACCCAAGACATATTACGGATCACAAATTCAGATTGTCAACAATTAAGGCAATTCTTTGTTAGCGCAATAGAGAAATTATGTTTCATACCGTCACAGCAAGTAAGCATTTTGTTCAATTTGCAGCCACACCTGCGAGTATTAGAGATAACAAGGGTCAACCCTTAACTTGCCAAATGCATTCTGAGATAACCCTGTAAATTGTTTGGATCCAGATGAGACATATCACCCGGCGCCAAACTGTCAAACACCGGTATAATATTTCCTCAAATGCATGATCGAGCTTCAAGTAAGTAAAATTTTTATCATATTTTAAGCCGATATTAGTTTTACAGGAGGTTGAGATTTTGCTCTGTAGTGCAGGGGTCCTGCGTGATCTATAATAAGTCAAGAAATTTGTTCACACAGAGGAACTTAAGTTTAATATTTTTAGCATCTGTAATTTCTCTACGGAATACCACAGGCGATGTAAACCTTTGAAATCGAGGAATATAAATACAGTTATTTGCAAACAGTGCAGACCCAGATCAGAGGCTCCAAGAGGAGCCCTCTGATCAGGGTCTGTACTGTTTTTATCCACAATTCCTTTAGTATATTTAAGTATTTTATATTGAATGGACTATATAGGTTATCACTGATAGGTCATCTCACTTTATAAAATATAGTATTCCAAGACTTATTATTTATGTTGCAAATATCACTGACTGGTTACCATATTTACAGAACCATTGTCTCAACTCGTTAAACCAAGGATATAGTAAAGATGAAATGGGATGTTAGGCACGTAGCCTATTTCTACGCCTTTGCAAACAGAGAAGATCCAGATCAGACGATTCCTGTATGAACCCTCTGATCAGGGTCTGCTGTTTGCTTATGATATTATGGAAAACATTTCATACGGGTATTTAGCCCAAAATTAAACAGAACTTGATAACGTCATTTGACGCCGTCTTTATGACGTCATGACGTCGTTACTGAGGCGTTACAAAGTAACGTCATTGCTATGTATTTATTATTCCCCTGATGAGCATTAGTGGAACCGGTAGGGAATAAAAATGTAAATCTACACAAGTGGTGTCATTTTATCTTTTATATATATAACTAAAACTTCATGTGTCTATGTGCTATTATAACATTACATTTAATTAATATTGATGACGTCATTATGTCTTACATTAGCATTCATGGATTAACCCTTTCGCTGCCAAAGTCTGTCGTCTGCTAACTTTGTCGTCTGCTACAATTTGTTTTTCTTCATTTTCGTTTAACAAAATAGTAACAGTAACAAACAGTTTGGGTCCTGATGATGCCGGGTCTAAATTGTTCAATTGTATTTTGTCAGATCATATATGCCGGGTCAACATTGTTTAGTTATACGTTGTCAGACCATGCATGCCGGGTCTACATTGTTTGGTGTACATATCAGCGGACAGTCTTTCTATAACCTTAACCATTTACTCCGTAATTACATCTTTCTAGGCCATTGCAAACAGTAGCCTTGATCAGACGGCTCCAATAGAAGCCGTCTCATCAGGATCTACTTTGTTTGTATATGATATAACATGGACAAAATTCCTATTTTCATGTACTATTTTAACACTTACTCTAATTAATATTCATGATGTCATCATTTCTTACATGAATATTTATGGAGTAAAGGGTTAAAGAATCAGTTATGGTCCTCAGCTCTGAACATGCGTCACTAGGAAGGAATGTGTTAAATGCTATATGATCTACAGTAAATTCCTCCAGATTATATGTTAAGTCATCCATTTGTCATACTAACCCTTTGCTCCATCAATATGCCATTCTACGTCTTTGCTAACAGAGTAGAACCAGATAATCCATTTGCCATCCTGACTCGCATTTGCATCCAGCCTTGGACCAGATGAGACGCCGAGTAAATCGAGTAAATCGGCGTCTCATCAGGATACAAACTATTTGACACTCGGTGAATAGTTTCTTAATTGTTTGAACGAATCAGAAATCTATGAGAAGAGAATGAGCAGTTATATGTTTCAGCATGGGAATGTTAGGATCCTAATAAGATGAAGTTTCTCGGTCTCCCATCTTGATTATGTTTATCCGAAAAGTTGCTCGAAACTAAAAATTACTAACGAAACCGACAGATTAAAAAACTGACTAAAGGGGAGTAACTCTTAATTGTAACTGTAAATAGTGTCTTCAGATTTGTCTCCCTTACAATGACTTTTCCTTGTTGGCGTTGTTTCACGATTTGTAATAAATGAAAGGTTTGGGTTTTCTGTTAAGGTGTTGCTATAGAAATAAATTGTTGCTAACATGTAATCCTTTATCTCATGAATATTTATACATGATATGATTTCGTGAATATTCAGAAATTGATTTTATAATGGTCAAATGTCATTCCTCTGTCAGTTAAAGGGTAACATACATGTACATCTAGTAATAAGCATTCAAGACCACCTGCCATTTCTTATAAAACGTTTGATTAACATTCATTTCAAGTTCGATGAGTTGTCAGTACATTCAATATAATCATTTCCCTCATATAAACGTGTTTTCGCGCATTTGCAAACAGAGTAGACCCAGATCAGACGGCTCCTATAGGAGCCGTCTGATCAGGGTCTACTCTGTTTGCTAATAGAATTTGATAGATCTGTATCTTTGCTTTCTAAAATGTCTACAATGTACCACCTTCATTATTACTTTATAACTAGTTTGCAAATGAACATTCAGAAGGTACTGAAATTTAGCCTTAATACAGAACAAGTGAAGGGATAACGGCATTGTCCCGTGCTTCTAAAATGTTTGAGTCTGATGGTTAGATTTTGAATTAACTCACAATATGACCGGTGACATGCTTGTATAAGTGTAAATGAGTCGGGCACGATGTTTAATAGCACACCGAGACGGACGATATTGTCTAATGAAAAATTCCGTGCAGCATACCGTTATAAGGTGCATGATTAACACGTATTCCCCTGAGACATGTGATAGTCTAGTATGAATCGACATGCTTGTTTGGGATATGGGTCAGAGGTGATATAAATTCTGGGACCTGTTTCACGAAAGACAAAACGCCATAAATTGTGATGTGTTAACACACGACGATCGCAACTTTCAGTTAACATCGCTGAATGTTAGAATTAACCATGATGCATGCCATATTGTCGAATGCTAGCACGTGTTATGAGTACCATCTGTATTAAGCGGTTCATTTATTGAAAATACGAATTTTGAAAAACAGGAGGTTGATTAATGCGGGGCAAAAGTAACGTAGAAGGCATTTTTAGAAGCTACTACATTCCTTACAGACCCATAATTAGAGCTCGTTGTGATGGCCACTTAAGACAGGTTATATTGTAGTAATAACTGTTGAAAATAAGGACTTACGACAGACTGTAGTAATGACTGGTAAACTAGGACTTACGACAGACTGTAGTAATGACTGGTAAACTATAGGACTTACGACAGACTGTAGTAATGACTGGTAAACTATGACTTACGACAGACTGTAGTAATGACTGGTAATCTTTAGGACTTACGACAGACTGTAGTAATGACTGGTAAACTATAGGACTTACGACAGACTGTAGTAATGACTGGTAAACTAGGACTTACGACAGACTGTAGTAATGACTGGTAAACTATAGGACTTACGACAGACTGTAGTAATGACTGGTAAACTAGGACTTACGACAGATTCGATTGTAGTAATGACTGTGGTAATGTACGATAAACTTACGACAGGTGTGGTCGTACGATCGTTCATGAAACGGGACCCCGAATCTGAGTGTAAGTTTGTTATGTTGTCTCTAATTGGTCAGAGTTTGAGTAAGTTTAATATCTGACCGATTAAATGTTTGGAAATGAACTTAAACTCAAGGAAACACGTTATAATATCGGTGTTTATTTCTTGCATGTGGGTTCGGGACCTACTGTCATGTTATCCTGCCATTTTGAGCAAATTCTTCGTGGATAGGAAATGTATTATTTCAGAATTCTTTCTTGCATTTCTTGCCTTCTTCCCAAATATATAAGCATGGTGTCGAGCCTTTTGGGTGTCTGTTTCTGTTCCAATGTCGTGATATTCGGCGTCTCATTTAGATGAAGTCTCTGTTCAGGTGTCGTGTTACTCGGCGTCTCATCTAGATCAAGTCTCTGTCCAGATGCTGTGTTACTCGGCGTCTCGTCTAGATCCGGTCCCTGTTCAGATGTCATGTTACTCGGCGTCTCATCTATATCAGGTCTCTTCAGATGTCGTGTTGCTCGGCCTCTCATCTATACTAGGTCTCCGTTTAGCCGCCGTCTTGTTCGGCATGTCATCTAGGTGCAGAATTTCTGCAAAGATATAAAACCTCCATTAACCGAATACTCAAGATATTTTCTGCATTTTCTGCATTAAGCAGCCCCCTGTTCAAAAGTGTCTAAATTCTTCTGTGCTAAAATTTCGAATCATCAAGGTTTTACTGTAGTTATTTTTGTTGAATAGCTTAATGCAGTTGTGTAGCTTAATGCAGACGAAAGTATGCAGGGGACTGGGTGATGTAGTACATTTGTTCTGTATTACACGGCAGACTGTGCTTTAAGACTTATGTATATATGTGGCTTAGCAGTTCTACTGTAAATCCATTTTCTGCAAATTAAAGAGGAATAAATGTAAACATGCAGGTATAATATTGAGTTCAGACACAAACACTGATAATTCCTTTTGTCCGTGTCTTGTAACACTTGATATGGTAGAGAAAACTTCTTACAACATGTACACTTGACATGGTAGAGAAAACTTCTTGTAACATTTGACATGGCAGAGAAAACTTCTTATAACACTTGGCATGGCAGAGAAACAATAGGAGTCCTCTAGTCTCTGTCTACATTGTCTCCTATAAGAGTCCTCTAATCTGCGTCAACATTGTCTCATTTAAGAGTCATCTAATCTTTGTCTACATTGTCTCCTATAAGAATCCTCTAATCTGCGTCTACACTGTCTCCTATAAGAGTCCTCTAATCTGCGTCTACATGGTCTCCTATAAGAGTCATCTAATCTTTGTCTACATGTACTCCTATAAGAGTCATCTAATCTGCGTCTACACTGTCTCCTATAGGAGTCCTCTAATCTGCGTCTACATTGTTTCCTATAGGAGTCCTAATTTGTGTTTACATTGTCTCCTATAAGAGTCATCTAATCTGCGTCTACACTGTCTCTCATAAGAGTCCTCTAATCTGCGTCTACATTGTATCCTATAAGAGTCCTCTAATCTACGTCTACATTTTCTCCTATAGGAGTCTTCTTATCTGTGTCTACATTGTCTCCTATAGGAGTCCTCTAATCTGCGTCTACAGTGTCTCCTATATGTCGGTCGGTGCGTTGTACTATTTACTCGTTTCTCGCGTTGACATCGCCCGGAATTTGCTTATTTACATGTTTTCACTAGTTTTATATTTTATTTTCGGTTATGGTTTACTAACACTGGCGTCTGCTATCTTTGTCGTCTGCTAAGCCAACACGGTCGTTTGCTAATACATGAGATGTTGTTTGTTAAAATGTCATCAGCAAACATTGTTTTCTGCTAACCATGTCGCCTGCTAATAATGTCGTATGCTAACACTGTCGCCTGCTAAGTCTGTCGTCTGCTAACAATGTCGCCTGCTAATAATGTCGTCTGCTAGCATTGTCGCCTGTTAAATCTGTAGAAACTAATGCACTAGCTGTCGTCTGCGAAAAGTATCTTCTGCTAACATCGTATCTGGATCTACGCTGTTTGCATAGTAATCACAGATTCGCATCCGGATCAAAACTGTTTGCAAAAATGGTCATGTATCCGCATCAAGACGAAATACCTGGATTAAATTGTTGAAATGCAGACAGTTATGAAAAACACACAAAGTTGGAGGTGGAGTGTACTTATGTCTTGTTTGTTATTTATAATCAGAGTAAACTCATATCAGCCGGTCCTAATTGTTTAGTAGACTCAGATCAGACGGCTCCTGATTGTTTAGTAGACCCAGATCAGACGGCTCCTGATTGTGTAGTAGACCCAGATCAGACGGTTTCTGTTTGTTTAGTAGACCCAGATCAGACGGTTCCTGTTTGTTTAGTAGACCCAGATCAGGCGGCTCCTGTTTGTTAAGTAGACCCAGATCAGGCGGCCCCTTGTTGTTTAGTAGGCCCAGATCAGACAGCCCCTGATTGTGTAGTAGACCCAGATCAGACGGCCCCTTGTTGTTTAGTAGACCAGATCAGACGGCTCCTGATTGTTTAGTAGACCCAGATCAGACAGCCCCTGATTGCGTAGTAGACCCAGATCAGACGGCCCCTTGTTGTTTAGTAGACCCAGATCTGACGGCTCCTGATTATTTCGTAGACCCAGATCAGACAGCCCCTGATTGGTTAGTAGACCCAGATCAGACAGCCCCCGATTGTGTAGTAGACCCAGATCAGACAGTCCCTGATTGTGTAGTAGACCCAGATCAGACGGCCCCTTGTTGTTTAGTAGACCCAGATCAGACAGCCCCTGATTGCGTAGTAGACCCAGATCAGACGACCCCTTGTTGTTTAGTAGACCCAGATCAGACGGTTCTTGTTTGTTTAGTTGACCCAGATCAGACGGCTCCTGTTTGTTTAGTTGACCCAGATCAGACGGTTCTTGTTTGTTTAGTTGACCAGATCAGACGGCCCCTTGTTGTTTAGCAGACCCAGATCAGACAGCCCCTGATTGCGTAGTAGACCCAGATCAGACGGCCCCTTGTCGTTTAGTAGACCCAGATCAGACGGCCCCTTGTTGTTTAGTAGGCCCAGATCAGACGGTTCTTGTTTGTTTAGTTGACCCAGATCAGACGGCTCCTGTTTGTTTAGTTGACCCAGATCAGACGGTTCTTGTTTGTTTAGTAGACCCAGATCAGACGGCCCCTTGTTGTTTAGTAGACCCAGATCAGACAGCCCCTGATTGTTTAGTAGGCCCAGATCAGACAGCCCCTGATTGTTTAGTAGACCCAGATCAGACGGCCCCTTGTTGTTTAGTAGACCCAGATCAGACGGCCCCTTGTTGTTTAGTAGGCCCAGATCAGACGGCTCCTGTTTGTTTAGTAGGCCCAGATCAGACGGTTCTTGTTTGCTCATGATATCCAGTTGCTGGTTAATGGTTAAAGGGTTTTGCAAACTATGACATGAACAGACAACAATAAATTATCCAAAATATGTCCCTCATTATTCTATTAAATGATAGGATATGTCATTTAAACACATGCATTTGATAAAGGTCACCTGCAGATGATTTCTGTGAACAGTAGTGAAAATACGGTCTGTGATTTATGAGGAGATTTTGTTCTGAAAAAAAAACCCAGTTGATCATGCAAGACAGGAGACGTACACATGCCATCTCGCCATTGAAATAACACTCCTAGACAAGATTAATACATGAACTACGAGCGTATCTCAGTAACATTGTGAATTGTTTATTTGGTAATTACAGTGGATTAATAACATACACAATTGACAATATATATGGTGATTTTATTGTTTGCAGTTTTCTTTCTATCGAGACATGTATTCCTGTTTAATAATGACAACCATTCCTGTTTACATCTTGCAAAAAGTCCTCTAACAATCTAATAAACAATTACATACAGTCCTCTAATAACAAGAGGGCCAGAATGGCCCTGAAGCACTCACCAGACAATCAGAGGAGAAGATTTTCAAAGTTTTCACTATATGTTTCTATAGAAAACTAGCCCACCCCTGGGGCGGGCCAATTTTGACCCCGGGGCCATATTTTATATAACTTCTGTAGAGGACCTGAACATGATGCTCTGTGCCAAATATGAAAGCTGAGAGCTTTCTAGTTTCAGACGAGAAGATTTTCAAAGATTCACTATTTGTTTCTATTGAAAACTGCCCAACCTTTGGGCGGGGCCAATTTTGACCCCAGGGCCATAATTTATATAACTTTTGTAGAGGACCTGTACATGATGCTCTGTGCCAAATATGAAAGCTAAGAACCTTCAAGTTTTTAGAGGTGAAGGTTTTCAAAGTTTTCACTATTTGTTTCTATTGAAAACTGCCCACCCCTGGGGCGGGGCAAATTTTGACCCCAGAGCCATAATTTATGAAACTTTCGTAGAGGACCTGAACATGATGCTCAGTGCCAAATATGAAAGCTGAAAATTTTACAGTTTCAGAGAAGATAATTTTCAAAGATTTCACTATTTGTTTCTATTGAAAACTGCCCACCCCTGGGGCGGGGCCAATTTTGACCCCGGGGCCATAATTTATATAACTTTTGTAGATGACCTGAACATGATGCCCTGTGCCAAATATTAAAGCTAAGAGCCTTCCAGTTTCAGAGGAGAAGATTTTCAAAGACTTCACTATTTGTTTCTATTGAAAACTGCCCACTCCTGGGGCGGGGCCAATTTTGACCCCCAGGCCATAATTTATATTACCGTTGTAGAGGACCTGGACATGATGCTCTGTGCCAAATATGAAAGCTGAGATCCTTCCAGTTTCAGAGAAGAAGATTTTCAAAGATTTCATTATTTGTTTCTATTGAAAACTGCCCAGTCCTGGGGCGGGGCCAATTTTGACCCCTGTGCCATAATTTATATAACTTTTGTAGAGAACCTGAACATGATGCTCTGTGCCAAATATGAAAGCTGAGAATCTTCCAGTTTCAGAGGAGAAGATTTTCAAAGTTTTACTATATGTTTCTATTGAAAACATGGCACTCCTGGGGCGGGCCAATTTTGACCCCAGGGGCATAATTTATATAACTTTTGTAGAGGACCTACAGATGATGCTATGTACCGAAGATGAAAGCTGAGAACCCTGTAGATTCAGAGGAGAAGATTTTTAAAGGTTCAAATTGGTGACGCCCGACGACGCACAACGCAAGCCGAGGGACGACGGACACCAGGCGATCACAAAAGCTCACCCTGAGCACTTTGTGCTCTGGTGAGCTAAAAACTTACATACAGTCCTCTAATAAGCACTTACATACAGTCCTCTAATAAAAACTTCAGAATTTATAATCTTCACAACAGCAGGTGTTAAGTGCTTGTGTGGCGGCCGTAAAATGTCTCCCCGTACTTCATTCTCAGTGTTGTTATACCTTCTGATCCTTCGAGATCACGAATTTCAGTACTTCTTGTTCTGAAAATTGAATACCGCTTAAGCCGGTGCTAGGGGCGTGAGCAGTGTTGCACTTTCAATTACTGCTCATGTACAGACTCAATAAAACCGAGTCTGCAATTTTCTCTTTTTGTGTTGCAATTTTTGCTTTCGAGGGATCACCACCCTTCAGAATTTACATACAGTTCTCTAATAAGCACTTACATGCAGTCCTCTAATAAACACTTACACACAGTCCTCTAATAAGCACTTGCATACAGTCCTCTAATAAGCAATTGCATACAATCCTCTAATAAGTACTTGCATACAGTCTTCTAATAGGCACTAATAAGCACATACATACAGTCCTCTATTAAGCACTTACACACAGTCCTCTAATAAGCACTTACATATAGTACTCTAATAAGCACTTGCATACAGTCCTCTAATAGGACTTACATATAGTACTCTAATAAGCACTTGCATACAGTCCTCTAATAAGCACTTACATATAGTACTCTAATAAGCACTTACACACAGTCCACTAATAAGTACTTACATATAGTACTCTAATAATTAAACACTCGCATAGTCCTAATAAGCACTTAAATACAGTCCTCTTATACACACTTATATATATTTCTCTAAAACACCTTTACATACAACCCTCAAATAAGCACTTACAGTCCTCTAAGACGCACTTACGTACAGTCTTCAAGTAAGCACTTACATACAGTACTCTAATAAGCACTTACATACCCTCCTCTAATAAGCATTTACATACAGTCCTCTAATAAGCACTTACACACATATGAATAAGCACTTACATACCCTTCTCTAATAAGCACTTACATACAGCCCTCTAATAAGCACTTACACACAGTCCTCTAATAAGCACTTACATACCATCCTTTAAGCACTTACAGTCCTCTAATAAGCATTTGTATACATTCCTCTATTTCAACTGTCATAATTCCTTATTTATTTCATAATACTATTACAACTTTTACTATATCGAGTTAAAGATTTTCAGACTTACAAAACAATTATCAGATACAAGACAACTATGAAACTAAGATCTTAACCCCTTATCTAGTTAGCTGAAAATTGATATAACTTATTAGAATCAATGGGATTTTTACATAGCAGATACTACAGAATTATATCTATATTATTTTATAACAGACAGAGCAGATCCATATTTGACAGCTCTTTATAGGAGTGTCTTATTTGGTTATGCTCAGTTTGCAATTATGTAAATATGTCTGTATAAGATATAGGGTGGTTAACCCTTCACTCCTTGAATATTCATGTAAGAAATAATTACATCATGAATATTAATTAACTGAATTATTATAATGGGAAGTTTTTATCATGACAGAAACTGTAATACAGATATTTTATATCAGAAGCAAACAGAGCTGACCCTGATCAGACGCCTTCTACAGTGCCGTCTGATACGGGTCTACTGTGTTTGCAAAGGGGTAGAAAGGCGTATTTATTGAGTAGGTTATTAGAGCCGATATAACTATACAAACTTAATACAATCCAAAACCTTTATAAAAACTAAACACAAAACGATACATAACAGTAAATGGGTGAATTTTGATATCACATGCTTGTTTTTTTTGTTTTCCAGTGAAAAGAGAAATACTACAGCATGAGAAATAATTGAGTTGACCCGAGTATAAGTGATCTAGAGCCTGTGTGTCACATAGTCGTTAACCAAACTCAATTCTGAAATATAGCAAATGAGTCTCTATTAAAAGTAAATGTATTTAGCTTGATGCTGATCTGACATTTAGCAATTGGGTCTCAGCTAGCAGTTAGCCAGACACTAATCTCAACTCTAGTTCACGGGTCTCAGCCAGCAGTTAGCCAGACACTAATCTAAACTCTAGTACACGGGTCTCAGCCAGCAGTTAGCCAGACACTAATCTAAACTCTAGTACACGGGTCTCAGCCAGCAGTTGGCCAGACACTAATCTAAACTCTAGTACACGGGTCTCAGCTAGCAGTTAGCCAGACACTAATCTAAACTCTAGTACACGGGTCTCAGCTAGCAGTTAACCACACTAATCTCAACTCTAGTACACGGGTCTCAGCTAGCAGTTAACCAGACACTAATCTCAACTCTAGTACACAAGTCTCAGCTAGCAGTTAGCCAGACACTAATCTCAACTCTAGTTCACGGGTCTCAGCAAGCAGATAGTCAGCCACTTATCTCAACTCTAGTTCACGGGTCTCAGCTAGCAGTTAGCCAGGCACTAATCTCAACTCCAGTACATGTGTCTCAGCCAGCAGTTAGCCCGACACTAATCTCAACTCTAGTACATGGGACTCAGCTAGTAGGTAGTCGGACACTACTCTCAACTTCAGTACATGGGTATCAGCTAGTTACAGTAGTTAGCCAGACAATAATCTGAAATCTAACAACTGATTATCAGCTAGCAGTTAGCCGTACACAAATCTGAAATCTGGTTAACAAGACCCAGATCAGAACACTAGCAACTGGGTCTCATTTTAGTAAACCAGACCTGGATCAGAGGTCTAACAGCCGGATCTGAAATAAGGAGTTAACCTGACCCAGATCAGACATCTAGCAACTGAGTCTTAAATAGTATTTAACCAGATCAAAATCAGAGATCTGGCAACTGGGTCTGAACTTTTAGTAGTTGGCCAGACCTGGATCAGAGAACTAGCAACTGGATATCAATTGGTAGTTATCCAATCCCGGATCAGAGATTTAGCAGGTGGATCTCCATCTAGCAACTGGGTGTCATTTAGTCATTGTGTGTCCTTAAAATACTTTTGGTGAAATGAACTTTTTGTCATAATAAAGAACTTTGTCACTTTGACAGATTCCCCATTCAAACAAAGTTGCTGATCTTGTTCCACACTATTTGCCAAAATGCAGCTCTCTTGCTGATGTTCAAAGGCCATATTTAGGCAAATATTCTGTGATAGAATGGCTATCATAAGCCATGTAGACTATAGAAATGTTTTACCATACAAGTGATACAATTCTATTTACAACTGATCTGGTTCGAACACACAGACATCATAGACAGCCCTTCATTATCTAAACCTATAGGGCCACTGAGCATCATAGACAGCCCTTCATTATCTAAACCTACAGGCTCACTGAGCATCATAGCCCTTCATTATCTAAACCTATAGGGCCACTGAGCATCATAGACAGCCCTTCATTATCTAAACCTACAGGGCCACTGAGCATAATAGACAGCCCTTCATTATCTAAACCTATAGGGCCACTGAGCATCATAGACAGCCCTTCATTATCTAAACCTACTTGGTCACTGAGCATCATAGACAGCCCTTCATTATCTAAACCTATAGGGTCACTGAGCATCATAGACAGCCCTTCATTATCTAAACCTACAGGGTCACTGAGCATCATAGACAGCCCTTCATTATCTAAACCTACAGGGTCACTGAGCATCATAGACAGCCCTTCATTATCTAAACCTATAGGGCCACTGAGCATCATAGACAGCCCTTCATTATCTAAACCTATAGGGTCACTGAGCATCATAGACAGCCCTTCATTATCTAAACCTATAGGGTCACTGAGCATCATAGACAGCCCTTCATTATCTAAACCTACAGGGTCACTGAGCATCATAGACAGCCCTTCATTATCTAAACCTATAGGGCCACTGAGCAGTAACTATAGCTTATCAAGACTTTAATATCAACATATCAGTTATCTTAATGCAAAAGTGTCAACATTCACCCATTTATAATAAAAACATGCAAATTATCTGTTCACAAAAACACAAACTAATGCAAATATATACAAACTGAAGTTATTGGACCTCTGCACATATCGAACACTACACGTATGTAAATAAATGTATAACACAATTAGAACACTACATGTATGTAAGTAAATGTATAACAGGATAACACAATTAGAAGCATTGTGTACTAGTTTCAGTAACCATTATGTTAACCCTATCCCTTTTAAATAGTCATGTAAGAAAGAAAGACATCATGGATATTAACAAGCCAAACTATTTTAAAGCATAATTAAACAAGGTGTGTTTGTGAAACACTATGCTCTCATATGACCTTTTATCCTGAATGATGACCTTGACATTGACACATCACCCCTAAAAATATGCAGCTCCATGAGATACACATGCATGCCAATATCAAGTCTTTATTTCTACTGGTTCAAAAGTTGTGGCCAATGTTCAAATTGGTGATTTGACCTATATATTTGACCTCTGACATTGTAGAATGGTCTTGACCTTAATATTCCCCTCCCTCAAAATGTGCGGCGCTAGGAGATACAATAGGCATGCAAAATATCAAGTCTCTATCTGTACATGTACTTGCTCAAAAGTTATGACCAATGTTAAAGTTGTCCTCAAACAGACAAACCAACAGGGCAAAAAAATATACCCCCAAATCTGATCTGGCGGGCATAAAAAGTAGTTTGGCATAGATGGTGGAATCTAATAATAATCTATAATTCCATAAGCAAACAGAGCAGACCCTGATCCTACAGAGTCGTCTGATCTGGGTCTACCCTGTTTGCAAATGGATAAAAATGCATAAATATAAACAAGAGGGCCATGATGGCCCTGTATCGCTCACCTGGTTAAATGATGTCATGTGACCTATCAGTTTTTACCCCAGGGTCACAATTTAAACAATCTATGTAGAGGTCTACTAGATGATTTTGCATACCAAATCTGGTAGCCGTAGGCCTTGCAGGATTTGACAAGAAGAATTTTAAAGTTTTCAGTAAAATTTGTGACCACCAGGGTGAGAACAATTTTGACCTCAGGGGCACAATTTGAACAATCTTAGAAAAGGTTCACCAGATGATGCTTCATACCAAATATCACAGCTCTAAGCCTTTCAGGTTTGAGACGTGAAGATTTTCTAAAGTGTTTACTATATAATCCTATGTAAAACATGTGACCCCCAGAGTGGCCATGTTTGATCTCAGGGGCATAATTTGAACAATCTTAGTAAAGGCCTTACAGTTTTTGACAAGAAGATTTTTAAAGTTTTTTCTCCTTTCTGGACATTGGTTGCCATAGCAACCAGAGTTCTGCATGGAATCAAATTCTTTTAACAACTTTGGAAGAGGTTGACCCAAGGAACATTTCTGCCAAGTTTGGTAAAAATCCAGCAAGTAGTTTAGGAGGAGATGTCATTTTAAGATAACATTGACGACGGACGACAGATGACGATGGACACAGGGCGATCACAATAACTCACCTTGGCACTTCGTGCCAGGTGAGCTAAAAGAAAGGGCTACTGATTTTCAATTTCAACCCCTTCATAAATTCAAAAAGCATAAATATTGCATCTGCATAATATATTAACCCTTTCCCTGTTGATTATACATGTAAGAATTAACACATTGCCTCATAGGCTATTTTTAGACCCAGCCTATTTACTGAAGAGAAGAATTTACTAGAGAAAAGAAAATTTTAGAATTGATTAATTTTGATTCCATTGTGATAAAAAGACGGCAATATGAGGGAAAGGGTTAATGACATCATGAATATCTATTAGCGTAATTAAAACAATGGCACATATTATATATACAACATCATGAATATCTATTAGCGTAATTAAAACAATGGCATATATATAAACAGTTTTGATATTGGTAGAATCGGTAGAGTCATACATATATATACTGACACGAAAAAGAAACTGTTCACTTTTATATTTGAGATATTTTTTTTGCTATAAAGTTTATAATTACAATTTTATCATCATGAGTGCAGAAAATAATCCTCCACATTTTTAACTCATTTATGGACATTTTAAGTAGATAGACAGCCTTCAAATTGACCGCAGACGATTATGCAACTTTTCGCTTGTGCTATCCGTGCAGCCTATGTACAGGTACAGATTAACCCTGACCGATATCTCTACTCGTTGTGCAATCATAAATCACAGTTCACTTTTGAATTTCACTCGTAAGCAAGATGCCACAGCTTCTAGAAAACGAACAAATTCAAGCTCATATGCAACTCGCAGCTGGCGTCAGCATTTCTGGTGTCGCTAGGCAGTTCAACTGCCATCGAAATACAATTTGAAGTTTCTGACAACGTTACCAGCAGAATGGCAGCTTTAGAAATAATCGTTGATCCGGTAGGCAGAGGGTGACGACGGCACGTCAGGATCGACATTTGACGTTGGCCATTGGCGCACATACGACGATTCAAAACGGCTACAAGCACAGCCAGACAGCTTGGCATATCTAGGGATACAGTTTTAAACCGATTGTGGGCCAACGCCAACACATTGAGGGCTAGGAGACCTTATGTTGGCCAGATCCTGAATAACAGACATCATGCTCTTAGACTGGTCTGGGTCCACCATCATCTCCGTTGGAACCGTGCAATGTGGTCCAGGGTGCTCTTTAGTGATGAGTCAAAATTCAACTTAAGCACTGCTGATGGTAGAGTCCGGGTATTCAGACGTAAAGGTGAACGTTTTGCACAGAATTGTTTACTAGAGCGAGATCGCTTTGGAGGGGGTAATGTAATGGTATGGGGAGGTATAATGAGAGGAAGGAAAACAAACCTTCTTGTTGTTAATGGTAACTTAAATGCCTAAGGTTCTGTTAACCAGATTTTACACCCAGTCACTGTTCCTTTCCTACACCAGAATCCTGGTTGTGTAATGCATGACAATGCAAGGCCACACACTGCTAGACTCACCATGAACTACCTGGCTGCAAACAAAGTTAACGTCTTACCTTGGCATTAGACGTTACGTCAGATCCATGCGGTCAAGAAAATTTGCATTGATCCGTAGACGAGGAGGCCATAACAGATACTGATTAATTATCATGAATCGTTACAAATATTCAAAATCAAAAGGCAGGTACGGGAAATTACAAATCTGCAACTTTCACTTTTCATCCCTGCATAATTCAGACGTTAAATACTTTTGGGACAATTATCACATCTAAAGTAAAAGTAAACCATCGCAAAGCCAATACATTTTCGCACATTGTGGTACCAAACATGCATATATTCAGATACTAAAATTATAAAATAATGTCATTTAACCAACTGCACAGTTTCTTTTTCGTGTCAGTATATATATAATTTCATATGCCAACACAGCAGACCCTGATCAGACAGCTCCTACAAACAATATATACCATGATGAAAAGGCTCCTGTGGGCCACTTATGCACTAACAGAGCAGACTCTGATCAGAGGGTTCCTCGGGACTGCATATGCTGACATATATTGTAGATCGCTCCTCTAAGATACATATTCACTGACTACCAGTGCAGACCCTGATCAGAGGGTTCCTCTAGGACACACATGCACTGGCAAACAGTGTAGACTCTGATCAGTGGGCTCACCTAGGACAGTGCAGACCCTGATCAATGGACATGCACGCATAGGCATTTGCACACAGATGATCTTTCTAATCAGGGTCTACACTGTGTGTCATTCAAAATTCCCTAGCAAGATTTAGCCTTTCATACTGTCAGAGTGGACTCTATAGTTAAACAGTGACGAGTTATTCCACTTTGAAATATCAGCCTTGAAAAGCGGTTCACTTACTACTGTTCTGCATAGATTAACGCTTTCCTCCATGAATATTCTTGTAAGAAATAATGATGTCATTAATATTAATTACAACTATTGTTAGAGTTGCATATATACACATAACTGTTTTGGTCATGGCAGAAACTATAGAAATCATATCTATATCATATCTAAAGCAAACAAAGCAGACCCTGATCAGATGGCTCCTCTAAGATCCGTCTGATATCGGTCTACTCTGTTTGCAAAGGCGTACATGTATTTATGAAGTAAAGTGTTAATATTGTATACTATAATTTGTTCCATGAGGGGTCGCCCTGATGGCCTTACAGAGAAGACTTGGATAAGCCACCTTACGGTAAATAAGGTGTTTGATCAAGAGCTACACTTAAAGACACTCATAATCATTTCATACCTTACTAAGTGGATATTGTAGATCCAGAGCATGTGGATAATGTGTCCGTTGGTTTGGGTCGACCATTTTTACAAATCACAGAGGCACACTTTCTTGCAAAATGGCTTATATAGAGTTCATATATAACAGAATAAACATGATTCATCAAGCTGATGCCCTAGAGCCCATTGTGTTTTATCTCATAACAATAGTGCCGTAATGTGCGTGCCTATATCGCTCATCTTAGCGACTAGGTAATGCAGTTACAATGTACAAAACAACCTTTGTCGAACTGCTTAACCCTTTCCTTCGTATAAACAGTACCTGCTTATGTCTTTGGAAAAAGAGAAGACCCAGATCATTTTGTAAGTCAGCAACTATTGTTAGATCACAAATTACTTGTCTCTAAATCTATATCTAGCAATCTTATTAAAACATCAATATCCCAAGTATTTTGTCAAAGCACCCAATTACAACATGATTTTGAGGTGTGTGGAAAGAATGCCACTGGAAAAAATGCCATCAGAAAAAATGCCACTGGAAAAAATGCCACTGGAATAAATGCTACTGGAAAAAATGCCACCCTTTTTTATTTTTTTAGTTAGTTATTTTTTATCTTTTTTTTATATATTTTTTGAAGGTATTATGCACATAGTGTAGATCCAGACCATGCGGTTCAAAATGGAGCCTTATAGTTTGGATCTACACCGTTTGTCTATATGATGAACATATCTTTAATGTAGTACAAACACTGTAAAGCACTAAAATGATGTCGTCAATTTACATTGCACACAGTGTAGAGCCAGATCATAAGGTTCGCAATGGAACCTAATGCTGTTGATCTACTCTGTTTGTCTATTTGATGAACATATCCTAAATATATAACAAACACACTAACAGCACTTATCACCCATAAAAAACTTATGTTGTCTGTTTACATTGCACACAGTGTAGATCCAGACCATGAGGTTCAAAATGGAGCCTTATGGTTTGGATCTACACTGTTTGTCTATTTGATGAACATAGTACAAACACACTAAAGCACTAAAATTATGTTTTCAATTTACATTGCACACAGTGTAGATACTGATTATGAGGATCACAATGGAGCATTATGGTTTCGAGCTACACTATTTGTCTATTTGATGAAAATATCCTAAATATCTAACAAACACACTAACAGCACTTACCACCCATAAAAAATTATGTCGTCTATTTACATCGCACACAGTGTAGATCCAGATGCCTGCTAGCAATGAATTTTGAAGACCGTTGATGACCCTTGCAAACAGTTTGGATCCAGATGAGGCAAACAAAAGTGAGGCCTCATCTAGGATCCAATCTACTAGGCCTGAACTGGGTCTTCACTAATTAAAAACTTAATAAAACTATGAAAGAACTCTGAAAAAAAGTTTAAAAAATACAGTGGCATTCTTAAGCAGACAGTCAAGGAGGCTAAAAATGCTAACGACGAGTAGCTGCCTAACACAGGTTGACCGACTGTAAAATAACTTCAAGGATTTTTAAAAAAGAAATAATAAATAAGGGTGGCATTTTTTCCAGTGGCATTTTTTCCATTTTAGGGTGGCATTTTTCCAGTGGCATATTTTCCAGTGACATTTTTTCCGTTGGCATTTTTTCCAGTGGCATTTTTTCCTACATTCGTTTTTGAGAATACATGTCATTTCTACATGTACCTTCCATGATATTTGGTATTTTCTATATGCCATAGTCACATTTGATGCCCAGTTATCCAAAACAATATGAAACGAAGTGATTCAAACATAACAAGCATGACTTAAACAAATATATACATTCCATTGTATAATAGGAATAAACAGAAATAGATAATGGTGCAAATTCAAATACTAAATTTGTCAATTCTCCAGTAAATCACATTTTGTGAGAACTCCTTAGAATACTCTCTTTGAAATGATTTAAAGAATGATCAGAACATATGATTAGGCAGAGATATAATATAATTATTATTGTAAATGTTTTAAATTTAGACCCAGTGGAAAGATAGAACAAACTAAAAGAGTATACCAACAGCAGTGCTTGCATAAAAACACAACACCTGCTGAAGTTATCTCGTTACGGCATAAATACTCCTTTCAACACCTTTGCAAACAGAGTAGACCCAGATCAGACAGCTCCTATAGGAACCATCTGATCAGGGTCTCCTCTGTGTGATTATTGATATAATATAGATCTGATTCTATAGTTTCTACCTTGACAAAAATTCATGTGCTATTATATATCATTTTAAAAATTAATCTACATGTAATTAATATTCACGATGTCACTATTATTACATACATATTCATGTAATAAGGGGTGTAGTACCGTTTAACCCATTCCCTCATATTGACAACTGTTAACCCATTCCCTCATATTGACGACTTTTAACCCGTTCCCTCATATTGATGACTGTTAACCCATTCCCTCATAATGACCACTTTTAACCAATTCCCTCATATTGACGACTGTTAACCCATTCCCTCATATTGACCACTTTTAACCCATTCCTCATATTGACAACTGTTAACCCATTCCCTCATATTGACCACTTTTAACCCATTCCCTCATATTGACCACTTTTAACCCATTCCCTCATATTGACAACTGTTAACCCATTCCCTCATATTGACGACTTTTGACGACTCTGTAAAAGTCATTTTATGAAATCATTGTGATAAACAGAGCATTTGCTCCTATAGGAGCAAATGCTCTATTTATCACAATGGCTTCAAACTACAAAATTCTAAAATTTTCCTTTTCTCCAGTTAATGCTTCTTTTCAGTAAATTTATTCAAATAGGTTGTATCTAAAAGTAGCTTATGAGGTAATGGGTTAAAGCAGTGGCTTACAGAACACTATGCCTTATTATGAGAGGCAATGTGCAAACCCAGAATGATGAGGCGCCACATTCTAATAAAATGACTCACCTAGGTCTACACCGTTAAATGTGAAATACCATGTGACATCTCATGTCTCATTTCCATTCTATGTAAAACGCAATGACAGCATGAATATTAATTACATTAACTGCTATACATGTAACATCACACAGAGATAGAAATCTTTGGCATCTCAATGTTATATATCAATATATCAATATTATATCAATATCAATCAATATTATATCATGAGATGCTGATCAGACGGCTCTTACCGGTACCATCTTATATGGATCTACACTGTTTTGCAAGAGTTGTAGAAATGCACATTTATGTAGTAAAAAGAACATTACCAGAGACTGTACACATATATCAACTGCCTTATTAGAATGTAGTTTCTGATCTGGGTATATACTGTTTTCCATCATCAACAGTTGCAGTATTCTGATGTATACACAAGGACAAAACGTCCTGATCAGACATATTGAATGCATTTCAATAAGGAAGCTGATATGGGTCTACACAGTTGGATCAATACAAATACTATTTTCCTATGAATACAATATTTATTCAAAACATAATCTGTATATAAACAAGAAATCAAACTATATACATCTATACTGGATGCAATGTATCTGGTTTAGTGTACACTGCTGTTCAATCACCAGCAGTATAAGTCATTGTATGCTATCAGTACAAACACTTGTATATCCTGCTCTGACATCGTCTTTCAACCATATTCTGCCGACCAAGGCCCAACTGTCATTTGCAAACAGCTTGGATCCAGATAATACGCTGAGTAACCCTCATCAGGATCCAATCTGTTTGACGCGATATACAAGAGATCAAACTATGTGTATATCCCTATCCTTTACCCCATGAATATTCTTGTAAGAAATAATGAAATCATGAATATTAATTAGATTACTTTTTTATAATGGTACATGGACACATGAAATTTTGGTCCTAGCTGAAACTGTAGACTCAATTTAAAATAGTTCATAAGCAAACAAAGCAGACCCTGATCGGACAGCTTCTACAGGAGCCATTTTGATCTGGGTATATAGTCTGTTTGCAGATGTCTTATACTTATGATGATTCTAAAGAGAACTCAAACGATAGGGTTTTGAGGAAAAGATAAAGGATCTATTCTTGAAAATGCTTTAATTTACACATCTTATCTGGGCTTTTGCTTGTCTATACAACTATCATCACTAATTGCTCATGTAGGAGAGTGAGCAGGTCACTAATTGTAAATACATCTTAACACCTTTATTAACCCCGTCAATGCTTAATTGTCAAAACGACATGGTCCGCAATTGAACAAGAGCATCAAACTGACACAAAATACGCCCATCTGGAGTCATTCAGCTAGTTATCAAACTTAGCCAAGATGTCAAAACATCACATACTTTCCTGAAGTTTGGTGAAAATCAAGGGCAAAATAAGAATGTTTATCTTCTTGGTTATATACTGGCATTAAGGTCAGTAGCATATATAACTATCCATCATCCAATCTTGTAGGCACATCTGTTGATTGGTACAAACACAGTGTCTTTCGAAACCCTGAAATTAGATTTTCAAACAAATTAACCATGTATCAAGGAAATGTTTTAACCCATTACCTCATCGGTTATTTTTAGATACAACCTCTTTGAATAAATCTACCGAAAAGGAGCAATAACTAGAGAAAATTACCTCATCGGCTATTTTTAGATACAACCTCTTTGAATAAATCTACCGAAAAGGAGCAATAACTAGAGAAAAGGAAATTTTTTAGAATTTTGAAGTTTGAAACCATTGCGATAAAATTTATCACAATGGCTTCACAGTGACTTTTACAGAATCGTCAAAAGGTGTCAATATGAGGGAATGGGTTAAGTGTGGCCCAAAACTTCTAAACATCTTTTAACCCTTAACCTCATGCACACGTTCATGCATTTGCAAACAAATAATACTCAGACCAGACAGTTCCATAGAAGTTACCATCTGATCATGATCTGATGTGTTTCCATATGAAATAATATTGTTTCCATGACAATGACAGCCATTTGTAAAATTTCCAAGACATGAAATCAGTTCTAAACATACCAAACAACATTTCCATTAAGTTTCATTCAATTCCGATCACATTTATTTTTTTCTATTTTCGAAGATTCTATGGCAACATCAGACATTTTACTATTCCTTGACAAAAATCAGACCTACACAGTCATGCCAAACAACATTTCCATAAAGTTTAAAGAGGTAGTCCCTACATTTGAAGTATTTCAAATACATGTATACAAAACTCATTTGTTTATATGCTGAAAAGTAGTTTATCGTAAGACAACATATCCAATAAAAGTTGAAAATGACAAAATATCCATGTGTTTGATATCAACGATCCAGGTTTTGTTTCTCGAGTTTTAAGTTTTATTCCGGTTGGGTTTTAGTTTCGTATCTGTTTGCGCTATTCGCATGTCTCGGACTACTTCCAAGAAAACCTGAACATTAATCAGCAGTCACTGCGAAACCGTACGAAATAGAAGTCAACAGACCAACACAAAACTTAAACAAAGGGGCATAACTCTGTAAGAAAATCAATCAGCTGGAAATTTTAAATTGGATGCGAATGTTCTCCTTATGATAAGGCATTAAATCAAGTTTCATTGAATTCTGGTCAGTGGTTACTGAGAAACCGTGCCGAATAAAGTCAACAAATCAACTGACGGACCGACCGCTAAGCTGACTCCTATTCACCCCCTCCCTTGTAGGGGTATAAAAACAATATGGCCTTGTATCACTCACCAGGTTTGTTATGTTGTATATGACATAATTATATAAGGAAAACAGCCCACCCCCCACCCCCAAACGGCTATTTTGTCACAGTTTCAGCTATTTTGGTAGAGGCCTCAGGGTCACCTAATGATTATTCCCATCCACTTTTTTTTTTTATATCTGACCATCTGTTTTGAAGAAAAAGAAATTTAGATATTTTTTTTATTGCCATGGCAATAAGAGTTCTGCATGGATTCAAACCATTTTAGCTATTTTGGTACGAGGTTACCCAATGATTATTCCCATCAAATTATTCTGAAATCAGACCATTGGTTTTGGACAAGAGGATATTTGAACATTTGCCATTTTCTATACAGACATATAAGAACAACAGCAACGCCCCCTAGTGCCCATGTTGTTTTAGATATTGTCGTGGTTTTAGCTATTGTGGTAGACAGTCACCTAATGATTATTCCGATGAAAGTATTTGCAGAGTTCTACAAGGATCCAAACCTATTTAGCTAATTTGACAGAGGATCACCCAAAGACCATCTTTGGAAAGTTTCATTGCATTTGACCTCATAATTTTAGAGATCATGATGCTGTTTGAAATGAAATGTTGATGACAGACAACGCCGGACGACAGACACAGGGTGGTACCAATAGCTCACCTTGGCACTTTGTGCAAGGTGAGCTAAAAACAAAACAAGAGGGCCTATATCGCTCACCTGAGTTATAGTAATATATTTGCAAAGTTAATTTTTCAGGGAACAACATTTCTAGCAGATGGCAGAAACTCAGTGTTAACCCTTTGAAAGTTTCACTGCTGAGCCAACTTAAGCTAAAACTGACACAGTTTGGATTCAGATCTAATACCAAGTAATTGTCTGACACAATCTAAACTGCAGTGATTAATCTAGAAATTTGAACCATTAGTCCCAGGATCACATATATCCGAAATTATTATGAGTCCCAAACTTAATCGATGAGTCCTAAAGCATGAAGTTAAAAGAAAACTGATGTTAAATCGTATTTCTGCAAAGTAACATTTCAGTTTTGGAACATTTATTGCATTAGTAATAACTTCTTATACCTATAATAATAAGTATAACTAGATTTCCTTGCTAGTCTCAGGTCTATGAGATGTTAACCCTTTCCCTGTTCTGTTTATACAAAATATCAATACCTAGTGAAGATTCATGGCAAAAGTACAGTTATAATGAAATATGGAAGGTGGAACATTGTAACCATTTTAGAAACTATAGAAACAAATCCATCAAATTCCATTAGCCAACAGCAGACCCTTATCTGACAACCTCTACAAGAGCTGTCTGATCAGGGTCTACTCTGTGTGCAAATGTGTGAAAACACGTTTACATGAAGGAAAGGTTTAGGACAGAATGGATGCCTAATACATGTATTGTCAAAACCGAAAGTAGATCGATGCTACCATTTAGAATACACAGGTGTGGACTACTTGCCTGGCATGAACAACAAAATGATATTTCCGATTGTGCATACATTTACCATGTTTTTATTGGCTGAGGTCGCATATATAATGTTTCTAATGAATATTTTAATGGTTTACATTTGAATATTTAAGGGGGGTTTATATATTATTGCGCTCAGTAGTTCCATTTATATAATGTACAACATTGGCTTCAGTGAAAATATTCCTTATTTGCTCTAGGCCATATAAGATCGATGGCAAACTGTTTGGAATAATGTTCAAGGTAAATATATCATAAAACTAACAATTAGACATGTTCCATGTAACCGTAATTATAAAAGATGCTGTAATTGTATATTCAAAATAAACCAAAAAATCTTGAATCGTATGATGTACATGTAGTGACTGTGAATACCTAGGTTATCGATCTGTCATATGCAAGCAGCTTGGATCTGGTTGAAATGCGGAGTAATTCAACATGTCATCCGAATCCCAGTTCTTTGACACTCAGTCAACATTTCTAAGTAAAATTAAGAGAATATGTAAACTTTCAAAATTAAAGAGACGAGAGTATGCACATTCCTACACCAATATGACTTTTTCTTTTTCAATGGTGGTTTGATAGAGCATGTTTGCACATTCATACACTTCCACAGCAGGTAAATGGTTAACAGGTAATAAGAAATGATTGCGTTTTCATGTGATCGTAATGCACTGTACATATAAACGATTATGTGATCATAATGCACTGTGCATATGAACGATTATGTGATCATAATGCACTGTGCATATGAACGATTATGTGATCATAATGCACTGTGCATATGAACGATAATGTGACCATAATGCACTGTACATATAAACCATTATGTGATCATAACGCACTGTGCGTATGAACGATTATGTGATCATAATGCACTGTGCATATGAACGATTATGTGATCATAATGCACTGTACATATAAACGATTATGTGATCATAATGCACTGTACATATGAAGGATTATGTGATCATAATGCACTGTGCATATGAACGATTATGTGATCATAATGCACTGTACATATAAACGATTATGTGATCATAATGCACTGTACATATGAAGGATTATGTAATCATAATGCACTGTGCATATAAATGATTCAACATATCTTTTTTAGTCTGAACTCTTTAGAACAAGAGTACCACATACGGTACATGATACACCCACTTGCAAACTTTCTCCGATTCAGTATGCTTTATAAGTTTTGACACTTTCTAATTTGTGCTTCAGATCTTGATCTCCATATTAAGGTGATGTTGTATAAGAAAATTGAAGGGAATGTCTTATTAAATATCAAAGTTATGGCCTTCCTCATATTTGCAGATTTTTGTAAAGTGCATGGGCCATAGCTCTGTAACGACAAATTGAATGAACCTCAAAATCATTTCAGCTTCAGATTTTGTTGCATAAAACATTTGTTCGTAGTTTCACGAATATTCTTTTAATAGTTTCCCCATAAAACAACAAACTAAAAGTTGACAGACAAACAAAGCAAAAAAGACAAAAAGTTCAAGGGCCATAACTTCAAAATAAAATGGTGTATCAAAAAACCTGCTATATATGTGAACAAGAGGGCCAGAATGGCATTGAAGCACTCACCAGACAGTCAGTGGAGAAGATTTTCAAAGTTTTCACTTTCTGTTTTTATTGAAAACTAGCCAGCCCTGGTGCAAAGCAGGGCAGGGCAGGGCAGGGTAAATTTTTACCCAATGGGCACAATTTATACAACTTTTGTAGAGCACCTGAAAATGATGCTATGTGCCAAATATGAAAGCTGAGAACCTTCCAGTTTCAGAGGAGAAGATTTTCAAAGTTTTCTCTATTTGTTTCTATTGAAAATTAGCCATCCATGGGGCAGGGCCAATTTTGATCCCAGGGGCATAATTTATATAACTTTTGTAGAGGACCTGAACATGATGATATGTGCCAAATATAAAACAGGGCTTTTTTTCCTTCAATATTAGGGGCCGTTTACAGGCCCCTTCCCCTCAGAAAATTTCTTTAAAATCATGCACTTTTCCCAAAAAACTGACTTTACATTGGAAATTTGTTTCCCCTGAATCAAAATAATGTACTGTTTTTTCCCCCAAAGTAGAGGCCTGGCCCCTTCCCCACTTGATGAAACAAGAGGGCCATGAGGCCCTAAAGCGCTCACCAGATATAACCCCAGGGGCGGGGCCATTTTTGACCACAAGAAATCATGTGTACACCCTTGGTAGAGAACCACAAGGCAAAGCAATATGCCATTAATTAAAGGTCTAAGCCTTATGGTTTCAGAGAAAAATAATATTTATATTTTTCCCATGAAAAACTGATAAGCCCTGAGGCAGGGCCAAGTTTCGCTCAGTGGTCAGGGTCGAAAGTTAAACATTCTTGGCAGAGGACCACAAGCCACAGCTACATATTTGTAGAGGACCATTAGATCATGTTACATACCAAATATCAAAGGTCTAGGCCTTACAGTTTCAGCAGATTTTTAAAGATTTTCCAATGAAAAACTGATAAGCCCTTGGGCGGGGCCATTTTTGGCCCAGTGTTCATAATTTGAACAATATTTGTAGAGGACCATAAGATCATGCTACATACTAAATATCAAAGGTCTAGGCCTTACAGTTTCAGAGAAGAAGATTTTTAAAGATTTTCCTATGAAAAACTGATAAGCCCTGGGGCGGGACCATTTTTGGCCCGGGGGTCATAATTTGAACAATCTTTGTAGAGGACCATAAGATCATGCTACATACCAAATAGCAAAGGTCTAGGCCTTACAGTTTCAGAGAAGAAGATTTTTAAAGATTTTCCAATGAAAAACTGATAAGCCACGGGGGCCATTTTTGGCCTGGGGGTCATAATTTGAACAATCTTTGTAGAGGACCATAATATCATGCTACATACCAAATATCAAAGGTCTAGGCCTAACAGTTTCAGAAGAAGATTTTTACAGATTTTCCCATGAAAAACTGATAAGCCCTTGGGCGGGGCCATTTTTGGCCCGGGGGTCATAATTTGAACAACTTTAGTAGAGGACCATAAGATCATGCTACATACCAAATATCAAAGATCTAGGCCTTACAGTTTCAGAGAAGAAGATTTTTAAAGATTTTGCTATGAAAAACTGATAAGCCCCGGGGCGGGGCCATTTTTGGCCCGGGGGTCATAATTTGATCAATCTTTGTAGAGGACCATAAGATCATGCTACATACCAAATATCAAAGGTCTAGGGCTTACAGTTTCAGAGAAGAAGATTTTTAAAGATTTTCCTTTGAAAAAATGATAAGCCCTTGGGCGGGGCCATTTTTGGCCCGGGGGTCATAATTTGAACAATCTTTGTATAGGACTATAAGATCATGCTACAGACCAAATATCAATGGTCTAGGACATATGGTTTCAGAGAAGAAGATTTTTAAATATTTTCATATATTACCATATATGGAAAAAATGACCACGCCCTCTGGCGGCCATGTTTTTTGCCGGATCAAAATTCTTTTAACAACTTTTAAAGTCTATCAACTGAGAAACATTTTGGTGAAAACTATATTCAAATCGGACAAGTCATTCTGGAGAAGAAGATTTTTCTAGATATTGCGTACAGTTGCCATGGCAACAAGACCGCTGGCCCCGCCCACTATCTTTTAACAACTTTTGAAGCACACACCCAGTATGTATCTGACCAAGTTTGGTTACAATTGGGCAGTCGGTTTCAGAGAAGAAGTCGTTTCAAATTGTTGACGGACAGACAGACGGACGGACGGACAGACGGACGCCGGACACAGGGGTATCACAATAGCTCACCTTGAGCACTTTGTGCTCTGGTGAGGTAAAAAAAGCCCTGTCAGAAACCTGAGAACCTTCCAGTTTCAGAGGAGAAGATTTTCAAATTTTACTATATGTTTCTATTGAAAACAAACTTTTGTAGAGGACCTGAATATGATGATATGTGTCAAAGATGAAAGCTGAGACACCCTGTAGATTCAGAGAAGATTTTTAAAGGTTCAAATTGTTGACGACGCATGACGAACGACGCACAACTAACGCCGACGGACATCAGGCGATCACAAAAGCTCACCCTGAGCACTTTGTGCTCTGGTAAGCTAAAAACACTTGATTCACATATGGAACATGTTCTGCTAAATAACTTGTTTGAGTAAATTGGTCCGGTTTCAAATACCGTCAGAAAAAAAATGAAACGGTAATTATTGACTTAAGTATAAAATTATGATCCCTTCCATCGGTGTCAAAAGATTTCACATGTGTAAACAAAAAGTTTTTAGTTCGATCAAATGGGTTATTACATTAAAATTATAAGCCGAATCACAAAGTAAAAACATGTATTTACTTCGTGCCATCGTGGCCGAATGAAACGGGTTGTTTACAAATTGTATATGTATGCCTATGCCATGTGCACACTCAGGTTGGATCCAGGCCAGTCCCCAAATGTTGTTGGAGTTTTTTAACTCTTAGCCCACCGACCTTACGACTATTGTGCCATATGCAAGAAATTTAAATCCAGATGAGATGCCGAGTTACATGTATTAAAGAATTGAGTACATGTAATTGCATACAAATACATGTAGTTCTGTTTTCCAATACGCAAACATGTTGGACCCTGATTAAACCCCAAACTGTATGGAGCCTGATCTGAGTTCCAAACTTTTTGCCTCTGATTCTGCTTGTACATAGATTATATATTAATAGAAAATGATATTTATGCTTTAGGTACCACAGTTTATTCAGTAAAGAAACATTCATATTATGCACATAAAGTCCTGGTTTGAACATGTTATACACAAAAACAAATGACTATCTGGCGACCCCCGAATAAAGACCACCTTTGAACAAAGACGGGTTTTCCAATTTCCCACAGGTGGTCTTTGTTCGCAGATTAATACTCCACTAGCACATTTGACACTGTGATGGAGTTATAGAATAAAGCTCCCGACCGCTAAATTTTCATTTGTTAAATTACGAAAAGGGAGATCATTCATTCATGCACGAAGCAACAAATCTAAACCTAAATATTGCAGGTGCAGAACTTCAGATGGTGTTCAACAATATAGCAAAACTTAAACATGAAATGTCGATATGACATAAAACTGGGTTTTCCTTCACTATTAACTTTTAGTAGTGATTTCTAAGTTGAAAGGGTCATAACTCCCAGAACAAGCAAAATATACATATTTTTTACCTTTGACCTTTAAGTATGACCTTGACCTTTAAGCTACTGATGTGTTTTTTCCGTGCGACCGCCGTACCTTCTAGAGGAACATTTATGCCTAGTCATTTCACAGTCCATCCATAGAGTTAATAAGTAAGAGCCTGGACAAGCAAAAATATACATGTTTTTGATCTTTGACCTCTTGGTATGACCTTTAAGCTACTGATGTGGTTTTTCCGTGCGACCGCCGTACCTTCTAGTGGAACATTTATGCCTAGTCATTTCACAGTCCATCCATAGAGTTAATAAGTAAGAGCCTGGACAAGCAAAAATATACATGTTTTTGATCTTTGACCTCTTGGTATGACCTTTAAGCTACTGATGTGTTTTTTTCGTGTGACAAACCGTACCTTCTAGAGAAACATTTATGCCTAGTCATTTCAGTCCATCCATGGAGTTATGAGTAACAGTCCGGACAAGCAAAAATATACCGTATTTCTCCTTTCTATAGCGCCCTCTCTAATAGTAGCTCCCTCCCTATAATATACGCTTCGAAAAGCCATCAGGGGGATCAACTTACCCCACCCACCTCACCTCGAAGTCAAAAAGTTGGCGAAGAAAAAGAAAACTCAATGCATCATCACTAGTAGTAATTAGGGAAAGCAAATTACAATGAAACTATTTCATACTGTTGTTGCATACCGGTAGGTTATTTTGTTTCTCTTCGACTTGTTATGTTTGCAAAAAGCGTTGGTATCTGATTATTCGGTGCTGTAAACCATGTATACATGTCACTTCTGCAAGCAATTCATTTAACATTTAATTCATTTCTAATTGATAAAAAAGCAAGCGGATGTCTAAAGTTTTTGGACTACTGTAAACCATGTATACATGCCACTTCTGCAAGCAATTCGGTTTCCATTTAACACCGACACACCTACATATCGCTCTTTAATTCTAATTTTAAAACTGTCACTATTTCCCATATCTAATGGAAAGGTGATTCTGTTTTCTCCACTTGCCTAACGGATTAAACCAATGTTTGTTCGTTCTCAATTTCCGTCTTCGTCCAGTTTCCCCCATTTCTGTGTAGTGCATATTCTACAGTAGTATTTTACAAGTATTACGGTAAAGCGGAAGGGTCTTCGAACATTTCCGTTTAGACCGTACCTACACACCCGTAACTTCCGTTGATAATTTTACTGCAGAGCAGTCTAGCGGAAATTGAACCTTGAAAGGTAAATACGATTCTTACTTTCACTTTAAAGGTCATAAATCTACCAAAGATTAAGTTTGAAATAAATGATTTCGGTCAACAAATAAACCAAGTAGGATGTCTGCGGGTTATTTCAAGTCTTATATCGGCGCAAATATGATTAAATTTCAGAGTATGCAATGTATCATTCTTTAGCCTATACAGTCTCTACCGTGACGGACATGGTATGAAATAAGAGCTCCCTGTCTGCGTTTTGCATCGCGCACGGGAGCGTCTGTAAGAGGATATACGGTACTTGTTTTTTTACCTTTGACCTCTAAGTACAGTACAGACCTCGCGGAACTTTCGAAATTCGCGAAACCATGATGGGCATTTTGTATTTTTTTCGTGGTAAATCATCAAGATGTGTTCGTGATTCCCCATCATCGAGTTTTTTATCGCGGTTAGTCTGTGACCCCCATGGAGTTTTTTTCGGAGATTGGGGCCATCACGCCTTGTTGTAAACACAATGGGCCATCGCGATTTACAGGTAGAGTGTTAGTCTGTCAGTTGGGAAGAATACTGGAGTTACCATGTCTTAATTGTTAAACTATTTGAAAATAATTATGTTTCTGAGTAAAAATTAACGTGTTTACTTGAATTCAGTTGTATTTGCTACACTATGTTGTTTTGATGCATTATTTTGCACACGACACCAATTCAGTTTTTTCGACGATACAGTGAAAACCATCCGAATGCATACAGACGCTGTGAACTAGTAATCTACAGTACACATTTTATAACTTGCAACTCTTTTTTATTAATTGTATAATATCAGTTGTGAAAACTAGATCTAGTGGATTCCTCGATTGATACAGGTAAGACGGGTAGGTATACATACTGTAAAAATCGCGGACAGTTTCAATAAGAACCGGTAGCTGTTTTATTTATCTTAGTAAATTTTTGCTGACCTGGCAAATTATCGTAGATGGCACCATGTACAGAACTAACCCTTATAAAGCGAACAACATGTTATCAAGGATAGAGCTAATATCATTATTGAATAGCGAAATAAATTTAAATTTCTTTAAGAATCATGAGTTCACGTGTATGAATTTCCTATGATGACATTCTTTCTCCCTTTGTTTTCAGGGGTGTCCTTGGACTGGAAATGGAATCTGAATTACACGATCCATTGGATCTGATTTACGATTTGTTTATGTGATTCATACAATTATCATCAGCAATTGTTTTTTTTAATGTAGAATCAACCCTGACCAGATCGTCTCATGATATCGCAGAAACAAACCATTAGTCTGCTGACGTGACTTGTGATAAAACCGAGTCTGCATTTTTCTTTATTTGTATTACTGGTTTTGCTTTCGAAGGATCTCTTCTAGAACATTTTTATGCATTTACAAACAGATTAGATCCAGATGAGATATTTTATTCTTTATAATGGGCCCAGTAGAGTCGAAGTATCAGAGTTAAAGCTTATTACAGGAGCCGTCTGATACGGGTCTACTCTGTTTGCAAATACAATGTACGTGAAAAGACTTTTTTTATATAAATATGAGGGTAAGGGTTAGTAAAACTTCACTTGAACCTGACCAACTGTTAAGGACGGAATCACTAACGGACAGAATCACTAATGGACGAACAGTGCCTTAAAAATTACACAAAAAAGTACATCTGCGGGGAATAAAAATACTGACCGGAGCTGTGTCAATTTATACATTATTGTCATTGTTTGTTCTTATTTCGGAAAAAAAAATAGTTTTGGATCCAGATGGGATCTGAAAAATCGGGTGTCACTTCGACAAAACGGTTAGTCAAAAACAGATTGCATATACAAAATGTATATCTAGGCCTTTATTTTTTAACCCTTTTCTCCATAAATACGCCTTGCAAACATTGTATAACAGACCAGTCGGCTCCTACATGAGTCGTCTTTTCGGGGTCTGCTCTGTTTGCTTATGGAATAACATCTACATGTATATACATGTATATCTGATTCTTTACTTTCCTCCTTTGTCATAATTCCCTGTGTTCATGTGATTGTATAAAAAATATTCAACTGATATACGTGATAGCATTATTTCTTACATGAATATTCATGGAGTAAAGGGTTAAATTCCTTGTTCCAAGTGACGTTTATTGTTATTAATAGTAGGGATTAACGGTTTGGCTAGGTATGAAATATTGACTATATAATGACAAGAGGGCCATGATGGCCCTAAATCGCTCACCTGGTTACTATAGACATATGCATAAACTGTATTTCTATGTAAAAATAAGTAAGCTTCAGATTGGGGCCAATATGAAACCAAGGGCCGTAATTTTAGGCCTTGAGTTTCAAATTTGAACAATCTAAATAAAGGAACATTATATATGCTTCATACAAGTTTCAAAGTTTCACAGGAGATTTTAAAGATTTTCCTATGAAAAACTGATAAGCCAGGGGCAGGGCCATTTTGGTCCAGGCGTCATAATTTGAACAATTTTGGTAGAAAACCATTAGATGATAATAAATACTAAATTTCAAAGGTCTAGGCCTTACAGTTTAGGAGAAGATTTTTAAAGATTTTCCTATGAAAAACTGATAAGCCAGGGGCCGGGGCCATTTTTGGTCTGGGGTTCATAGTTTGAACAATCTTTGTAGAGGACCATTAGACGATGCTACATACTAAATATCAAAGGTCTAGGCCTTACGGTTTCAGAGAAGAAGCTTTTTATGAAAAACTGATAAGCCCCCGGGCGGGGCCATTTTGGTCAAGGGGTCATAATTTGAACAGTCTTTGTAGAGGACCAATAGATGATGCTACATACCAAATATCAAATGTCTAGGCCTTACGGTTTCAGAGAAGAAGATTTTTAAAGATTTTCCTATGAAAAACTCATAAGCCCCGGGGCGGGGCCATTTTTGTCTTTGGTGTCATAATTTGAACAATCTTAGTAGAGGACCATTAGATGATGCTACATACCAAATACCAAAGGTCTATGCCTGATAGTTTCAGAGAAGAAGATTTTTAAAGATTTTCCTATGAGAAACTGATAAGCCCCGGGGCGGGGCCATTTTTGGTCCGGGGGTCATAATTTGAACAAAATTTGTAGAGGACCATTAGATAATGCTACATACCAAATATCAAATGTCTAGGCCTTACGGTTTCAGAGAAGAAGATTTTTAAAGATTTTCCTATGAAAAACTGATAAGCCCCGGGGTGGGGCCATTTTTGGCCCAGGGGTCATAATTTGAACAATCTTGGTAGAGGACCAATAGATGATGCTACAAACTAAATTCCAAAGGTCTAGGTCTTACGGTTTCTGAGAAGATGATTTTTAAAGATTTTCCTATGAAAAACTGATAAGCCCCGGGGCGGGGCCATTTTTGGTCCAGGGGTCATAATTTGAACAATCTTTGTAGAGGACCATTAGATAATGCTACATACCAAATATCAAAGGTTTAGTCCTTACGGTTTCAGGGAAGAAGATTTTTAAAGATTTTCCTATAAAGAACTGATAAGCCCCGGGGTAGGGCCATTTTTGGCCCGGGGGTCATAATTTGAACAATCTTTGTAGAGGACCATGAGATAATGCTACATACCAAATATCAAAGGTCTAGGCCTTACGGTTTCAGAGGAGAAGATTTTTAAAGAT
The DNA here is from genome assembly GCA_963576725.1 of Azorinus chamasolen. NCBI lineage: Eukaryota > Metazoa > Mollusca > Bivalvia > Cardiida > Solecurtidae > Azorinus > Azorinus chamasolen. Next base: position 86,230,883 of record OY755246.1, read on the forward strand.
TTTCCTATGAAAAACTCATAAGCCCCGGGGCGGGGCCATTTTTGGCCCAGGGGTCATAATTTGAACAATCTTGGTAGAGGACCAATAGATGATGCTACAAACTAAATTCCAAAGGTCTAGGTCTTACGGTTTCTGAGAAGATGATTTTTAAAGATTTTCCTATGAAAAACTGATAAGCCCCGGGGCGGGGCCATTTTTGGTCCAGGGGTCATAATTTGAACAATCTTTGTAGAGGACCATTAGATAATGCTACATACCAAATATCAAAGGTTTAGTCCTTACGGTTTCAGAGAAGAAGATTTTTAAAGATTTTCCTATGAAAAACTGATAAGCCCCGGGGTGGGGCCATTTTTGGCCCGGGGGTCATAATTTGAACAATCTTTGTAGAGGACCATGGGATGATGCTACATACCAAATATCAAAGGTCTAGGCCTTACGGTTTCAGAGGAGAAGATTTTTAAAGATTTTCCTAAGAAAAACTGATAAGCCCCAGGGCGGGGCCATTTTTGGCCCAGGGGACATAATTTGAACAATCTTTGTAGAGGACCATTAGATGATTCCACATACCAAATATCAAAGCTCTAGGCTATGTGGTTTCAGAGAAGAAGATGTTTAAGTAAATTGTTGACGACGCACGACGCACATACGCACGACGCACGACGACGGACGCCGGACACTGCCCCCTCACAATACCTCACCTGGCACTTTGTGCCAGGTGAGCTAAAAAAGGGACCGACTGGAAAACTCTGAAAACAAATAACATTAATGACAGAGGCTACATCAATCCTTACCTCCACTACTCTTGGAACAAATTACGACATACCACTTTTGTTATTAAATCAACAACAATTAAAAAATCCATTTTATTTCTTAACCTGTATGATGCTGACACATACACACAAAAAATATCAGCTCATATATTTTGAAATCTTATCCGTATTTCCCTTAATCCTGGTGAATGATTGCTAACAAAAGCTGTTTGGATGTGGAACCACATCCTCACTTGGGACGATAAGGGAGTGACCTCGTGTTAAAATTTGCAACACCCTGTTACCCTTTGTCTGTTACAAAAGTTTGCACATGTGAAGTCTGCTTCTTTATTAAAATTTCAATAATTCGCTGATCTAGTTCTTGTAGAAATGTTGACCGAGTGCCAGACATCTTGGATCCATATTGATCAGTCTCGGATACGCTGCGTCTCATCAGGATCCAATTTGTTTACATAGCCTACATCATGACACGACGCTTGCGACCAGCAGATTAAGGGTCAAAACCTGACGAGAAATGCCACACCTATATTTGTAACACAGTTAAAAGTTAGGCAACACGTTTATAAGTGCGAATGTGATAATGGACGTGACTTACACATACACACTCATGTATGGGAATTGAGGAATATGTACGCAACACAAACAGTCAGTAGAATATTGGCGCAGTTCATTTTGTTTTGTTTCCTTTTTTCAATTTGCTGTCTTTCTCGGCAAAATTTCGAAACAAAAAAAACCCGGACACTTCTGTAAATCGGACGATCGATCCAGTTTTCAAAGTTTCACTGTACATACAATTAAAGGAAGCTGTCTTGAGTGAAAGAGTGTAGAAACAATTTTCTACAGGTTTAATAATTATTTGCCAGTAAATGCGACGCTTACAAGTAGAAATTTCTCTCTCTCTTCTCTCTCTCATTCTCCCTCTCTCTAAGATATAATAAAACAATGTACTTTCATCGTAGTTCTGCAACTTATATCGCAGTCGACAGGTTACAGTAAAAATACTGTTACATGTACTTGTGCAGATTTCACTCTATTCGTTTTATGCAAAAGTTAAAATACCTAGTTTAGTTATTACCATTTAATTCCCGATATTACAGATGGACACCAAGCGAATTACTGCTGATATAAGTCAAAAAATATCAACATTGAAATCATTCGTGTTGATAATTATACTTTATATACTATTCAAACTTTGGTGTTGCGAGATATACAAACACCAAATTGGTTTGGGGACGAAATGACCACACTGAAGCTACGTCACGTGGTTTATTTTGATTTTTACACAAAAGCATTGCAAACACAAAAAAAATAAGGAGAACGGGTACGGTCCTTATTATTAACAAGTGATTTCTTTTTTATTCTTGTATTTTTTATGAATACATATGCAATCAAAACGTTAGGGCAACGATTCAAAGACCTCCGAGGATACATCCCCTTGAAAACTCAGGTAAGTGAAATCGCGATGACCCATCATCATTGGCTTATCAAAATCACCACGGGCCCGTCACGGAATAAAACGCGATAGGAGCACCCGATGATTTTCGTTATTCACCAAGATTTATTGGCTATCGCGGGCAGCTGTCTCTCTCCCGTGATCAGTGAAATCACGGTGATGCGCGGATTTCAAAAGTTCCGCGAGGTCTGTACTGTACATACCAAATATCAAAAGTCTAGGCCTTATGGTTTCAAAGAAGAAGATGTTTAAGTAAATTGTTGACGACGGACGCCGCACAGACGTACGACGACGGACACTGTCCCCTCACAATACCTCACCTGGCACTTTGTGCCAGGTGAGTTAAAAATAGAAAGCAATGTATGGAAATCTTCAACAAGCAAGATAAACAAATGGTAGTCTGATAATTCTTGAAGTATTTTTCTGATTGGTTTGATCCATCCAATTATTTCTGGTGGCAAGATTTTGCAAATGACTTTCAGATCAGGTGGCAAGTTAAACATTTCTGGTGGCAAAACTGCCACTTGCCACTGTTAATTTCGAACCGTGATTCGTACACTTCCACAGCAGGTAAATGGTTAACAGCGAATAAGTAATGATTGCTTTTTCATGTGATCGTAATGCACTGTACATATTTAAACGATTCAACATATTTTTTTTTTAGTCTGAACTCTTTAGAAAAACAGTTACCGTATTTCCTCTTATAGAAGCTCCGGGGCTCGATGCAAAACGCAGAAAGGGAGCTCTTATTTCATTTAAAAAATTCAGAGTTTTTACTTAGTATAATGTCCGTCACAGTAGAGACTGTATAAGCTAAAGAATGATACATTACATTCTCGGTAATTTAATCATATTCGCGCCGATACAGGGCTCAACATTAACGTTTTTGCCCACTAGCCCGGTCGGGCTAGTGGTTTTGAAAACTACTAGCCCTGACCAAAGTTTCTTGTGCCCTGACCTGGTGATCAACTAGTTTGGTCTTTACAAACTCGTGGGATGTTGAACCTGAATGAAGTGTTAAATCTTGCTTTAAATACATAAATGTTAATTAATGGTCTAAGCCTTATGGTTTCAGAGAAAAATATTATTTTATATGTTTCTCATGAAAAACAGATAAGTCCTGAGGCAGGGCCAAGTTTCGCCCAGTGGTCAGGGTCATAAGTTGAACGTTCTTGGCAGCTGACAACAAGCCACAGCTACATGTATTTGTAAAGGACCATTAGATCATGTTATATACCAAACATAAAAGGTCTAGGCCTTACAGTTTCAGTATATGTTTAAAGATTTTCCTATGAAAAACTGATAAGCCCTTGGGCGAGGCCATTTTTGGTCTGGGGTCATAATTTGAACAATCTTTGTAGAGGACCATAAGATCATGCTACATACCAAAAATTAAAGGTCTAGGCCTTACAGTTTCAGAGAAATGATTTTTAAAGATTTTCCTATAAAAACTGATAAGCCCTTGGGCAGGGCCATTTTTGGTCTGGGGGTCATAATCTGAACAATCTTTGTAGAGGACCATAAGATCATACTACATACCAAATATCAAAGGTCTAGACCTAACAGTTTTAGAGAAGAAGATTTTCCTATGAAAAACTAATAAGCCCTTGGGCAGAGCCATTTTTTGGCCCGGGGGTCATAATTTGAACAATCTTTGTAGAGGACCATAAGATCATGCTACATAACCAAAAATTAAAGGTCTAGGCCTTACAGTTTCAGAGAAGATGATTTTTAAAGATTTTCCTATGAAAAACTGATAAGCCCTTGGGCAGGGCCATTTTTGGTCTGGGGGTCATAATCTGTACAATCTTTGTAGAGGACCATAAGATCATACTACATACCAAATATCAAAGGTCTAGACCTAACAGTTTTAGAGAAGAAGATTTTCCTATGAAAAACTAATAAGCCCTTGGGCGGAGCCATTTTTTGGCCCGGGGGTCATAATTTGAACAATCTTTGTAGAAAACCACAAGATCATGCTACATACCAAATATCAAAGGTCTAGGCCTTACAGTTTCAGAGAAGAAGATTTTTAAAGATTTTCTTATGAAAAACTGATAAGCCCTTGGGCGGGCTATTTTAGGCCCGGGGATCATAATTTGAACAATATTTGTAGAGGACTAAGGTCTAGGTCTTACAGTTTCAGAGAAGAAGATTTTTAAAGATTTCCCTATGAAAAACTGATAAGCCCTCGGGCGGGGCCATTTTTGGCTCGGGTCATAATTTGAACAATCTTTGTAGAGGTCCATACGATCATGCTACATACCAAATATCAAAGGTCTAGGCTTTACAGTTTAAGAGAAGAAGATTTTTAAAGATTTTCCTATGAAAATTTCCATATTACCATACCGTATTTCCTCTTATAGACGCTCCCGGGCGCGATGCAAAATGCAGACAGGGAGCTCTTATTTCATACCAAAAATTCGGAGTTTTTACTATGTCATTCACGGTAGAGACTGTATAGGCTAAAGAATGATACATTACATACTCTGAAATTTAATCATATTTGCGCCGATAATAACCCGCAGACATCCTACTTGGTTCATTTGTTGACCGAAATCATTTATTTCAAACTTAATCTTTGGTAGATTTATGACTTTTAAAGTAAAAGTAAGAATCATATTTACCTTTCCAGGTTCAACTTCCGTTAGACTTCCGTTAGGAATGGGAAATAGGGACAGTTTTAAAATTAGAATTAAAGAGCGATATGTAGGTGTGTCGGTGTTAAATGGAAACCGAATTGCTTGCAGAAGTGGCATGTATACATGGTTTACAGTAGTCCAAAAACTTTAGACATCCGCTTGCTTTTTTATCAACGGTATATTATCATGCAAGCTACGTCTAAACATAATGCTTTATTTTCATGTAGCAAAACTAGAAACTGCGCTATTGAAACACGTAGTAGGATTTTGGCTTAAATTGCGGTATAACAAAATGAAATGATTTGGTCTACATATAAAAAAGCACTTGTTTCTTTCAACTACCTTGTCCGACTGACCAAATTCCAAAAATACAACCCAATGTACGGATGTCATTCAAAACGTTCGCCATAATAAAATGGGTAAATAAAAAAATCTTGATCAATCTTGAGATATTGTTCAAAGTGCTGGCAGTACTAGAACAAACCTAAAGGAGTCGTCTGATCTAGGTCTACTCTGTTTGCAAGGGCGCAGTTAAGTGTATTTAAGTGGATCTTGGATAAGGATCATCTATGTTGTTCTAAAACAAATTTGATCCAAATCAAATGCCGCACAAGTGTGTAACAGAGTTGGTCTGGTGTCCAGATCTGGGATGCTAGCCTACTTTTAAGCAGTTTAGAGTTTAGATACAAATCAAATGCTAAACGTTTAACAGAGCGGATCAGTTCTGTTACCGTGAAACACTTTAGATCGAAATCAAATGCCAAGCCTTAAACAGTGTCGATCTTTGGTCTGGATCTCCTATGTTACTCGTAAACAGTTTAGATCCAAATCAAATGCCAAACCTTTAACAGTGAGGATCGTTAGTATGGTTCTGCTATGTTACTCATAAACAGTTTAGATCAAAATCAAATGCCAAACCTTTAACAGTGATGATCGTTAGTATGGTTCTGCTATGTTACTCATAAACAGTTTAGATCAAAATCAAATGCCAAGCCTTTAACAGTGAGGATTTTTGGTCTGGATCTGCTATGTCAGTATAATGTTAGTGCCTACTCTTAAACAGCTTAGATCCGAAAACTTCGTATTTTAGGAAGGATAGATGTTTCTAATATGCGAGATCTCGACAGTGTATTGCTAAGCTAATTGTTGTTTGGGCTTGTTTGTTGTTGTTTTTATCTGAGTGGTTTGAGTACTTTGGTAATTTTCTCAACTATCGGAATCCGGCACGCCCGCTTCCAGGAGACTGTTAACACATCTCTCTACATAAGCTGTTGGTTCAAGGCATTGGCGAGATAGCTTTGAGTTTGCAAACTTGTCAGTGAGTGAGTGAGTGAGTGGGAAAAAAGGTATAAATGTGAGCTAATATCCATATCCGGTGTACATTGCGATTGTCTGACTGATGATCTGCTTTCAAAGACACGCAAAAAAACAAAAATAACATCTGTAAATTATCGGGTCAGGCTATCCAAATTATCTGCAATATCATTAATATATAGCAAAAATAATAATGGACCTAATACAGAGCCTTGAGGAACACCCGCAGAAATATTACCCATAGCGGATTTACGATTGTTTACTAAGACTTGTTGTCGCCTGTTGGAGAGATAACTGATAATCCATTGGAGAAAGTCTCCTTTGAAACCGTAACACTCTTAATTTTTTAATAAGACCCCTGTGCCAAACTCTATCAAAAGCCTTTGATATATCGCAAAAAATTAAACAACAATGCTTTCTCTCTTCTAATGACTTACAAATATCTTCGTACATTTCTATAAGTTGATACTCTATAAGCACATACTATTTGCAAACAGAGTAGACCCAGATCAGACAACTGCTATAGGAGTTGTCTGAACTTTGTCTGCTCTGTTTCTAATTGTTACGAAGCTAATTCTGCAGACTGCCACTTCCTTTGTAGACCCAGATCAGACGGCTCATATACAATTTTCAAGTTGTTATTTCTGCATCGGCTCCATTCATCCACTCTCGCGACGCTAAATTAGGACCGATGTAGTTTTCTAGTGTAGTATGTTTTTTCCTCCAGTCGCTAATTCTAAATTCTAATGCAGATTGCTTTTGAGGAGTCTACTGAAATTCAGGCACATGCATGTTTCAATTGTTTACCATATGCACTCGGGGTGACAGATATTTTGACGATTCATTATCGTAGCTAAAATAGTCACATCATGATACTATCTTAATATTTACCGTTTATTATATTCAATCCATCAAGTTAGATGATATTTTACATAATAACTGCTGTTTATATTCTATTCCCTATAACTTCTCTAACATCTAATTATCGCTTCTGGTCGATTCGCGACGCTTCTCGTCGCTAGACCCCCTCACTTCGATGACTTTGATGAACAAATCCCATTAATGTTATTTTATGAATCGTTGTATCACTTGCACCTTACAACATTTAACGGCACATTTTGAACAGCATCTGCAACATGAACATGTGCACCATGTTGCTTCATAACCGTCATAACAGCTGTTATTGACCAATACAGGTGTCGTAAATTAAACATTTAGTATCTGTTGTCTAAAGCATTTCGTTCACTTAAAATTTCGTAAATTTGTTCCACGGTTGTCATTAGGATATCCTCGAAATTGTTCGCTATTTTAATAATATGGATGCATTGGAAAAGTGCAAACGTGAGAGGGTGATAAATTTTTTTATATTAGAACCTGAAGAGGTGGGTCTAGAAAGCTAGTGCATGCATTTAACGATACATAAGTACTTTAGTTAACCAAATAATAAGCGTTCTGCATACATCTACACCCCATTAAACCATTTAGATGCCAAATGTCCCGCCCAAATTCATGGGCGGAAACTGCTATGTGTTTTTGCAAAGAAAGTGAAAGACCTCGCGTATGTCGGAAAATGAAAACACGAAAAATGAGCATACGCGGGGTCTTTTTGAAAGAATTGGTTTACAGCACTGAATAATCAGATACCAATGCTTTTCGCCAACATAGCAAGTCGAAGAGAAACAAAATAACCTACCGGTATACAACAACAGTATTAAATAGTTTCAGCGTAACTTGCTTTCCCTAATTATTATAAGTGATGATACATTGAGTTTTCTTTTTCTTTACCAACTTTTTGACTTCGAGGTGAAGTGGGTGGGGTAAGTCGACCCCCGATGGCTTTCTGAAGTCTATATTATAGGGAGGGAGCTACTATTAGGGAGGTCGCTATAGAAAGAGGAAAGACGGTATATGGAAAAAATGACCACGCCCTCTGGCGGCCATGTTATTTGTCGGATCAAAATTCTTTTAACAATTTTTAAAGTCTATCAACTGAGAAACATTTTGGTGAAAACTATATTCAAATCGGACAAGTCATTATGGAGAAGAAGATTTTTCTAGATAATGCGTACAGTTGCCATGGCACTCACTATCTTATAACAACTTTTGAAGCACACACCCACAGTATGTATCTGACCAAGTTTGGTTACAATTGGTCTGTTACAGAGAAGAAGTCGTTTGAAATTGTTGACGGACAGACAGACAGACGGACACACGGACGCCGGACGCCGGACACAGGGGTATCACAATAGCTCACCTTGAGCACTTTGTGCTCTGGTGAGCTAAAAATTAATGTATTTATGATGGAGTTGTTGTTGAAAAAGCATGCAAAGGGCAGCTGTGTTCATGATTCTAGGACTCTACATGTAGGTAAGCTTATAATTAAATTTTGTTTTTGATCCTCACAGTCTCCCTATTTTTCAAAATGTCCCCCAAATTGTAAGCCAGTGTGCCCCCCTCTCCTCAATTCCCCCCCCCAATTTTTTTCAGGTCTTACGTGGTGTAACAATGCTTAAGAATGTTTGTGAAACTGGAGCGAAATGAGAAAGTTGGGTAGCTCAGTGTCTCATTAGTATCAAACAGTGACCATTATATGTATACTAAATTTTGGCAGAGAAAACGACAAAATCAAACATGTAGCAGACAATAGGGCTGAAACGGGTACAAATTTTCTACCCGGGTACCCGTTCTGCAATAACCCGCGGGTACCCGATACCGCTATAGTATAGACGTATGGTAAGTACCTACTGTAGTATCCTCCCTTGGTTAGTATTGGTTTCTCGAATGAAATATGAATCGTTGCTTGAATTTCACTTAAAAAAAGCAGCAATGTGACGTAAACCTGACTGTTACAGATGTGCCGGGCCATGCATGGAATTGAGAACGTGTTAAAATAATTTTTTTATTGTTTGTGAAAGCAAAGTACGTTGTACATAACTGGCGAAAGTGTAGGCTATTCCACCATTCTTCTGTTGTCCCATGACGTAAATCTTGTGTAAATAGATAAGTGATTCAAGATCAAGGTAATGTCCACAGTTATACACCTTACATGTAGACTATCAGGGCTCGAGCAACAGGGCGATTTGGGCGAAAACTGCGCTCAAACAGACCAGTTTTCGCCCTGATCATAAGGATTTGGCGAAATCCAAGGCGCCCTAACTTTAAGACTGTAAACACCGCTCTCATACGTGAAAAAGCCATCATTTGTCAACCACTGACCCCAAAAAATTAGCTCCGCCCATGGGTGTTAATGAGTGTTAGATAGACAAAGGTTCAGACCATTCCTCCAATTAAAAAGGAATTTGAGACCACCTATTGATTTGTGAAATTGCTGACTTACGCCGTGTCCACTGACATGTGACAGAGCGAAAACCAACACGTTATGAATGTGTTATTAAAACATGTGCAAAACAGCAGACAAACTCGAAATGGATCACTCAACCATTATCTACAGTAATCAATTGTTAATGTTTTAACGATGATGACTTTAATTTAATTAGAATCATTTATTTCTGCAGTGGGAATTCTTGCAAAATTTACTTACCTCATAAAATCATTTTAAATCCCAAATCATTTGAAGTTAACACAAGATTATGTTGCAGCCAACAGGTCAAGCGTCTAAACCAATTGTTTTTAGCTCCACTTTTTCAAAAAGTGGAGGTATTGTCATGACCCTCTCGTCGGCGTCGGCGTCGGCGTCGGCGTCGGCGTCGGCGTTGGTTAACCTTTTTGTTAAGGTCCTTTTCTCAGAAACCATCAAAGATATTGGGTTCATATTTGGTATGTATGTTTACTATCACAAGAGGAAGCCATTTCACAAGAGTAGGTAACTCTAAAATTAATTTTGCCATAGTTATGCCCCTTTTTCGACTTAGAATTTTCATTGTTGGTTAAGTTTTATGTTCAGGTCCATGTCTCAGAAACTGTCAAAGATATTTGGTTCATCTTTGGTATACATATTAACTATCACAAGGGGAACCCATTTCACAAGGGTAGGTAACCCTGAAATTAATTTTGCCATAGTTATGCCCCTTTTTCGACTTAGAATTTTCATTGTTGGTTAAGTTTTATGTTCAGGTCCATGTCTCAGAAACTGTCCAAGATACTTGGTTCATCTTTGGTATACATACTAACTATTACAAGGGGGACCCATTTCACAAGGGTAGGTAACCCTGAAGTTAATTTTGCTGTTGTTATCTCCCCTTTCTGACTTAGACTTCCACTACACTATCCAGCACTAAAGAAAGTGGAGCGCGCTGTCTGCTGACAGCTCTTGTTATGATAGAGGGCGTTACAAGTCGTAATTTGCATTAATTTATGATAAAGGTCAAATCTTAGCTGCACAATTATCACGTAATGATTACATGAATCTGCATACACATAATGTGGAATATGTTTAAACTTCTTTCAGTTATGACATTTTCAATATTAATCTAATGTGCTTTCGTGTAATGTGTTGAACATTGAATGCATAAACACAGCTCGATTGTAAAACTTCACCAAGAGGCTGGCAACGTGTATTTTTGTCACTGGCAAAAAATCAATAGTCCAGCTCCAGGCGTTTAACCTTTAGCCTGCTGAGCAAATTATGTTTACTGAATTTTTCACCTACTACATTTCCAAAATTCAAGCTGTAATCAATTTGTCTACCAAAATGCAATCAGACTGTCAAACATTTAGATCCTCATCTGGATCCAAACTGTTTGCATAGGTATTCACTCATCCACCCATAGCAGGCTAAAGGTTAAGCATCTAAATTTGTGTTGATCTGCAACGGTTGCTGATTTCTGCTGACACAAAGGGTCACACAGGGAGTGAACATTTAATTGGCTATTGCACATGTAGACAGTAGTATTACAGAGCGGATTAAAAATAACCACAAATTATTTAAAAAGAATATAAATAACTTATTTCAGAGGAAGAAATAATACATTAGTATCAGCATTGCATAACTGATTTTTTATGCCCCCAGATCAAAGGGGGGGGGGCATATTGTTTTTGCCCTGTCTGTTTGTCCGTTTGTCTGTTTGTCAGCAACTTTAACATTGGTCATAACTTTTGAGCCAGTACAGATAGAGACTTGATATTTGGCATGCATATGTATCTCATAAAGCCACACATTTTGAGGGGACCGGGTGACATGTCAAGGTCATCCTTCAAGGTCAGAGGTCAAATATATGGGTCAAATCACCGACTTTAACATTGGCCATAACCAATAGAGATAGTCTTGATATTTGCTGCATATTGAACTTTCAATATTTTTGAATGATTAGTTTTGTGGATTTTAGACACTATTAAGAAGTCAATATTGCATTCATACACTTTGATCTAGTGACACTAACATTGTTTTAGTATGTACTTAAACATTATAAAAGAGAAAAGGTATATAATGTATTAGTATCCGATAAGCGAAACGGTTCACTTCTCCTTGAGCCTCCTCACTTCTCCTCAATCTGAGGCCCAAGGAGAAGTCACTTCTCCCTAAAATTTGAACCCAGCTTGAGCCCTGAGACTATATATTGATATTTTCCATTGAGAAAGGGTTACACTAACAAATGTCATGGTTAATCCGCGGCCTCAAATTTGATTGGTTGATTCTCTCTGCGGAGCAACATTCGACACATTTACCACACGGAACTTACACAGCTATTTCTATATTCCGAACCCTTACGGAATACAACGAATAGTTACGAATGCACATTTACCAGTCGAATACGAACGAACAATGTGTTTACGGAGGTTTGTTTCATATGTCTGTTTTTATGTCTGCTTGCCTGTTCAAGCTTTATCTGCTCATTAACGAACGGATGCTTGAATAAATGCTATCTTTAACGTATTTCAGCTTTCTTTCACTCAGTTACGAAAACTAACAATTAGATTCTGCTCAAGATTTCATATCGGGTAACGGGTAGTGATTTTGTACCTCGGGTACCCGCCAATTCTACCCGACCCGCCGGTACCCGGGTACTCGTTTCAGCCCTAGCAGACAACATTTTTTGCAATCAAAAAATACTTATATAATATGTAGTGTGCAAAGAGTTACATCTTTACTCTAGGACTATAAACATGCCTTTAATCACCCTTGCAAACAGTGTAGACCCTGTTCAGATGACTACTACATGAGCCCACCGTCTGATAAAGGTCTACTGTTTGTTTGGTATATTTACCTGAATGTATAAATTTGTAAACACCTTTGCAAACAGAGAAGATTCAGATTTGACAACTCCTACCTTTGAAATAATATATACAGATATGATTCAACAGTTATTTGAAATTGTCATGAAAAAAAATGTTTTTGTTCATACATTATATATATGTACATGGATTCATCATCATCATCTTCAGTGAAAATTATGCCATTAATTACATCTTGCCTAAATATTCATGAAGTAAATGGTTCATATGCTATTATAAAATTCAGCTTATTAATATTCATGCAGTCATTATTTATGACATGAATATTCATAGAGAAAAGATTTACATATTAACACAAATGTTTACTTACCTCCATGTCTGTGCTCTATTCCAGTTTGTACACTTTAATGTTATTCATGTATTCAGGTTTGTCCAACACAAATCTACTAACATACAGTTTTCCAGTGTTGTATGTAATGGCCCAGGGACTCAGGATCCCATCCTTCTGTTCTATACAAACATTTCCCAGCTGCCCACTGGACGACAACTGGATAACACGATCATTATAACAACTACATATGTATAGATGTCCATGTTGGTCCACGGTTATTCCAAGTGGCCCCTGTAACATGTCATTAGTATATGTCGCCATCACACCACCGTCACTATTCAAACACACAATTTTGTTGCTCTCTCTATCAGTCACATAGACGACATTTTTATCTTCATTCAATGTTATTCGTGAAGGAGATTTAAATAATTTCTTGCTTATAAACCATCCAAATATTCCTGTGTTGTCTGAGTCAATTCGTTGTAACAAGTTTCCAGCCACATCGCAGATGTGAACTGAATCAACAGGACGACCACAGGCCAGGAAGAACTTTCCTTTATTATAAATGAGGCCGACATAATAACCTGGTACAGTTATAGTGTGACGCGCTGATAAAGTTGGTGACACAGACAGGAACTGGATACGCTTGACACCACCCAGCGTTACTGCCAGCTGGTCCTCACCAACCATTGTAATGTCTTCAGGCTGTGATGTTAATGTGACTTTCTGTGATTTGTTTTCATCTGTCTTGTCTATAATCTTAACACATTCGTTGCTCCAATCAGCCACTGCCAGTCGTCCATCTTTCATGACAACAACGCCACTAATCCAACAGTTCACAATATCTGTTGATGTTTTCACGTTGATGTCTTCCACATGTTTCACTCTGACATATTTCACTCTGACATTTTCTGTTTTACTTTGACTTGTTGATCTTCTCGTCATGTTTTCTAAAACATGTTGTTTTGTAGCGGATGTATTTTTATGATTTGTTCTACACTCACGACATAAATTTTCTTTACATTCTACACAATACACAATGGCCTCCACTTTCTTTCCCTCAGATTTACAAAAATCACAAAATGACACAATTTCTTGAAGAATATGTTTTTTTGTTGCTGTTGTCTTTTTATGACTATTTTTACACTCGTTACACAAGTTTTCTTTACATTCTCCACAATAAACAATGGCCTCCAGTCTTCTTCCATCACTAATACAAAAGTCACAAATTATGTCAAAGTCCTCCTCCGACCCAGCAATTAACGTTCTTCGCAAACTTTCAGCTGATTCCGCCATTTCAACAACAATTCGGCATCGCCCATCATAACAGAACAGAACAGAACAGAACAGAACTTTATTTCACCCAGGTATATAACATACAGCATGGGGTTATGTCAACAGTGAAGTAGATAAACAATTGTATATAGGTTCCGATTGTGGGGGAAAAATCATAGGAAACAATCGATTCGAGGTATACTAAGTCCATAAGAGAAGAGCGTATCTAGGTTACCAGTGTGTTGATTTAACTACACATGTGACCGAGACGCTCGTCAATGACATTCCACTATGTACTACGCGTTGTGTACTATGCACAACAAAAGCGTGCGTTTGATTACGGCAAGGTCATTATAGCTGCGAAAGTGTCAACAGACGGCTTGGACAAATGGCGACTGAAAGGTAAGGTGGTTAATTCTTTGATTTATTTTGTCAATTGCCTAGTTTCGTTTATGCAGTGCAGACAGAGAGTGTGAGGCTACAAAAAAGACTCTCGAATCCTGGTCGGCACTGCATTGACGATATGTGTGTGTGTAAATTCGTGTAAAGACCTGCTTTACGGTAGCAAACAGCATCGAGCTGGATCGAGTGTCCTGTGGAATTCGGTCCAGAACGGGACTGCTTGCTGAACGTGCAATAATTCTAGTTTTAGCCATATCATGACTTGTACATATTACAGTGTTGTACAACATTCAGCCGTGGTGTAAGCAATATTACATGCGCAATACTGCACTTGTAAATCAGTGACTTAAGCATTTTAAATATCATGCAAACCGTGTAGGTTTGGATTTGGAACTTCCTTCTCTCAAGCAATGAATCGTGAGCCTGAGGGTAGCTCCAAGTCTAGGGGAGATAACATTAATAGACTTTGAAAGTAAATAAACAGGTATAAACCGTTTCGGTTTACAGTAGTGCCATTGATCACCAAGGATTTCGCATTCGCATGTTTTCATACATATTCATATAGATCTACATGTTACCAAGTTGTATATAGTTGCGCAGCATTCATAGTAGGTGAACCCCAAATGGGTGACGAGTTTGCCAATCTTTCCAACAAAGGAGATCCAAGTCTGAGACTGTGTAACTATGCTCCAAAGTATTAACCCTTTCGCTGCCAAACTCGCTTGTCTGCTAACTTTGTCGTCTACCGCAAATTTCCATTCCCCTGATTTCCTCCCTTTCTGTTAAAACAACAACAACATAGTAACAGTAACAAACACTTTGGACCCTGATGAGACGCAGAGATGCAAACTGTTTGCATAGGTAATCACAGATCCGGCATTGGCAGCGACAGGGTTAAAAAAATAGATTTAGGCTAGCATTATTAGTAACATATAGGCAATATAATGCTGCACCACTATAATACATGTGTCAGACTATGTGCATAGGTCAATGTTCAACAAAATGATAACAGCTATGATAGAGACCAGCAATTTAACCAGTATAATAGTGGACGTAAACAGTGTACACCCAGGTTCTGTCGCTTTCATCATGAAAACTAAACTTTAGCAGGTGTAGGAGCGAATGATAGCTATGAGCACCAGACCTGACCGCCTTAGTTTGTATGCCTTGCTCTGGGTTCACACGTCTTGCAATGTTCGATATCATCTTGATAGCGACCAACAATAGCTGGTATACAGGCAGTGAGGTAATGGTAAACGGTGTGCATCCAGACCGGATCACTCATAGCGGGCCGTTTGGAATGGGTCCACACCGTTTTTAAAAGCGTTTTTGATATTCGACAACATATATATTTACAGTAATAAAAATATTAGCATTTGGATATGGTGTTTCATAAATAGATAAAGTTGCATCTATGCCCGGAGGTGTGGGACTTATAGTCGAGTATACTGATGCTTAGTGCTTATCGCGAAAACTTTTTCATAATGATCTTTACAAATTTGCTCGTGTTTCTAAGCATATATGCGGGAGCGTCTGATAACAGGTGTTTCAATGAGATATGTCGTGATACATTTCGAGTACTCAAGTTCAGGAGAGTGTGCCTTTCTTCTTGAAAAAAGTTACATTCAAGTAAGTAATGTTTTTCAGATCCAATATGACCTGTCTCGCAAAGCGGACAGACTCTATCCTGGAAAGGTGTTCCGTCATAACGCCCAGTCTCGACTGGAAGGAGGTGATTTGCGGTACGGAACTTAAAGAGACTCAGGTAATATTGACTGTCAAGCTGTTTGAAGTAATTTTCGAGATCTAAGTTTTGTTTAAAGCTATTGTAAATTCGGCCTTTGTGTGACTGTTGGAGACTATTGTGCCAATTTTGTTTGAATTGATCGATTAAAGTTTGTTTAATATTTAGGTGTATATTTTTAAGGTTCATTACAAACTGGTTCATCCATATGTCTGGTCGCCCTACAGAGCACAGTATATCTTTAATTTTGTTTAGCCATTTGAAATCATCTCGAGGTTGGTTTATCATATAAGTATACAATTGATATGCTAGTTTTTGTTCTTTTCCCGATATTAATCTTGCCCAGTAAGAGATCATGCGACTCTGGATAATAATTGAGATAGGATATCTGCCTAGTTCTCCGTAAAGGAATGCCAAAGGTGTGGATTTTCTGGCTTTCGTTATTTTTCTGAGGAAATCAGTATGGACCTTTTCTAAAATATCTATATTTTCATAGCCGAATATTTCTGAACCGTATGTGAGTATAGGAGTAATGGTGTGGTCGAATAGTTTAATTGTTAAATCTACTGGCAGGTTTGCATTTTTAGCTCTTGTGTATAAAAGATTCAGGGCTTTTCTGGCTTGTTGTGCGACATGTTTTCGTGCATTTAAAAAAGAGCCGTTGCTTGAGAATGTAACTCCTAAGTAGTGATATTGACCGGTGATTTCTAAAGGCTGGTCTCCTAGATTAAAGTTAAATTTTTTCGTTTGCCTTGCTCCAAAAACAACAACTTTTGTTTTGTTTGTGTTTACTTTAAGGTGCCAGGAATTACAGTAGTCGTGGAATATATCCAGACAGTTTTGGAGGTTGTCTGGCGAATCTGAAAGGAGTATGGTGTCGTCAGCATAGAGTAATATGAGTAGTTTAAGCCATTGAGATCCGATGATGGGATCATTTAACTCTAGTCCTACGGCACCATTAGCAAAGAGGTAGGATTGGAGATCATTTAAAAAAAGGGTGAACAATATGGGGGATAAATTTTCTCCTTGTCGTACTCCGATTTCGGAGAGAAAGGTTGTCGATAGCGATCCGCCATGGAAAATACGTGATTTTATATTTTTATACATGTTTTGAATCAGTTTGAAAAATTTACCATTTACTGTATTTTGAAGAAGTTTGTACCATAATCCGGTTCTCCATACTTTATCAAACGCTTGGGAGAAATCAATAAATGCACAATATAGTTTCTGTTTACGTTTCTTTAGAATTTCGATCAATGAGTGGAGTGAAAAGATGTGGTCAGAGCAAGAGTAACCTTGTCTGAAGCCTGCTTGGTTTTCTTCAATAATATTGTAGGTTTCGAGAAAAAGCGCCAACCGACGGTTTAAGACAGCGGTGAAGAGTTTTCCTAGGCAACTCAAAATAGTTATTGGGCGGTAGCTATTTGTATCATTGCGATCCCCTTTATTTTTGTAAATGGGAATTATTGCCCCTTCTAACCAGGATTGAGGCATATGACCCGTGTTCAATACTTGGTTAAATAACTGGCAGTAGAATGGCATCGAAATTTCTTTACTAGCTTTTAGGTATTCGTTTAATATGTTATCGTGATGGCTCGGTGACTTTCCATTGTGTAATTTGTTTATACAATACAAAATTTCAGCATCTGTTATAGGGGAATTTAAACACTCGTTTGTCTCGTTGGGGTCTGTGTCTACATTTAGTCTGTCATCATCTATGTTATTTCGGTTTATTTCCTTAAAGTGGTCGTAAAATTCTTCAAGAGAAGGTGAGGGTTCATTTGTGTTCTTGTGTTTTAGATTATTTAGGAATTTCCAATACTGTTTTGGATTTCTATCATTCAAATTTCTCAGTTTTGCTTGGTTTGCTGTCTGATACTTTTTTATGAACATGTCCATTGTTCTTTTGTACTGTTTACTTGCATTCTGAAGTCTCAATTTGTTATCTGCATTGGGTGATATTTTGTAGTTTTGTCTTGCATCATGGTAATTTTTTCTGGCCTTTTGGCATTTAGGCCCAAACCAAGGTTTGCGTGCATATTGAGCGTTAGATGGATACGTGTTATATTGTTGGGGAGATGCATTTTGTGCAGCATTATAGAGTAATGATGAGAATTTTTCAGTTACATGATCAATAGCTTCAGTGGACTGTGGATTTTCTTTCAAATGATCAGTAAGGTAATTTATGCTGTCCGTCTCTATATGGTTCAAAAATTTGTGTGCTATTTCCGGTTTCCATCTAGGCTTCGCTGGTCTATCAACATGATCATAAGTTTTTTGCTGAGTGTTAAATTCTGGCACTTTGATACTAATGTGCACTGCATTATGACCATCAGAGAACAGTGAATCGGTTTGTATAATTTCGAAATCAGAAATATATTTGAAAGAGTCTGCGGTTGCAATTGCATAATCAATAACTGATTTTTCTCTAAAAGTGTGAGCTCCAATGTTTTTATCTTTGTGCAGCCGACCATTAGCGATAAAAAGGTTATTATTTCTACATATTTCGATCAATCTCATACCATTAATATTTGATCTTTTGTCACAGGAACACCTTTCCAGTGGAATGCCTAAGAGTTCGAGGATGGTATGTCTGTCTAGATAGGCTTGGGAATCTGTGTCTATGCCAAAGACTGACGACAAGTGCGTATCTGAGGGTATATAATCGGAGAGCTGACCAGTTCTTCCATTTGTATCACCGAGAAGGTATACATATTTATAATTTGAACATTTGTCAAATATCTCGTTCTCGAATTCGTCTAAATATTCGTCATTCAAAAAACGCGAGTTTTCGGGGGGTAAATAGATGGCACCCAGAATTATGGGTTCGTCTGTATTGCTTAATTCTTTATTTAGTTTTATCCAAAGAATGTATTCAGAATTGTTCGCAATAAGATCAGTATATGGGACTATTTCATCTTTTATATAGATGCCAACACCTCCTGACTTTCGTTTATATATTTGTTTTCTATGGTTTGCATAAAATGTATAGCCAGGTAAATCAACTGTGTCTGTATCATTTGTGTGTGTTTCAGATACACAGAATATGTCATATTTGCATACAAACTCTACAAAATCTGGATAGTCTAAGCGTTTCTTAAGGCCGCACACGTTTAACGAACATATATTAACATCTGCAACCGTTCTTCCAGATATCGGATTTTGCCCCCGGAATTCCTAACTACCGAAGGTATGCGGCTGAGAAACAGGTTCGTCGACATTAGAAGTGTCCCATGGCCGCATCAAGGACGGCTCTACAGTGTTCGAGCGTTGGGTGACCCGCCTTGCTGTGCGCCGTTCCCTACTCGGAGCACGGCCACGTTCTCCATGTTGCCGCACCGGCGACCTTGACCTGCGCCTTGGAAGCCGATTCGTTGGGGAAGTGTGCTGCTTACTGTGTAGTTCACGGTCGGATAATCCGCTACTGACGGTAGCCGATCCATTTTGTGCACGTGCGAGGTGTATCTGTCCACTTTGTGTATTGACACGGTCAGTGTTGTTTACTCTGCCACCACTGTGTAACATAATATTCCAACGGGGAAACTTATCCGCGACTACCTTTCCGTCCTTAACAATTTTGGCAGGATAGGCCATAATGACTTTGCTCTGTGGATTGTCTTTGCGAAGATCTTTGAACTGAGGCCAGAGATCCTTTCTGGCGACTGCGATTGGCTTGGGATAATCACGATTGATGCTAAAACTAGTTCCCTTTAACAGCTTAGCCTTTGACACAATTAGATCAGTGTCTCTCGTATCGAGAAAATTAGCGATAATAGGTCTGTGTTTGTTCCTTTGGAAGCGACCCAAACGATGGATCCTCGGTATAGGCGGACACGGATCAATCTGCAATTTGTCTCTTAAGAACTGCGAAATAGTTACAGAACAATTCTCATTCAAGTTTTCAGGGAACCCTCCGAATATAAGGTTGTTACGGCGACTACGCGCTTCTAGGTCGAGCGTTCTGTATTCCAGCAGTTCAATGCGTGCCGAGTGATCGTCGACCTTGACCTCTATATCGTCCAGCTTTGTATGGATGGCTAAACATTTGTCAACTTTCCGTTCCACTCCGTTAATCTCATAGAACAATGCTGAAAGTTTATCATTAACGGAGAGATTTTGAAATTCTAAAGTATCTGGGGATAGAGCAGAGGCACCACTGCCTGTGCTCCGTCGAGCTCTCTTTCTCTCCTGGGACCAGAGAAGGGGTAATTTGAAATTCTGGGCACGGGGCTTTTTTGCGGTCATTAAGCGTCGAGAACAAACATATACATTTATTACCAAAAATAAATGAACAAGCAATAATTTAATGTGCTTATACTCTTAATTTAATTGAATAAATGTAAGCTAATTATCTTTACTTTTATTGCCCTGCTCTATAGGATCTTGAGCTAGATATTTTTCGGTCGATATTTTTTAGATATTTTATTGACAAGCATGTGTCATTCAGCTTGGTCAAAGTTTGCTCCACATTAGGTTTGGTTGATGTTAGACGTTTACGGGTGTGAATGAGTAACACCAATGAATGCGTTTGTCGGCTTACCAACGCTGTTAGACGTAATTAAGCTGTCGTGTGCGTGGTGTTTGGTGTTTGCATTGCAAACAACTCGTAATTACCGACTGTGATATTTGTGTATCAAAGCTGACATGAACTCGGCTTGCATGCTGAGTTATCAGTCAAACCTAGCTGACTTTTGCATTCATTTCTTTAGTATTCAAAGGACGCTTGTGGGAAGCAGGGATACTTTCACTTTCACATAAGTGAAATAGATTATTGTGGATTTATGTGGATTTATGTGATTCATATGGAATTTTACTTATAAGTGGATCAACACTAAGGTGGGTAATTTATCTAGTCATTATTTTCCGTACTATTATTGCAATAGTATTCTATACCACGCATTGTTACAAGAAATAGTGTTACAAAATATATCTTACTTATCCAGGTGTGTAATTCGTCCAAATAAATGCATTTTAATCATGATATTAGAATGCTATCTGAATTTATTGCCGTATAGTGTAACTCTCACGATGCGTGTGATTTTTACCCTGTCACCGGTTATAAAAATACGTGGCAATAGACACTCCGATTATATTAAGCTATTCCATTCGGTGGTACTAAACAGAGACAAGAAGTGTCAACTAGAGACAACTAGAGACAACTAACGTAAAAAGGCGTGTGCTACTAAACAGAGTCTGGTAGAGTCAGGTAGAGTCTGGTAGAGTCAGGTAGAGTCTGGAGGCCTTTTTAGTGCAATTTAAAGATTATAATGCTGTTATATAACATTAGTTTGTATGTTTGAAGCTATAGTAGTTAATATCCATTAAAAAATGATCGTATATTAGCTTGAAAACACCCAGTAAATATCGGAGTACCTAAAGACAGTAACGTATACGTAACGTATACGTAAAGATGCTATATCTTTTTTCCTAGGGCATGTATCCAGTTAATATTTCGCGGGACTGATGTTGTGGTACTATTTCACATGTTGGTGAAAAGAAAATTGGAGTTTATAGCTTATGTTTTATTGTTTTTGGTGTTTTTAATTGGTAAATCGGCCCCGGACATTAGCCCCACCTCCATCTGAAAGTAAACATGCTGTATTTTTTCCCCAAAGTATGTCTCCTGTAAATAATTAGTGGGATTTATTCTATTGTACTATTTCACCTGTTGGTATAAAGAACTTGGAGTTTATTGCTTTTATTTTATTGTTTTTGTTGTTTTTGTTTGGTCAATCAGACCTCCGACGATCGAGGCCCATCCATCCGAACGTAAAGATGTTGTAATTTTTTTTCTAGGTCTTTATTTATAATAATTTTTACGTTGATCAATTCTATAAATATTTCTTAAGATCTCTATGACAAAAAAAATATATCTAGTCGCGTGTATTTTAATGTTATCGTTGTTGATAATGGGTGGGTAAGTCGTGTTTATTAAGAACGGCTTTACCGGCTATCGCCACGCATAATCTTGGGTGACCAGACGTTTCGCCCACTAACCAGTTCGCGCCCTGGACGTTTCGCTCCCAGGACGTTTTGTACCTGGTCGTTTCGCTCCCCTGGTCGTTTCGCCCCCCTGGTCGTTTCGCCCACTATATACACTATATAATGGTTATATACAAGTTAAATAGAAGCTATTGGTGCAGTTAATGTTTTTGAATCAAACAGGACATACCCTGATCAGTCAGTTCCTATATGAACCGTCTCATCTGGGTCTACTATGTTAGTATAATAAATAATGACGTCACCCTAAATAGGAGGCATTTCCAGAAAATTTCAAGTATATTTCACAATCTCAAAAGCAAACAGAGTAGACCCTGATCAGTCGGTTCCTACATGAGCCGTCTCACCTGGGTCAACTATATTAGTGTAATAAATTAATAATGACGTTACCATTAATAAGAGTCAGATTCAGATTCTTTCAAGTATATTTCACAAACTCAGAGGCAAACAGAGCGGACTCTGGATAGTTGACTGATCTGGTTCTACTGTGTTATTGAAATAAATGACGTCACCATTAATAAGTTTTCATTCATCACGCAAAATTGTTGGTAATTTAAAAACTCGGAAGCAAACAGAGCAGACCCTGATCAGTCGGCTCCTACAGGATCAGCGATTATAGCATGATTGGATTTTCACACCTTTTTATCAACAGTCTCGGTCATCTATCCGCAAGCTTCAAACGCGTGTTGCTCCTGTAGAAGCCAATTGATCAGGGAAAAGACCTATGATAATGTATTATCATAGGTCTTTGAACAGGGTCTGACCGGTTTGCTATAGGCTTTGTACAAACTAAATAAATTATATATATTATATGTATAAACCTTTCTGAAAGTTGTTTGGCATTATATACATAAACCAACCTACAAACCTGTAATTTTAGCATCATATACATAATAGAGGTCCACATTGAAAAATAAAAGGATACGCTACAGTTAATATAAACTTTTAACGTGTTAGCAAGGGTCGAAACTTATAAGTTGCATACATGATAGACCCTGATAAGACGGCTCTTGTTTGAGCCGACTGATCAGTGTCTGCTCTGTTTGCTTCCAAGTTTGCTCATGTATACGCCCTCAGACATTAGCTTCTTTACTGCCGGGGTGTACACAGCTAGCAAAAGGTGCAATACATAAACTAACACTTAACAGTAATGGGTTAATCTTGTGGACTATCGAAGCGGCTAGCACCTGTTAGATCGCATTGCATAGAAAGGAATAGTGATTTCCTTTAAGATACGATAATTCTTTAATGCTTTTACATACATTCCTGGGTTAATAAAAGCGTTTTTTTGCTTACCCTTTCCTTGCAATATGTTGGAGGCTAACTTTTAGACAAACAGTTTAAAGTAGCCAATTGAAACTAGCTGCGACAAACAACTAATTAGCCCGAAAGTGACAAATGAAAGTGGGCCAGCGGACGGACGACCAGATATACAGAGAGATAGACATACCTACCTTGGTCTGAGATGCTAGCAGATTAAGAACAAGTAAAAAGAGCTAATATTAATGGTCTGAAAGGCAGGTGGCAGCTTAATGCAGGTCAAAACTCAAAATTAATGCAGAAAGCTCCTTTATGAGCTTTCTGCATTACATTTGCCCTGCATTAAGCAACCACCTAATTTTTAAGATTCCTTTGTCCGGTCGCTTAAGACAAGTTTTACTGTATGTTATTGTGAGTCTCTGTGCCTCTACCCGTGTCTGTCTCTCTCTGTAAGTGTGTGTACAAGTTTCTGTCTGTCTAACCGCCCGCCCGCCCGTCCCCCCCTCCCTCTCTCTCTCTCTCTCTCTCTCCCTCTCTCTCTCTCTCTCATTCTTTCTCTCTCTCTTCTATAACGCTCTTTTTCCTCTCTTCCTCTCTCGTTCCTCCCCCCCCCTCTCTCCCTCGCTCACTATCATCAACCTGCTTACCATAATCCCATCCATCTATAGATCAGCCTATCTATCTTTCTCTCTCTGATCCTCCCTATTTCTTTATATCTCTCTTCCCCGTCACCCCCTCTCTCTCTCTCTCTCTCTCTCCGATCTCCTCTCTAGCTCTATCCTCTTCCATCATTATCTCTCGTCTCTCTATGTCTCTCTCTCTCTCTCTCTCTCCTATGACTCCATGTCTCTCTGTATGTCTATCGTTGACCCACTTACGCACCAGTCCATTCATCCTATCTATCTATATGTATGTCTGTCTCTCCCTTTCCTATCTTTTGCCCTCTCCCTAACTCAAACTCAAACTCAAACTGACATTTGAATTCCATTAAAATGCTAATTGTGGTTTCATGTACAATACCAGATACACATTTTTACGCATTTTCAAAATTCTGATAGCTCCTGTGTGATCTGTTTCATAAGGATCTACATGTATTGTGTTTGTTAAAGGAATATTCTATATATGATACTATGTGACTATCAGGGACCAAATATCGGAGCTTAATTTCAGTATAAACGTTAGCTAATAACTATTCACTAGGTCATTATTTCTTTACATGAACATTCATTAGGTAAAGGGTTAAGGAATACGAAGCCCTCTTTACATAGTTACGTTGAACGAAATCTGAGTCAAGATATAAGACTCTGTCGCTATCGACAAGTATGTAAATTTATTTTTTTGTTCCGAGTATATGGCAGTTAAAACACTGCAATACCGGTGGTACAAAATCGTCGTCGGCCTTAATTCAACGTATCTAAATGGAATGCACTATACCTCTCGTGGGTCCTAATACAGAAAGTCCTCTCCAAACTGGACGTTTGTTTTAATTAGAGTCAATACTGTGTGGAACCTTTATATAGGAAGAAAGTCACACACAGATTGATTTTTACCCTGCATTCAACAGCCCTTGCCTAAACGGATCTCAATTCTTGTACTTTAAATTCCAGTTTAGACTGGCTTTAATGTAATTTTCTTCTCCTGAAACCGTCTGCTTCGAACTTCAAACTGGAAGGATCGTCAATGTCTTTACAGAACTACATGTATATTCAGGTTGCCAACGAGTTTGACTCCTGATGAGACGCCGCGTTACTCGGATAGAGTTAGACTGTTTGAAAAAATAGCATACGACGGTGAAAGAGTTAACCAGTTTGATAGTTATTTTCACACACAAAGCATGACCTGTTTTGTGCCGGTATAAAATAAACAAAAGGTGTGAGTTTTTTCTCCTTTATTGACTAACCACAGCTATGGTTTAACAGTACATATGGATTTGGAAAACTTTCCGGTAGGTAGGCGATGAAAATAGGCATTTCACCGTAAAAAGAATTTGGTTTGAATTCAGACGGGCAGATATGTGCGAGAAAATATCCCAGAAAATATAGACCAAAGACACTGCCAGTGTTGTAATATTTTAGATATTGAAGATGAATATCATTTTCTATTTATATATGTCCTTGCTATGATTCTATACGCAAGAGATATATTGCATACCAGGCGTATAACTTGAGCATTGCCTCTTCCATTTAAGCGAAATTGCTGTAGGTGTAAACCCATCACATAATGAATATTCATAAAGAAATAATGACACCATGGACACCTTTTATTTCTCTCTCTCTCTCTCTCTCTCTCTCTCGTTCCTGTCCCCTCTATCTCTCTCTCCCCCTCTCTCTCTGACCTACTTGCTCACCATTCACCGTATTTTTCTCACATCTCTCTCTTTCCCGCCCTCTCTCCATCTCCCCTTCCTCTCCCTCTTTCTCTCTCCCTGCATCTCCCTCGCACTCTCTCCTCTCTCTCTCTCTCTTTCGTCTTCCTCTTTCTCTCTCCTCTCCCTCTATCTCTCGCGCTATCCCCAACCTACTTACCACCATTCCACCAGCCTACCGCTCTTTCTCTCTATCCCAGATCCAACCTCCCTCTATCCTCGAACAACCTACCCACCAATCCATAAAATTATCGTCTATCTTTCTCCTCTCTCATTGTCCATCATTTCCTCTCCCCTCTCTCTTTCTCCTAACCATCTTCCTTTTTTTCTCTCTGTGTCTCCCTGTCTGTGGCTATCTGTTATGTCTATGTGTATTAATGTCTCTGTATATCTCCCTCTACATCTCTATCTATCCATGTTTGTTTGTTTGTTAGTTAGTTAGAGAGAGATACAGACAGACATAATGAGAGAGAGAGGGAAGGAGGGAGGGACAGCCAGACAGACAGACAGAGACAGCAGACAGACAGACAGACAGACAGGCAGGCAGGCCAAAACAGAGACAGACATGCAGAGAGATAGGGTTGGGTGTCATGCGAATTTGTTTCAGACATACATACGTACATACACACGTACGTACGTACATACAGGCAGGCTGGCAGACACAGACAGGCTGACAGACAGACGGACAGACAGACAGGCTGACAGACAGACAGGCTGACAGACAGACAGACAGAAACAGAGACATACAGGCAGAGAAATAGAGAGATAGGGCTGGGTTTAATGCGAATTTGTTTCAGGTAACTATGCATATCGTAACCCTTATCGTGCTGAAAAATACTGCCCAAACTTGGATTCGTACAAGTGTTTGACACTGTTGATTGAGTGTCAAACAGCTGAGGATCAATATGAGATGCCGAGTTAACTCCGTGTTTCATCTTAATCCAAGCTATTTGCAAATACGAGTCTGATCGCGCTTAGCACGATAAGGGTTAATACACATTCGCTAAATGGCTTCCCGTTGATATAAATAGCGATGGCCCGCAGTTTTCTTATCTGGGGACTTACCGTCGTGAAATATGGTATTGACTGATGGACTAACTGACCAATTAACCTTTAGCCTGCTGTGGGCGGATGAGTGAATACCTACAGGTGCAAACGGCTTGGATCCAGATGAGACACCGAGTAATTGGTTGTCTCATCAGAATCCAAACTGTTTGACGCCCTGATAGCATTTTGGTAGACTAATTGATTATAGCTAGAATTTTGAAAATGTAGTAGGTGAAAATCCTGTACAAATAATTTGTTCAGCAGGCTAAATATTAAACCATTGTCTGTGACTACAAGTTAATGCCTTTAAAACACAGCTTAGAGTGAAAACTGCTTGTAATGTTTTAGGCGTATAAATCCACAGAACTCGAAAATGTAATAAATATAATATCTTAACCCTTACCCTTTTCAGTATTCATGTAAGAGCATGAATATTCACCAGCTCATTTTTTATACTGTAAACTTTTCAGGGGATTTATTTTGCCTTGATCAAATTTGTAGAATCAGATCTATATCATACCCAGAGCAAACAGAGTAGACCCTGATCAGACGGCTCCTGTAGGACACCTTTATTCCACAACTATGCCTTTCTACGTTTTTGCAAACAGTGTAGACCCAGGTCAGACGGGTCCTATAGGAGCCGTCTGATCAGGGACTGCTCTCTTCGCTTATGAAAATATATAGATATGATTCTAAAGAATTGCCTGGTGCCGTGTACCAAACATTCTGTGTCCATGTGCCATTACAAATATTATTGTAATTTGTTTTCAAGATGTCAGTACATTGTATTTCTTGCATGGGTATTCATGGAGGAAAGGGCTACTCTGTTTGCAAATGCATGAAAAGGGGTTTATATGAGGGAATGGGTTAAATCCGTTTCATATATTCATTTACTATAATTCCATACATTCAACATATACTACCCAGTTTATTCAGCACTACAAACACTACGAACAGGCATATATTAGATATATAATGTTGTTTCTATAACCCTTCGATGGGACTTTTGAGCCGTCCTTATTCGGGAAAGATTTAACAAAGAAATCCTGATGAAATCAATAATGGTGGTCTATGGGACAATACCAATATATTGGTTATGTTTCATAACGGCGAATGCAATTTAACAATATTGTAACTGTCAGTTGTTGTTTTTATCACTATTTATCCATACATATACAGCTAATTAATTACAGCCGATGAATAGAAGCATTATATTAAACAAAGTTAGAGTTACTTTCTGGTCATAGCAGGTGAATGAATGAATAAGTAGATTGATGATAGTGAGAGATTGGGAAAGAGGGAGAGGAAAGCGAGAGGGGGAGAGGAAAGATCGTGACGGGAAAGACAGAGGGAATGAAAACGATGGTTAGAAAGACAGAGACGTACACACACTTATAGACAGAGACATACAGACAGAGACATACAGAGAAAGAGGGGGAGAGAGAGGGGGATGGAGAGAGAGAGAGGGGGTCCGTTAAACACAGGGACAAACAGGTACGAAAACTAAGAGACATAAACTTAAACTCACATAGACATACAGTAAAACTTGCCTGAAAAGACCTTAGATGTACTGGACATAGAAATCTTAAAAAGCAAGTGGTTGCTTAATGTAGGGAAGATGTAACACATAAAGCTCCTGTAGTAGTTTCTGCATTAATTTTGAGTTTGAACTGCATTAAGCTACTACCTGCCTTACAGACCATTAATATGAGCTCTTTTTGATGATGGCTTATAACAGGTCCTACTGTACTATGATGAAACAATCCTAGTATCTCAGACCAAGGTAGGTCTTTCTGTCTATCTGTCTCTTCTGTATGTATGTCAGGTCGTCCGTCAAGTCAAAGTCCACTGGCCCGTTTTCATTTATCACCTTTTTTCGGGTTAACTGGTTGTTTGTCGCAGATAGTTTCAATGGACTACTTTAAACTGTTTTTCGCCAATTTATCAAGGATTAAATTAGTTAATACCAGTGCTAAGTGGAGTTGAATTCAGAGTTTACCACAAAGGCGACAGGGCGTGTACTAAGCAGGTTTTTTTTTATATACATACATAATATATTCAGGGGTTGTATAATATTATATACATTGTATATATCCATCCAGAAACAGTATCTAAAAGCAATATAAATGTTATCCTTCAGTATTGCCAGGAAAGATTAAGCAGAAAATGCGCCTTTAATCACACAGGATTGTCTGTCAAACATAAAATAATTGTCGTATCTGTACAATTACCTAATCATAAAGGAAATTCCGTACTCTGCAAACGCGATCTAACTGCTAGCCGCTTCGATAGTCCACAAGAATGTGCGTGGCGATAGCCGGCAAAACCGTTCTTTATAAATACGGCTTACCGACCCATTGTCAACAACGATAACATTAAAATACACGCAACAGGATAGGTTTTTTTGGTCGTATATATCTTAAAAAATATTTATAGAATCGATCCACGTAAAAAATATTATAATTAAAGACCTAGAAAAATTTTTTATAGCATCTTTACGTTCGGATTGGGGGGCTCGATATACCAGTCAAAAACAATAAAATAAAAGCAATAAACTGCTAATTTGTTTTACCAACGGATGAAATAGTACCACAGAACCATTCCCACGAAATATTTACAAGAGACATGCTCTGGGGAAAAATATACAGCATCTTTACGTTCAGATGGAGGTGGGGCTAATGTCCGGGTCGATTTACCAATAAAAAAATAAAATAAAACATAAGCTGTAAACTCCAATTTTTTTACAAACATGTGAAATAGTACCACAAAATCAATCCCACGAAATATTTACAGGATGCATGCTCTAGGAAAAAAGATATAACATCTTTACGTATACGTTACGTATACGTTACTGTTTTTAGGCACACCCAGTAAATATTACCGGGTCACGCGGTAATGGCCACCCTATGTCGGATAGAGTCGTATACTTAGGTTTCGATACTAACAATTTGAGTCCAATTATTCAAAAATTGCTACACAATTTTATTTGAAATATGGTTGCAGATACATCTCTACCTTGTTATTAATACATTAATTCGCTTAATTTTGCAAATGTTGGCCAAACACTCCCGTTTTCATCTCCAGACACTACCGATACCCTCCGACTTTTCGCCAATCTGAAAAAGGCGAAACAACAATCTGTCATACAATACATGTATATCATGTCCATACTGCCTTTGAAAATTATAATAAAATCGCTTATTAATGTATGTAAAATGTTTTCTGATAAAAAGGGGGAAATTTAATACCATATAGACTTCTAAAACTAGAACAGACTATCCGACGTAGGTCGGCCATTACCGTGTGACCCCGGTAATATTTACAGGGAGTTTTCAAGCTATTATATGCTCATTTATTAACGGATGATAATTACTACTGCTGCAAACATACAAAATAGTGCTATATAACAGCATTATAATCTTTAAATTGCACTTAAACTTCTAAAAAGGCCCCCAGACTCTACCGGACTCTACCAGACTCTACCGGACTCTACCAGACTCTGTTTAGTAGCACCCGTTTTAGGGCATTATTTATATATAAACAGCTATATATAGTAATATTATACTGTAATAAATGAATCAAAATATTTAAATATTCGAAATATTGCCTTAGATTGCATTTAAAACCCGATTTATCTAAAACCCGATTTATCGGGTGTGCCTAAAATAAGCAATGACGGGTTATGACCAGTTATGACGGGTTATGACGGTTTGTGGCCAGTACTGGGGAGTAATAACGGCATATAAGGATCAATTTAGTTATATTGTAACCTTTTACATTGAAAATTTAAAAGAAAATCGAGTTTATACCTTATTTTTTTGGGGTTTTGATCGATAAATCCAATCCGGACATTAGCCCCCTCCCGGTCCGGACATTAGCCCCTCCCTTCATCTGAAAGTAAAGATACTGTTTTTTTCTCCCCTAGAGCATGTCTCCTGAAAATATTTCGCGGAATTGATGCTCTGTTACTATCTCACCTGTTGTTTAAAGAAATGGAAGTTTATTATTATTATTTAATCGTATTTTGTTGTTTTTTATTTGTATGTCGGCCTTCCGTCGTCGAGGCCCTTGTCCCTATCCGAAAGTAAATATGCTGTAAAAACAATATAGGTCTTTAATTATAATATTGCTTATGCAAATCAGTTCTATAAATATTTTTTGATGATCTCTACGACCAAAAACCATATCCTATTCCATGTGTTTTAATAATATTGTTGTTGATAAAGCGTCGGTCGTGTGAATATATCTCGGTAAAGGACGGCTTGCCGGCTATCGCAACGCACCTGCTCGGCTATCGCATCGGACAATATTAAGACCTCTTACCTACAGTGGAATATCTATCTTAAGATAGATCACGTTGCATGAAATGCTGAAATTCACTATCCAAACATGGGGCTGGTAATAAATGTGCATACATGTAATGTATGACATAAATTACCTTTGTGTGAGAATGTAATATTCCAAATAGAATGAAACACAAACTGCTTGTTGCACATTCTGTCATGGCTAACCCGAATTCAAGTCCACCTGTTCTAAAGGTATTTCACTTTCATAGTAGATCAATTAAATAAAAAAGTGACAAACAATGTAATGTAGCAAACTGATTGAAACTGCGACAAACAACTCATTAATCTACCAAATATGAGATAAACTTCTGTATGTAACATCTAAATTCATAGCAGATTTTAGATGCTCGCGCTCCTATTCAAACATGATTAACCCGTGCAATTTGTTTGATATATGCCACTAATGACTGTTTAGATCCAGTTTTATCTATAAAATACAGTAGAGCCTATTTTAGAGGCCATGCAAAAAAAGTGGACTTTGAACTTTGGGCCTTTTGTATTATTTTTGCCTTGCATAGTATGTGTCGGGGAAAGTGCATAGATTGGCCGCTTCGGTGTTTTTCGTGTTTTTCCCTCCTCCTTCTTTCACCATCTTCAATCTTTCACCCATTCCTCTCTCCATCTCACCATCAATCTCACACATACTCTATCTTTCTCTCCACCCCTTCTCTCCCCATGCAACATGTCACCAATTCTCTAGCTTTCCTCTATCTCAACATCCATCCGTCTCTCCCCCACATTCTTTCCCCTATCTCCCCCGCTCTTCTTCTCTCTTCTATCACTCTCTCACCATCCCCCGTCCCCTCTATCCTAACTCTTTCCTTCTCACCTCTTTCTCTCCATCCCTTGTCTGCCTCTATCACGCCATTCACCCTCACACTCTTCCCCCTATCTCACTCTTTTTCATCACTCTTCCAGTCTCTCCCCTAACACCCTCCCCTATCTTCCTCACGTTGCTATTCCCGCTCTCACCACCCCTCTATCTGTCTCTCCTTCTATCAGCATTTCTCCATCAGTCCACATTTTCTGTCTCCTTCTCCATCCCTCACTATTACACCCACTTGCCCCTTCCCCTCCCCCAGCCCCAAGTCCATTTCTCTGTCTACCCTCTCTCCTTCCATCTCACCAGTCCCCTCTACATTTCTCACACCGCATCCTCTCCTCGCTCCCATCTTTCTTTCCTTTGCCCTTCATACATCTCACCCTATCTTCCCATCTCAGTCCAACTTTTCTGTATCACTCCTCTCTTCGTTCTTTCTCCCTCTATCTCACCATCCCTCTTTTCCTCACTCTCCAGCCATATCTGTCCAATAGTATTGTCCCCCCCCCCTCTCAAGAAATCATTCCCCTACCCCCTCTGTCATACCACCCACCCTTCTCTTCATCTCCTGCCCCGTCCCCCGTCCCCCGTCCCCCTGTCCCATACCATCCATCCCTCTCTATCTTCATCTCCCCATTTCTTTCGCCTCTCACCCAACAAAACTGTATCCCATTGTGATAAATAGCTCTATTGCTAAATATTGCTCTGTTCGTCCTCTGATGTCTCCTCTCTCTTTCCACCCATCTCACCACTCCCTCCCTCCATCCATGCAACTATTTAGTATTTTGATATAAAATAATTATAAAAGGGACAGTTTACAGTAATCATGCAGCATTGTGCTGCTCTAGAGAAAAGGAAAGGTTAGAAATGTGAAGATCTGAAATCACTGTGATAAATAGAGCATTTGCTCTGTATTGCAATGCAGTATTTTGATGCTCTACCGCGGGTAGACCCGGGCGTGTAACAGGGTCGTGATTATAATAGACTTTCATTTCTAAGAGCTAATTAAAACAGAATTTAATGGAACTAAGGTTGCAACAGTTTAAAAAGCAGTTACATATTTATACAAATTTAAAGAATACACAATCATGCAGCATTATGATGCTCTACCGCGGGAAGACCCGGGTATATAACACAATCGTGATCTATAATAGACTTTAATTTCTAAGAGCTAATTAAAACAGAATTTAAAAGGTGGGACAGTTTGCAGAAACACAAATATGCAGCATTTTGATGCTCTACCGCGGGAAGACCCGGGTGTGTAACATGATCGTGATATATAATAGACTTTCATTTCTAAGAGCTAATTAAAACAGAATTTAATGGAAATAAGGTTGCGACAGTTTAAAAAGCAGTTACATATTTATACAAATTCAAAGAATAAAACAAATACAGTGGGACAGTTTACAGAGAAACACAATCATGCAGCATTTTGATGCTCTACCACAGGAAGACCCGGGCGTGTAACACAATCGTGATCTATAATAGAGTTTCATTTCTAAGAGTTAATTAAAACAGAATTTAATGGAACTAAGGTATGACAGTTTACAAAGCAGTTACATATTTATACAAATTTAAAGAATACACAATCATGCAGTATTGTGATGCTCTACCGCGGGAAGACCCGGGCGTGTAACACAATCGTGATCTATAGTAGACTATCATTTCTAAGAGCTAATTAAAACAGAATTAAATGGAACTAAGGTGTAACAGTTTACAAAGCAGTTACATATTTATACAAATTTAAAGAATATACAATCATGCAGCATTATGATGCTCTACCGCGGGAAGACCCGGGCGTGTAACACAATCGGTAATCAAATATAAGCTCTCTTTCAAAATACTTATTCTGTTCAGCTGAACTCTGTATGCTTAAAAAATATACCATCTCTTATGCATAACCAAGATGGTAAATATTTATAATGACTTTGCAAACAAGTTTTGGTTACAGAAGAGGTTTTACTGTAGATATGCCATTTAACGCCGTTGTAAACAGAGAAACCACAGATCAGGGTCTGCTCTGTTAAGCTTATGAAATAATATAAATATGATTATGATGAGTCTGCCATGGCTAAGTATTTATGTATCCATTTTCCATTAGAAACAAATTACGATGTATGGGTAGATAATTAACCCTTTACTCCACAGCTGTGCTCGTGTATGCGTTTTAACTAACGCCTTTGCAAAAAATAGATCCAGATTAGACAGTCCCTGTAGGAGCTGTCTGTTCAGGGTTAGCTCTGGTTGTTTATGAAATTATGTGATTCTTATTCTACAGTTTTTGGCATAGCAAAACAAAATTTCTGCTGTTCATGTACCATTGTAACAATGCAGACATTATTTCTTGCATGAATATTCATGGAGTGCGAGCGTATACTAAAAGTTCTCGTTAGATCTTTCTGTATTACTTGTTTTTGTATTGCATGTAAATATTATTTGTTTGAGTATATTGTGTGACAGCAAAACCCTTCTGAACCGGAATTCTAGTAGAGAAGAATTTAGATACTTTGAGGCTGGTGGTTGCTTTCTGTATGACTTGGAGGAGCTTTCTGTATGACTTTCACCCAGCATTGAGCAGCCACCTGTCTCTAAGACCGAAAATTATTCTAAACTGAACGTCCGGTTTAAATGGGTTTTACTGTATTTTACTTCAATTTGATTGCATTCAGTATCAATTTTTTAAAAAAAAGTATTGGTTATCCAAATAACATGAACTATTCACGCGTATACAATATACCATATCTACTGTATGATGCGATGTAAGGTGTGAACAAATAAACGATTTTATAAGCACTTATTGTTTCCGAATTTTTATTTCGCCCCCGAGTCCAATAGCGAAAAGAAGATTTCCGAAATCAAACTTGAATTAACTTACAAAATAATATACCATGTACGTCGTGAATTTAAAACGTACTGGTAATGAAAAGAAAAGAATGACTTTATAAACAATCATTGGTTTCTCTGTCTTCTTTTCGCCACCAAGTCAAACGGCGAAAAGAAGATTACTGAAATGAAACCTAGCCTTTTCTTACAAAATACTTATTCAAATAAACTGATATTTTTCATGGCATAAATTGAACCATGTAAATTATAATGTTCGTGTGAATTTAAAGCGTATTGATAAATAATTAAGGACTTATTTGGCAATTATTGGGGTTTTTTTTGCAAATCGTCTTTCGTGTAAAGGGTTAAAATAATTTCGGAAGGAATGTTGACCCATCAGTCCCATGCTGTGTGTTGTGGGTACTTTATGGTGCCACGCTGAGAATTTAGCTGCTGGATATCAGTGGTCAATTATCAGGTTATCCCAATATGCAGCAGAATTATTGATAAAATATCTACAGGTAAATGAAACGATAGTTTGTTATTTATCATTGATTTCTCTATAAAAAAAAATGATATGTTTGTTTCTGCAGTTAATTTATGTGATTTAAAAAAGGGGTTTTAGTAGCATTATTATCATAATTATTTTAATATTTTTATTATGCGAGTGGTGTAAAATGGTCTTTATTATTTGCATTTAGTTAAAATTCAGGTGATTGATCAAGACTTCTGTTATTGCTATTAATTGTATTTATTTGAATGTGTTTGTGAAAACAAATATTGTTATTGGTTTATCAAAATTATTGTC